>KK116747.1:323025-420498 GCA_000611955.2 Stegodyphus mimosarum | reverse complement strand
TAACATTCATAAGTGGATGAAAACGAACCCGAAGAGATGAATTGGTCAAGGATCATGACAGACAGTCTCGCGCGCTGGAGATATAAGCGCTTTTTTCCGTACAGTATTGGTATTGCTCGCTTTGAAATCGTTGAGTTTGTTGATAAAAAATTCGTTAAAGGTTTACAAAATATGAAATAGACAATAAAACAAATTCCAAATTTGGGCTTCCAGGTTCATATATTTGGTGAGAGATCTACGTTATTCGAAATTGATAGCTCTAGGTACTGTTGGTTTTTCACAATGTGAGAAATATACATACATCTCCATGAAGATACTTCATTATTTAATTTCTTTAAATATAATACAGAGCTATAGTATTTGGACGCAACAATTTGAAAAGTGAAATGGACATTTATAGTGAACCGACGTGAAATCTGTTTCGAGACTATGAGCCTTTTCGGCTAAAGCCCCTTTTGGGCTAATAAGATTTCAATTTCGATTTTAGTAGAAAGCGGAGATAGTTTAAATGCCTGTCAAAATATAATTCATATATAAATAATGCTGGAAAAGTATTACAGGTTTTAATGCGAAATGAAATAAAACTAAGACAAAAGCCGAGTCAATAAAATAGCTGTATTTTGCTAGCCTACGTTCAACCTCAAGTGAAGAAGCTTACCAACGTTTCCGAGTTTTCATACTAATATGAGCCGTTCTTTAAATATGAGCCTTTTTTTGCCGTAGCCGTGAATACGAGCCTTTTTTCATTTGAAATTTCTATCCGAAACATCGTTACTTTCAGTAGATAGTACTCAGGGGCATTGCCGTAATTGGTTAAACACGAAGGTAGAGTAAGCACAGTATTCTTATTAAACTACCCAGAAAAACAAACTTATGCAGTAACTCGAAAATCAGAAGTTCATACTGTTACGAAAAATTCGGCGGTTGCGCCTGTATGTAAGCTTTCCGGCATAGCACTAGGGTTGCCATAAAATAGTGTATGGTAGGGTTACCAGATTGGCGACTTTATCGCCCATTTGGCGACCAAATCGGCGATATCCCATGGTCCAATCGGGAAGCTTCTAGAATAACTTCCTGTCGAGATATTTCTCGAAACGTGTGGAACTTAAAGAAAAGCTATATAAACCTTTGCGTTTCTGAGAGCAGTAATTGTGAAGTTGCGAGAGTGTGATTAAGAGTGTGATTAATTGTGAGAATTGCGAGAATAGCTGCTGACTGTGATTGCTAAGCTACGCAAGAGTTTTGTGAATGGAAAGCGATCGAGATAGTGCTTTGCCGTGAAGCTACCTTTACAGTATAGCTTGACAGTGTATTGGTGATTGTTCCACGATGTTTATTAGAAGTTTAGTGTTGCCGTGAAGCTACCTGTACAGTTACAGCCTGAAGCTGTGTTGCTGATTGTTTCAGCGTATTTATTGTAGATTTTCGACGATTTTAAAGGTCATTTTGGAACTGTGCTGTAAATAGTGATTCTTGTAAATAAATTGTGCTTTTTATTGTTCTGCATCGTGTTTTCATCAGATACTCTCAAATCCACGAACCCCTATAACGCAACAATACAATTCCAGTTGCAAAGAAGTTTTAACTATCCTCCCTGAAATTGTATTTTTATAAATGATTAATTTTTGCTCTCAGGGCACTTCTTATTCGTTATGCATTATTACTTAAAATAAAGAGCATGTTTTTTTTTCATTAAACTATTAAACTTACTTTGGGCTTAAATTTTGTTACATAGTTAAACTTTTATTGGCTGCTGCTAATTTATGAAAAGTGCAAATTACTGTGTATATTTCCACTCATTAATTAGCTTAACTTGGACCCTACTGAGAATGTCAGGCGACTTATCATCTCATCTATGTAAGTAATAACGGACTGCAAATAAAGTTTAAACAAAACATTTTATTTAACCTTTAATTAAATAACAATGCACGTCTTGTGCTTAACCGCCACTGCTTGCGCTATTTCAGGTGTCATAAATATGAAGTTAAAAGGTAAAGTAATTTACCTGGAGATACACAACTGTAAATGCCTCACGAGGAATTAGCTCAGATTTAACTAAATCGGTAAATTTTGCTAGCCGAATTGGCTAGCAAAATGTCGGAAAGGTAACTTCCAGAGCTGGGCAAGGGAATAATACAACGGTCAGTATCGATGCCGAAACTCCCCCAATAACTTTCAAGAACTGTTTACTTAATGCATTATCACTCATTAGAATTATCAGTGTTTTCTCATATGCACTACCTATTTACATCCTGCTGAGAACTAACGAAGAGTAGAAGTGAAAGAAGAGATCAAATAATTCTGTAATGAGTATTAAAATTCTTTCAACTAAAGTACATATGAACATATCAGTATTATAAGTCTGATAGTGGTGCTTGCGTGGGTTTCCTCTGATTACTATATTTCAAAAGGCTGAAATTTAAACAAATTATTCTTATTGATGTGTTCCGATTTGATTATTGGATACTTTAGTTGCAGTAATTATAACCTCTGAGAAATAAACGGAGGATTAAATTTCCTTCGATGAAAACTGAACGAAACATCAGTTGCAAATTTATTCTTTAAACGGATTAAATTTGCCCCTGACATTTTGGTGACATTATATTTAAAATTGCTCCTCATATATATTTTCCCTTTCTAAAAGTCATGGGAATTTGTTACTATTTATTTGAAATTCGAAGATATAAATTATTTCTTATTAGAAAATTATAATCATTATTTAGAGTTTGTTGTTTTAGCTAATTCATTAATTTGAAGATTACGTCAAAAGGGAGAATTTAAACTTATTTAGGTAACATGTATAAAGAAGGACGTACATGTACAGCATTGTATTTTTGTTTCATAATATTGTTGCGTGTGTATGGGTTCGTAATGGACTGAATGTGCAAGTCGATAAAAAGTTATTTTATTCTTTTCACAAGAAATAAAACAAAATGCTGAAATATTTCCTCAGAGATATTCTGGTAAAATCTATTTTCTCGATTTTTGTGGAGGGCAACAGCAATTACGTATTTTTACTTTTCCGACGTAGCTTTCTCTTCAAAAATCATCTGCGTTGCACAGGAAAATAAAATAATTTTAATTAGAATTCTAAATAAATAGCTAAATAAGTACGAAATCCGTAACAATATTTTTCATATACAGTCAAATAGCAAAATATTTTCGAAATATTAAATATACTCAAAGTGAAATGGGAGAAAATTAAAAACTAATGAAATGTATTCATGACAGTATTGCAAATACGTTCGTAATACAATACATAATTTAGAAAAGCAAAAGTAAAGAAACGAGGGAATGTCTGCCCTAGAAAGAATACCTTCTTTGAAGACCTTTTAAGGATAACTTTTTAAGCATGTCTGTAAAAGAAATCTGGTCTCTTTCAAAAGTCAATCTGGTCTTATAAGATTCTTTGGTGGAGATTATGATATAATAATATTTTTACTTTATTAACGAATGGCTCTTTATTTTCCTCTAGAAAAAATAAAAACCGTAACAAATTGAAAAACAGTTTCTTCAATTCTGAGTCAGCTGCAATATTTCCTAGGCTCTAGTGCTTATGTAGTTAGATGGTTAGAATATTCAGTTGGTGGCCTGAGTGGAAAGATAAAGAACAGTTATCTATTATTTGTATTACTGAAAAGTGATTCCGGGTATTTCCTCAGATCCTCTTTCGTACCCACAACTTCAGGCTAAAAGCAATATTTTGAGGTCTCTGAGTAAAATATTATGCATTCAAGTTTGCCTTGGTTTCAAGCTATTGCCTTTAAGCGAATGGTTGGTTTAATAATGGTTCTTCATTCAAATGGTTCTGTAAGCGAGTTTCTAAGTATTATTGCAGGATACTTTTGATGTTGCCAAGTCTGTTCACCTCATTAGAATTGGAGCTGTCATATTTTGAAACCTCATTTTTATTTTTATATACAATTGCTCATCTCAGCTCACAACCGAATATTTACCCTAAATGTTTGCGACAGTAGTTCTGATTTACATTGCGCCAGAAAAATTTGTGAAAACGCCGTATAAATAAATAATTTATATGCAGGTAACTGAATTTGGTAAAACTTGTTACATTTCACACTGTTCAATTTTCTTATTTGTTCTACTGATACTGCTGCCAAAAAATGAAAATAAAAAATGAAACAAATTATTAAAAAGAAGTAGAAATTATTACCATTTGAGAAAAATCCTAAAAATGAATAATAAATAAATAAATATAGCCCAGAAAGAATAACATTTAACATGAAAAATGTACTAAATAATTTTAAATTTCTCTTTGTTGTACGTTCTTTGTTTTTTGTTTCCTGAATATTTGATTAATTAATTCTTATATTGCATCAAAAAATATTTTGACTGATTCTTACTGATGTACTTTTCATTAACAGGACGTTATTTACATACGTGCCATTTATTGCTTGACAAACATGGTTATTTTATTCTTTTTTAATTCTCTTCATTCTTTTTTAATTCTCTTCTGTTTAAATTTGAATATTGCATTTGTCTTAATTACATTTTCCCTCTTAGTTTGCGAAGTTAATTTGAATTCGATTGAACTATATATTTCCAGAAATAAGTTCCTTTAAATCGAATTCATTCAATAAAGTGCATTCCTAAAGCAGTAACGGAAGAATCATGTTTCCAAATTCTATGTATTTTTTCCTTTTCAGATGAGCTTATGCTCCTATCACAAACGGTAGTCGATGCTTAAATGAAATATAACGCAAATTTCATTTGAACCTATCTGAATAAGAAGCCGTGCAGCTGTAAGTGACTAACCTTAACCTATCTAACCATACTCATCGAAACACATATGACATGATTTCCTCAACCCTCAGCTTTTATGGAAATTATTTCACAGTTGATTCTACACTCATGTCCATAAATTAAGGATAATTTGGAGTCACGCGGAAATCGAACTCTAAAATAAATATATCACCTGTAAAATCACTACACACATCTTCAAAAATCATATGCAAATTTCATGAAGTAACCAGATGACACGGATGGTACGTCACAATGACGAGAGTGTAAGAGAGTGATATATAAGGAATACAGGCAAAGAAGTAAAATTATTTGCAGGCGCTTTATAAGCATTTCAGTGCAATAGCCGAATAGTTATGACACAAAGGACGCATTTGGATGATTTTTTACGTGGTAGAATTATCGGCTGCCTGGAATATGGGTGTACCCAACTGGAAGTATCAGACGAACTTGGAATTGCCCAGAGTGTCATCTCTAGGCTTTGGCAACGATTCTAAGATGATGGTAATGTGAGTAGACGTTACAGCATAGTTACAACGCCGAATGAGGACCAGTATTTGGCAGTTACTGTTAAAAGAAAAGTCGGAGCACAGTCTCAGACCTGTCTCGTCAGCTCTTTCAGCCACTGGTACGACAATTTCGAGGCAGACCGTGTAAAGAAGCTTAGGGCAGATTGGTCTATATGCTCGTAGACCTGTTAGATGCGTTCCACTTACTGCAACTCACTGTCGCCTGCTGTTAGCCTGGATTAGAAAGCATGCATTGTGGACACCGCAACAGTAAGCTTGTGTGATGTTTTCCGACAAGTCCAGGTTTAGCTTGCAGTCTGATTCTCGCCGGACTTTCATATGGAGAGCTCCAGGTACCCGTTACCACCAAAAAAACATCATTGAACGACACCTTTAAGGTAGTGCAGGAGTGCTTGTTTGAGGTGGAATTATTATGGGTTCCAGAACTGACCTGCATGTTCAAATTGGAACCATGACAAGCCAAATCTATCGGGACGTCATTTTGGAACAACATGTACGTTTGTTTCGGGACGCCATGGGCGCACAATTTGTGTTTATGGATGACAACGCCCGTCCTCACCGTGCAAACATCGTAAGCGAATGCCTTCAGTCGGAGCATATGACTCGTATGGACTGGCCAGCATTCTCACCGGACTTCAATCCAGTAGAACACGTGTGGGACATGCTTGGCCGACGAGTTGCAACCCGTCAACCTCCTCCTACATGTCTACCGGAACTTGAGAGAGCATTGCTTTTTGAGTGGTGTAATATACCCCAAGATCAGATCGATAATTTGATACTCAGCATGCCTAGGCGTTGTACGGACTGTATTGCATCGTCTGGGAGACATACAATGTATTAACAATCATACCAACCATGTAATATTGGTTTTTTGTAAATAGGTTTTTTTTTTGTAATTTGCTCCAGGGAGAAAATATCACTAATTTGTTTAATAATATCAAACATATAGCATCTTTTTTTGCTCTTTACCTTTTTTTTAATAAATAAGCTTTACAAATAACTCAAATTTGTTTTGCTTCTAACTCTTCCTTTGCCTGATTTTCCATTATCCTTAATTTATGGACATGAGTTTACTTTTGCCATTAGATGGCGCCAATAGTTTTGTTTCTTACTCTGTACCTTCGTCATTTCCAGTGCTGCAGTGAAGAAAGAAGTTCTGTATTTAAACTTTCGAAACTAGTTTTACAATTTATGAAAATCACAGCTGATTCTTGGTGCCTAAGCATCTCCGGTTAGTACATTTAGCCGGAGTTGGAAAACTGAGTTGGAATCTCAGCGAAGGCACAACTGCTTTCTTTCCTGTTCCTTTCTCTAAAAAAACCAATAGTTTCTACAAGGTTAAAAAGCAAACGCTTTGAGGATATTAGTAGAAAGACTGAAATTCGATGACGCCCTTTATCATGAGAGAAATATTCAGCTATTATATATTCATTAGGAGTTTCTAATCAGTTATTTTTAATTTTCCTTCTGCTTTGCCTAATTCACATGTGTAAAAAATGAGTTCAGTTCAGAAAGAGCCATAAATAAGCTGCTTCGAAAGAGGAAATTTTGAATAGATAAGCAGGCGCAATGACCAGTATGATTGCGAAATTCACTGTAGCTGAATCTTGAAATACCTCTTGCACTTCGCTGTCACAGGTGAACTTGAGAGAAGTTTTTAGAACTGGTGCATGGCTATTTTTATTAGGCATAAAAGAGTTGTAGACCGAACTAAGTTGATTAATTGAGTTCGAAATTTGTATTAAATTCAAATCCGACTTAAAATGAGTAGATGTTAATATTCCATTACGTCACTGCCAATTTTTGTTAATTAATGGTAAATACAGAGGGTGTTCACGCATCTTTGTAACGAATTTCCAAAGATTTATATATAAACAAATCTTAAGTTTTATTTTATAATATATTCATTCTGATAGCTCTTTTATTGAACTATCATATTACATTTTGTTTTCAAAGATTATAGTCATTTTCTTAGAACATCAAGGTTGATTTTATTCCACTCCTCCTTCACAGTCTTCCAGAGTCCAACTAATGTTTTGGAATGTCGCTTAGAAAGAGCTTGTTTTAAAAGTTCCAATGCACAGTAATCCATAGGAGACACGTCAGAGGACTTAGGGGGGATGCATTTAAAGGCAATAGTTTCAATTTCGCTTTCATTTCTCATTTTTTCAAAACATAAAGCAATAGATTTAGAGGTATGGCTTGGAGCCTTATCCTTAACTTAACACAATAAAGAACACAGTGAGGAACGTAACACAGTGAAGATTGGTTTGATAAAGAGATGGAATTTTTTCTTTAAAATAGGCGTTAAAACATATTTCTGATAATAATCTGAATTAATTTTTCTACTTTCCTTATTTTAAATTTTAAGTTGTAAGAGAATCTAGAAATAACCATAAAACCTTTAAAAAAAACTTTCCTTGTTTTTTTCTCTGAACAAAAATATTAAGTGTTTTTCTCCTCTTTTTCGGTAATAAATCGATCTTTCTCAATTGCAATCAGATGAGTATACCCAAGTATCATCAACTGTAACTATATATTTCCCTTTTTTCTTTCCCAAATAATTCTCATGCAGCATTCTGCACATAGTCTTACGTTGAGAAACATGTTTCGGCGTTAGGCGATGAACATAATGTTTTTTTTTGTTCCAATTAATTTTAATCAGATTTTGTAATTTTTTTCACATTTTTAAAGAGATATTTAAAGATTTTGCAATAGCTCTCTGGGAGGCTGGAGTTTCCTTTAAAGCATGAGATGCGACTTTAGATTTAATAAGAGCTGTACGTACCTGTGTTAGGTATGCATATTTTGTCTTGATACCAGTCACACGTAGACTTTGAGCTTTCTTTCCTTTCATTAATTATGTCACTTATTTTACGTGTAGAAATATTAAAGCTACGCTTTTCACATCTGTTTTTATTATTAATTGAATAAGAATATTTCTCTTCGGGCAGCACAAAAATATAGCTTTCGATCCATTGTATATTTTGCAGCACATAAATTCCAGGAGACAATCAAAATCGTTACGAAAATGTGTATATACCTTCTGTAATATTTTAGTTGATATTAGTTGAGCCTTACTGAACAAATAATGAGACAGCGGTTTTCTATTTTAGTGGTACAGCAGCCAATCTGGAAAAAGTTAATTAACGATTATTTTTTCATGATTGGAGTGAATCGGTATGTCAAAAACAGATAATGGAATTTAAAATTAACTGTACCTTGAATATTATTCTTTTTTTCAGTGACGGAAAGAAATAGGAACCTTTATGAACTTATAAACTTTATGATACTTATGAACATTAAACTAATTAGCCTAGGTGAAAGATGACAACAATGAAATAAGTCCTTGAAATTTTGGTCCTATAAAATATCTAAACAAACATATTGTTTATTTCTTTTAATCTTTGTCCTCTTCAGGTTCTTTCTGTTTAATATTATACATATCATAATTTGTAATGTATAGAGCATGTAATTAAGTTTAATTAAAAGCAGAATTTGAACGAATTTCTTTTGCAATTACTTTGCTATATGGATTAACAAACAATGCTAAGAAAATATTGCCATGAATTCTTAAAATGTTATTTAATCTCATTTTGGTTTCATCCACGCACGATAGAATTGTACTAGAAATCGATTCGAAAGGAAAAGGAATTTTTAAGCAAATGTGCGTAACGATTAACTAATCGTTAATGATTCTGCGCATTATGCGACTGTATTACGTGCGTGTTATCATATGCATCATTATTCTAGATTCACAACATTTGCCGGATGGATCGATACATTAAATTAAAATCTACACGTAACTCCATCGAATTTCGAAACATCTAAGACTTCCATAATCAATTAGTTCTATGAGTATTATACATCTTCTGTGTAATCTAGTAAGCAACGTGTAGGAAGAAGTAGTCATTAGCATAAAGGGGATCATGATAGGGAAATTGTAACCAAAGCCTTAGAACGAAAACTAGAGGAAAGCATGTTCCACTAACTTTTCAATAAGGCATAGTTGAAATTTAATGCGATGTACATTTGTAACTGATAAGGCTGCATGCACGATATGTGATATGATCTCGTAAGTCAACATCGTGAGCAATATTGTGAGTAATATATATGTAGAGGTGAACAAAACTACACATATAAAATGATTTGCTGAATAAAGTCGGAGAAAAGAGATATATGTATATGAAATGGCACGTCTGAACATTCCGGTATCTGAAGTCCTTAACTAAAACTAGTAAACCAAGTTGCTAGACTCTACTAAAGGAGATGATTATTTAATTTTTTCACTTTACTTTTTGCATTTAAAGTGTAGAAGTATAGTCAACTTCCGATAACAGGCTTTTGAATTTTCTCAACTGTGGAATAACTGGGTCCAGTCTAAGAAATATTAAGATTGTTTATTGCAAAAGGATGCAAATATGTTACCATAAACCGCAGAATAAAGACAAATATTTAAAAGAACAGAAGAAAATGCATAGGATAACAAAACAATGACAGCAGGTGATGTAGTATATAAGATTTATTTTTATCCGCAGTTGTACATAATGTAACTGTACATAATCTGTAGAATTAAGAGCAATATGTAATTGTTATATATCCGTTAAAAGTATAAAAATATTGTTAGCTGATCCGTCAAAAGTAAATTGCTAAACCGTAAAAATAAAGAAACCGTACAAACATTAATTTTCTGTTTCCTATTGATTCCTATCAAAATTCAAGGAAAAGCATTGTTCTTTTTGAAGCACGTTATTCTGGTTTTGATTAATAATTTAATTTACATAACCAGACGAACTTATTCTTTAAATAGAACTACATAAAACAAAGGCAATTATAAATAGTAGAATAGACTCTCGTTAATTCGAACTCAAAGGTTCTAAGAAAAGAGCTCGAATTATTCTATATTAAGAGAAACTATAACTTTAAAAATGCATCACTGAAGAAAAAAAATCTTCTAGTGTGTTAACTCCAGAAAGTATATTTTACTAAGCTATCTAAAATTAAACGTATTAAAAAGCAATAAAGACTTCCTTAATCATAAAATGAAGCAGAAGAAATGCAGTAAATTTTAATTAAAAATATGAATTAGACCTCTGTTGTAAAATGAATGTTTGGTTTTGTTTATTATGCCTACGTTTTTCAGCCAACTTTTCGATTTGAAGCAAATATTTCAAGTCATCTTCAGAGGAACGTTCAATCTGAATAAATGCTTTCAGAGTCTTAGAGAGTCCATTATGGCTTGATCATTAGGACGCTTAACAGTCTCTGCATTCTCTTCTCAATCCAATAAGATCTCTTCTTTTTCATCTTCTCTGATAATTTTTATTATGTCGCTCAGTTTTCCACAGATGTCCAAGTCTTCATCTACTTTTTCCTAGTCAGAAGAAGTAAAGTTATTACATTTAATTTTTTTGAATTCAGGAAATGCTCTCGTGAATCAGTGCACAGAGTTCCCGCCTCCGCAGTAACAATGGCTGTAATTCGGCTAGGCATCGAATCGAATGACAGATACGAGTACTTCCTTCCATTCATATTCACCTCTAATCAAAAGTTCATCAATCGTATTTGTTGGGAGTTGTACTGTGTCAGTCGCTTGGCAACTAATGAACCAACTTTTCTCAATGAGTGAGATATCTAGAGCAAATTCTTGTCAGAGCAACAATCAATACACATGTATCGAGAAAGGTCTGGACACTTTGAACAACATGCGGTAGTGCATTATCCTGTTGAAAGATAGTTTCACACAGGACTCGAAAATAGGTCACAGCCACAGGCTTTAAGACGTCAGATATGTAAATGCGACAATCCACATTAACTGGACGAAAAAGAGCTTACCGAGATGGTACCTCAGTGGTGCCCCATACCTGCACGCCAGATGCTTGGCCCTTCTGACTATGACAAATGCAAGCAGGCAACGTCATTTCTCTTCCGCTCCTTCAGCTACGAATACTTCCATCATAACGCTGTACCCAGGACTATAGTTTGTCTGAAAAGACGACGTGCTACCACTCTTCTGTTCAGTGTCGTCGAATGTCGCACCACTGGAAGCGGAACTGTCTTTGCTGCAGAGTCGAAAGAAACCGCAACCATGGTCGCGGAGACGAGAGTTCGTTGTACTGCAGATGTCGTGTCACTGTCCGGGGGGACACTTGTCCTGCCCACTAGCCAGTTTCCTGGCTTAAAGTACCTGACGTGACTGTGCGATTCTTCAAGTTCGAGACGAGAAACCTCTCTGTAATTAATAAGCCGGAACCGCTACGGATCAGCATGGCGTTCAGTGTGGCTATACTGGACTTCTCATGGACCCTTTAGTTACATATTTGCCTGAAAATCATGGGATCAGACTAACACGAGAAGCAGTGAAATGGTAAACCACCATCGATGCTTCGATCTCGCGGGGTCGAATTCGACACCTGCTGAAAGGTGTTTCTCCTTCACCAGGTATAACACGAAATTTACACAAAAAACTAACGTTGAAATGTGATTTCAAAATGTGAAACCTTCTGTGCAATCTTTCATTTATATACAAGGTAATGGTGTTACTCATCCCTCTTTGTGAGTATGTGTTTGAATGATGACTTTTTGCAAATCCTAGCAACTGATATACACTCCCTTTCATTGAAATTTGATATTTGTTGCATGCTACCTTCATGCTGCAACTCTCTCCATCAGTGTACTTAATCCGTTATTACATATGTATATATTTTTCATTCAAGTCTCTTCATGACTAATTTAGACTGTTAGGAAAATAATTACAGGAAGCAATCATGAGAGAAAATATATCTAGCATGCGAGAAAATCTCCAGCTTGTGATAAAATACTTAAAAGACTTTAGATTCAAAAGCTTTAGTACTTTTTATGAACATTTAGGCTGTTGGTATTATTTACAAAAGGCGTTCTTTTTCTACCCACATCTCCACATCAGTTACAGAATACTAGTTTGTATGCAAATGTGCACATAAATACTGCATTTTAAATGAATAGTTTGCATATTACGTCTGGATATTATTCTTCATATCTATTTATTGGACTTACATATCTGTAAATATTTAAATTATTTTTTACTGCAATATTGTATTTTTTATTTATTTGATTTACATTTGTGGCCATATTTATTTTTCAGATGTGTGGTTGTTTCTAATATAGAATAGTTGGTTGTGGTTGTGAATATGAAATTGTTGATTTTACTGATTTGAAAATGCCAGCTTTCCAGAATGTAAAAACAGTTTAAATAAAACCTGAGGAATGCATTTCTCGCTACAGATTTTTCTTGAATTTCTTAGAAGCTAGTAGTAACTAAATAAATACAGATGAGAAAGCAAAATACGAGACTGGAAATTTTTTGCGGGTATATTTGAAAGCCTCCTTCACTCCTAATCCGAGCGCCAGTGAAGAGAAAGATCTTAAGATTTTATCCTCCATTTAAGTATTTCTAGCCAGAAATGACAAGCAATACATTCTCCCATCTTTCCAAGCGGATGTATCTAACTAAATCAAAAAATTCGTCCATAGGCTGCGATTTAATTTATACAAAGAAGTAAGGAAACTTTCAAGAAACTGTTCTGTACTTCTTACAAATATCTTGTCTCTGCTTACTTTATTTTCTATAGCAGAGAAAGCATGCCATGGTTATCCATTTTCTATACATAGTAAAAACCCCAAATGCCAGTCTAACTATAGACTTCTAAGCGTTTTGCCTTGTATTAGCAAAGTATTTGAAAGAGTTATTAAAATAGTGTCACAGAAGGTATAGGTCAGAGAAATATAAACTTATTCAGAAGAATCCCCTCGGCTTTCATAAAAGGCACAGTATATATAATTAAAATGCGAATATTATTGAATTGATTACAGTGTCGTTTTAGAAAATGAAATCAGTTGCTGCATGCTCTCTCGGAAGCTTGTCTTTAAGAAGGCATTTTGTGGCGTGTAGTATCAAGGTCTGATTTAAAAGCTTGCTTGAAAAAATAATTAATTTTTTTCAATAATATAGCATTCAATGAAGCCAATGCTATTTGCTATCTTATTGAAAGAAAATCCAAACTGCATCTTTGCTTCAACCAAACTCTTTACCTAACTCTTACCTGTCCAACTCTTAGATAAGCTCCAAAATACGTTTGGTAAAAAATAGAAGTTCTACAGAACAAAATCCCACGCACTATATCAATGCTCTTTGGTTTGTTATTCACCGGGACATCTACATACCAACCCCTTCTTTGATAATATGGACACCTCTGTTTATTCTGAAATTGCTGCAATAACTAATTATCATCCTACAATTGACTGCATTGTCAAGAGACAAAGAATAACTCATTATAATATCAAATTTTAGTTTAATGGCATCTTATTTCTTTCCAGGCTCTTACTTTAGTTATTATTATCTTTATTTGCAATGATAGAACTTTGTTTCCTTTATTTTAGGACCTTGTTTTTAAATTTCATTCAGTGAATACTTACGCTCGCTCAGCATTTAGTTTTCCACTTAATGTCTGCGGGCGTCGGATCTTGAGATTCTCTTTTAACATTAGCAGTGGCCTCCGGAATTACTTCTGAATACACGAGTAAAAACACATAGTGCATTACGCATAGGTCATTGCACCAGCAAATTCCAAGTTCTAAGATAGGACGAGTTATATACATAAGTTATACCAGCTCTACTTTACTTCCACTTTGGTTTCTCTTATTCTATTATAGTAAAGCACTCGAGGGCTATCTGCCTAAAAGGTGGATGCCTTCGTAGAGGATTTTCTTAAGAGAAATTGGTTCGTATACACTTTGCAAATGGAGAAAACCACGAAAGCGCCCATGCAGCAGATTCGAACCTAGAATCGAACGACCAGTGTTCAGCGACTCAGCCGCTGGTGGATACTTCCTATCTGGAACATCTCCTCCAGAGACCTAACAGTCAGGGAACACCACGTGAGTGAGCCGGAAACCGTTGCACAATATTCGTCGCTTAAAGATGAAGTTGAATTTCGGAGGAATCACTGTTGTTGCTTTTTTAGTTTTTATTCAGCTGCGAGGTTTAGTTGAATTGTGAGTGCACTCTGCAAATGATTTTTTTCAGTTACGATATTTGTCGAGCATTAAGGACAAATTACCTGCGTTTATATCTGTGGTCTGCTTAAGCCGTTGGAATAAGTCCCTGTGCTGTATGTAACTGATTTTTGTAATATATTGTTAATTCCATACCGTGTATACGGAGTGTTTCTTCAGAGAAATAGAAGGGAACTGATAGCTTGCAACAATGTAAACATTCCATGTTGACATAAACAGCTCACATAAATTGTTATAAATAGTTCAAGTACATACGTCTAACTTTTTTTAATATTATGCAAATATTTCCTAATTCATTAGAAAATGGAATGTGAGGATTGTGGTTTTCAGGAATGAAAAGGTGTAAAATGAATATGAATATTTTCATAAATAATTTTTCACTTTAGAATACACTTTTATAGATTCTTAAAGGCAAGGTACTAATTCTTAACAATAAACAATCATTTCATTAATCATTATTACCCTTCACGTTTACATGGGGGAGAGAAATATATTACATAATATGGATATTTTTCTGCCCAATCTTAAAACCATTATTAAGAGAGAAAACGCTGGAAGTAGCAAGAATTAATGATTTACAATTTCATGCCTAAGGTAAAACAGTCGGAAATGAGAAAAATAAAAACTTTCTTTAAAACCTTCTGAAACTATAGACAGAATATTTACGCATTAAAAATTTTGCTTCTTACGCAAGTACCTATTAAATGACGTAATTGCGTAGGAAGCAGATTAAACTGAAGAACGGGAGATTATGAAAAATCATTTGATTTCAATAATTCGAGTTAAGATGTGCTGTTATTTATCTATTTTTATATTAGCGGAAGGAAAAGGAAACAGATGCTTAAAAAAACATGAAAAGACAAAAAGAAATGAGTCAGCAGGAGTGAGTTCAAGAGCAAACTGATATACTGCGAGCTCAGCGTGAGGTTGAAAAGCCTTAACAAACCTTTTTGGGCTATCGTTAAAATCTGAACCCTTTCACATTTTATTTTGTTTAATGTACTGTTGACCAACATAAATAAAAAAATAAATGCTTTATTAAACTCAATTTTGTAATAAATCATTAAAATTCGTTTCAAACCGGAGTACTGCTGATGGAAATCAATTAAATATTTCAAACAGCTGTTTCCATCTGCAATAAGTATTATCGCGTAGTAATTACCTGTACATTGTCTTATCTTTGAAGAAGTGCCTTTTCAAATTACTAATTCTTTTGGAATTTCAGACTTTACTGCTATATATACAATGCAAACGCAGATTTCATTTGCTTTCAAACGGTGCTCTGTTTTATTACCAATAGACATCGAAAATTTCAATATGTCAAAAGGATTCGTAGAATAAAACATAGATGGTTTAATGGCAAAGCCATATCTAAACCAAGGTTTTTCAACCTGTTAAAATTAGTAGCATTCTCAGGAGTATGACTAAACTTGTGCGACCATTGTTAGAAATTTTATATTTTAAAGTTTAATCTTAAATTTAAGTGAAGTCTATTATAAAGAAGTAGTTAAATTTGATTTCAAATAAATACGTACTCCAGTACTAATTTTACTTCCATTGAAAGATAATATAAGTGCAGAAACACCATAATGGGAAACAGTTTATTGCAACGGAAAAAACTAAAAAGAGTTGTAAGGTTTTATTTTGATTAATCCAGTTGTCTTATTATTTGCACTTCACTACAACCTTACTTTCGCGTCAAATTTCACCAGAACGTAAGCGATTTGAGGTATAAATGGGCTTCTAGATTTTCAGGCTTTCAGGTAGAGACTAATCATGTAAGTTGATAATCATTCTCTGTTAGTTTTCCCGCTGTTAAATTTACTTTACTGATTTCAGCTAGCCACGATTTCTTCACGCATAGTTAGGGATCCATCAAGGCTTAGATTCTGCATGTTAATGTTGTGTTCTGTATTTAATTTAATACGAATGTGTGTTTCACTTGCCTGCAAGGCAATGGAGCTTTTCTTTTAAATTTTAGCACCTGTCAGATCAAAGTGATAACAAATAATTTTATCTTAGTCTTTTACTTTAACTGTGACCCTTTAAGTTTGACGATAGGCGTGACGATCAGTATACGAGAGTCTCTTACGATTATTTTTCGTTTGGAGCTAGAAAGTGTTAGCGTTAACTGTATAGAGCAGAGTTTCTCATACTGCGGTACATCTACCGCTAATGGCACTTTATATTACTTTAGAAAATAAAATTTTTACACAAAAGATTTAAATGAATATTCCGAATGAAGGTAATGAATCGCTTATTTCAATTAGAAGATACTTACATGTATTTTTCATTCTTATTTAGGAGTGCTATTATAGGGTAAAAAAATGTAAAAGGTTAAGAACAACTGGTATAGAGGTTGTTTTATTTATGTGAGATACATCCGATTTAAGCTTGGGGTTCGAATGTTTATTATTAGGTCTTTACAGCTGACATCTAAAACTCATATTTTCCTGGATTCATGCTCAGAATCGTCCATTGTTCTGATCATTGGGACAGTTCAATCATTAAATTCATTGAAAAGCCTACAATATCTTGTTTTAGGTACATTTAAAATGTGTGGAATTAGGCAGAGATCAACGAATTCATGGCACTTGAAAGCTGCAAAATCTGTTATTTCCTCAGCGTGCTTTCAATATCATTTGCCCATAACATTCAATTGAGATATTCGATTAAAAGAATTGGAATGAACATATAAGGGTGGGGGGTTGCGGTTAAAACGCTTCTGTTTGAAGGCTGTACAGTCCAGATTTGATATGCCAATCAAGCAATGGCCCTGAGAATTTACGAAATCATCTAATGGGTGATTCAAATAATAAAGTGTCTTAATAGGATCGCATTGTTTAAAAGTATTAGCCATTAACTTTATAAATTTATGAAGGTTGCCATACGCTTTTATTTTTCGTGATACAAAATTGTAGATAAATATTGTAAAGGGAATTATTTAATCTCTTGCTACCATGAAACTAATATGATAAATTATTTTTTTCTTTTAGTTCATTAATTATCTTATGAAATTTTAAATAAAAATTTACTTTATAAAAGTTTTTCAAAACACATTTTCTCTTTCTAAGAAGTTTTCTGTTTTTCTTATAGTTGAAGAAATCAGTCCAATAAACGGCATCGTGGTAACCGCTTATATTTGAGAGGAATATTAAATGTAAAATTAGTACGTGTTCCGCACGTCTTCCTTCGGTCCATTACATAGATCAGTTTTTTATGAACTCCGTTTGGGATTTATGCTTTAAATTCATATTTAAATCAAATATAAATTTAAGTAAATTAATGTGATCAGTTAAATCTAAATCTGAACATCTTGAAGGGAAAGATGACGTCGTATACTTCAATACAATCCTGAATAGATGGAATAATTTTCCTGCGTTCAATGGCAGTGATCTTCTTTCTTTGTTACTTTTTCTTCATTCTGTAAGTTGAAAAATAATACTCTTTCTCTCTACATATATACGTATAATCAAATGCATATGCAAAACATATTTTAGTTACACAGTATTCGTCAAATGCAATAAAAAAACAAACTTAACATTTAGACATCATGAGGTTATTATTCTCATACGACTCGAGCGTCGAACACAAATTTAATTTAAAATTGTCGAATGCAAATTTAAGAACTGTATAGGGATAGTAAAAGAATTTTAAATAGTAACTGAGGTGATAAAATACATAAAAGTAATCACATTTAATTCATTTGAAATTTTCTGGGTCAGTTTTAACTTAAAACTTCGTCGTAGTTCTTCTCGAAAATTTAATTTTTAGTCACATAGGACTAAGACTACAGTGGTAACAAAATAGTAATAATAGTAATGCTATTTATCTATCTAGTGTATTTATTAAAGTAAATTAAAAGTACTTTTGTATCAAACGTTATTGTTTTTCAATATACTTTTTCTCTCTGTATTTTTGTCAATTTACGTCGCAAATAAACAGTTTTCTCCTTTTTCTACGTGCCATAAAGAATACATTACTGCTATACTCATTCTTGGCAATAGAAGTGTGTGGATCTTAAGTTTGACTAACGTTAATTTCATTTTAAAACTTTACTATCATCTCTTATTTTCCACTTCCGAGCAGAATTAACGCGTGAATATGTTTATGCGAATTGTACTTGCTAACCCTTATGTATTTAAGTTGTGGCTTTCTGCCAAGAGCAGAGTAGAAGGGGAGAGAGTGAGCCGCCTAGCCACGAGACTTCAAGCGAGCTTGCCATCAATTACTGTGCCCCTTTAAGGCGAGAGGTTTTAGTCCTCTTGAAAGCTAAAGACGTATTGTAGTTTTCCGCAGTTTGTGTACTACAGATGTAGTAATTTAAAAGGCCAGTCTTAGTGTTAGTCATATGTGCAAAATATCAAATGTTAGCTCTTATTTAAATTTTAGTTAGTTAGTAGTCTTATAGTTTTACGTTCAGACCACAAGTGGTTAGTCTTTGTATCCCGAAGTGCGGGAGCGACTGTGAAATCGTGAAAAAATAAAGGGTAATTTTAAGTCTCATCTTGTCATCTCTGCTACATTCCATTGGACATAGTTTGCAGTCAAACTCACGGTTCAGTCAGGACACGTCATGTTCGCCAAGCAGATAAAAGGAAATACCAGCCCTGATAGAGTATACCTGTACTCGGGAGAAGTATATTAAACTCTGTGCATCTGCATTAAATATCATACAGTGAGTACTTAATTATACAAGTCAGCTCTCAAATTGTTTTCACTGGTCGCTTGCATAAAATATTTTCCGTAAGTGAAGTGACAAAAGTGTTTAATTTATCAGACATGAAATTCACATAAAATGTCACATATCAGGACATGAAAGTAAAAACAAAAAACTGCCTTCTATGTCTTCTTCCTTTCTTTGCCTATCAGTTTCCATAGCAGAATTGAGTCTATGAATATTATATTCACACAGTTTAATCTTACATGTTAAGTGAATGCAAAAACACCAATTACAGACTCATATTCAATTCAAATATATACTTTATTTGTTAAACATAATATAAAATCTAGACCAGAACTAATCCTTTACTTTAATAACATTCTAGCTATTTCTAATACCATAATACTAATTATCTCAATTTTACAGATTCATCTGCCCACTGAGTAATCTTCATCTGCGTAATACCCTTACAAATTAAAAAATTCCAAAATTTTGAATCGACGAATAGGATTTATTATAGGTTTACCCAAATGCTTGGCATTATTATATTTAAACACATTCGCAGACGCCCTGCTTAGAAATGACCGAAGAAGAGGATCGCTAACTTGTAAATTTTGATTTTATGGCTTCTATCCCCACTTAAAAAGCTCATAGTAATGCTTACTGATCTAAAGTCTGAAATTACTAGCAACGTAAATTTAGAAAATAGTGGAGATGTTTAAAACGAAATTAACAAGCACAATTTTAATATTCAAAATAAAAATAGCATAAGCAGTCCAATATTGTGGCATAACCCAAATTAGCTCTCTAAAAGTGCCACTGATAAAGTTAGGCTCAGAAATCTCAGAAACGATGGGGACTCCCCCGTGATCCCATTACGAAGAGAATAATTCATAACCTTACAAGAAAAGTGTCTACTGATATTCAAGAACATCACATCAACTACTGGACATTCTCCTGGAAAATACTGATATCACACCCACCTAGCTCTGTTTAGAACATCGCTCAAGATCACTGAGATTGGACAGGACCAATATGATTGACTCAATTCATCACGTGGGACACGTTTTCTATGCAGAAAGGGAAATAGTATATGTTATGACGCAAGTATTAACTGATTCTTTTACTCCAAATAATGGCAGTAATCTAGAACATGACAAAGAAATAGAAAACTTTGTCATAAATATCCTCATCGGAAATTGCACAATTTTCGTCGCCCACACCTCTCTCACAGAAGTAAGCGATATAATCCATAAACTGAATGCCAGGAGAGCCAAGGGATATGATACTATCTCAAATATCTTCAGACCTTAAATCATTAACTAGAAGGTATCTAGTCTTACATGGTAACACATTTATTCCCGTCATTCCTAGAAACTGCTTTACACAGAATTGGATACATTCCATTATTCTTGCAATACTGAAACCACGTAAAAGTCCGAAATCTACAAGGAACTCATCTATGACACGCAGCTGCAGCTAAACATGCAATCAGTAAGCGTCGATACTGGCAGTCAGCAGTTAGTTAAAATTCCTTATGTTCGTTTTGAGTATAATTCTGTTGACTTAAATGTGATCCTTTTGCATCTGTTGCCAAACTCTTCTTAAGTAAATATTCTTTAGCACAGAAAAACAAAACTAGTAAATTTATCATCAAATACCAAAATTTACAGCTCTTAAATTATACTATTAAAGAATTATTCTTTGTATGCCTGTATTTTATTTTTTATTTTTTGCCAAAACTTTTATCGAAATAAAATATAGTCTTCACTTCACTCGATTGAAACTAAAACTAAATTTATCTAAATTTGATTAGAAGGCTGCATCAGCCATGTGTGAAATTACAAAAGTCTAATTTCCCGTAAGTGACGTATCAAATTTAGTATAGAGTCTCCATATGTTATTTTTCAATTCTATTTCTCTGACTTAAATGACAGTTAAATGTGGAAACTCGAGGATAATCTCATACTTTTCTATGTGAAAATACTTTCAAAGCTGTGTACTTTCTGCAGAAAAGAAAAGTATCATTCCATCAAGCGTTTTATTTCAAGCGAATAAGAGTTTTATGTTTCTGACAAATAGAATAAAAACCGAAGTAACGTAACAGTAGTTTTTAGTGAATTAAGTACATTTTATTTTATATTTAAGTGATTGTTTTAGTAAATATGCTCCAAAATTTTAAGCATTGCTTTGTTTATTTGAAGACTTATGAATTGCCTGTGCATTACAAATGTACAGTACGAGGCATACAAATATAAGTTAATTAAACATTACATGCATTAATAAAACAAACAGAAATAGAGAACAAGAGTCTGTATTTCAGAAAATTGTAAACGCACTATTTAAGTCACATCTAGCTTTTTTTAAAGCATTTTGCAAGCGTAATCTAGAAACAGAGAAAATTAAATTAAAAGTAGGATAGAGAAAATTAAATCTTCTACATTTTGAGAAATTCCTCTTCGAAAACTCAGACAAGTTCCTTGTTGTCAGATTGAAGCAAAATTTGCTGTAACCAGATACAAACTGAGATACTTTAAAATTTTTGAAGAAGAAAGACTCAAACGAAAGAATGGAATTAAGAAGATACACTACTATTTGTACTCTTGAAAAATAAGAAAGCACAT
The DNA here is from genome assembly GCA_000611955.2 of Stegodyphus mimosarum. Lineage (NCBI taxonomy): Eukaryota > Metazoa > Arthropoda > Arachnida > Araneae > Eresidae > Stegodyphus > Stegodyphus mimosarum. Next base: position 398,869 of record KK116747.1, on the reverse strand, counting down.
TCCTGAGGGTTCAAAAACTTAGGTCTTTTAACCCTTCCACCCCTGGATGTTTTAGGACCGCGCGAAAAATGATTTCAGGAATTATTGTTTATATGTTTTAGATGAACTGCCTTGCAACGTATTAAAAAGTTCTTACTTGAGTTGTAGAAATTGGGATGTCGTGGCAGTCACTGTCATCAGATCTTAAGGTTAACGATGGATTGAGAAACAAAGCGAACAAGCCACCAGTTAAAGCGGACAATAGTAAAACGATTTTACTCCCGATAAAGTAGACCTCTACATACGAAGGTGGGAAATACCACAGGCAAGGCGGAAAGTGTTAATATTTGCAAAACCAGCTAATGATATAATAAAAATAATAATATTGAAATTTTGATAAATTTGTTTTTACAGGGTTGCATATAAATTTAAATAAAAGATGCGAAAAGTGCTCATACATTTTATGCACATTTCCTAAATTAGAAATACAAAACATTATGATGTAGAGCAAAAATTACCCAGTATCACCTGAATTTAAATTTTTTTGTAAAAAAATAGGTTAACGAATAACACAAATCCCCACAAGCTGCATTACATAAGCAATATCAATTTAACCTTTATAAAGATTAAATGCTGTTAAGTAACTCAAACGTGGTCGTTTGGGAAAAAGAATTTGGCAGAAAAATTTATTTTAAAATTGCAAAATTGTCACGGTACCACTGTTAAATTTTTACGCTACCAATGTAATATTCTATGAGTTTTACTCGCTCAATATCAACTGGTGAAACCATAACAATTTAAAAATTACTAGCTTAACTTAAACTAGCAAGATCTAAACAGACCTAGAAATGTAAGAGCTACCTCATTAAGAATTTCTTGTGATCGTAAATGTTACGAAGTGCTGCGTTGTGTATACCATTTGTTTTCGGGACCGTGCTCAGGTAAAGATCGGTTAAGTGTTAGATACAATATTCAAATGAAAACATAATATAAGCTTCAAATTTAATAATGAATTTTATTTAGGTCTAAGTGATGGTAGTTAAGTTCACATTCCTTTTCCTATAAATTACTCGGTATTATATTTCATTTACTATCTATTAATTTTAATTTTAGGTACCTAAAGCATGACATAAGACAAATTTATTAACTATTTAACACAAAAGCTATTGAGGTAATTGAAGAAGGTGTAATACACACGTTTTTTTTTCTTTTCCTTTAGCATTGGTTTAACAACAGGACGAAATAAAATTTCATAAAACATTGCACTCTTAGATAGATTTTGCTTTCAGCCTGAATTTTTGTTCCCTTTGAAAGGATGTAGAAGACAAACGTTAATTCCCAAAATGGGTCAATTAAAGTCTCGTAAAGATTTGAATTCCTAAATTTCTATTCATCCCAGTTTAATTACAGTATACTAATTAAATAAAATGTCCCGCCATCCCTTAAAGAAAAGGAAAGAAAATTTATCTGGTTTGCTAGAAATCTCCATCTCGAAAGTGTCCATTATTCATCGAAGCCACCCTGAAACTCTTGGCTATGCCTAAATTATGCATCACGTGGACACTCAGCATCCGTTGACGAATATAGGAATTATGCAGGTTCCCTTCCCTGATCAATGTCCCTATCCATGCCGGACGGACATCCTGAATTCCAGTCCACACGGTAGAGCAGTCGGTGTAAGTCAGTACGATGCCTGGAGGCTCTTAGCAGCTATGTCTCAAGGCGTGCATGCATGGGAGTACAGTCCGCTCCCAAAAAATGTTGTTCATCAGGAAGAAGAACAAAATTCCGGTGAGGTCTTAAAAGGTCTCAATATCCAGACAAGGACAAGAAGTACCCCGTTTTTCAGTAGCGTAATAATCGTTACATGATGGCGAAGCGTTCTTCTTAACAGAGTCGAAACCAGCGAAAGCTACTAACGGTTCATTCAAGAATCATATACTTCATACGATAATCAGCAAATTCATTTCCTCTAACTGCCAGAGGGTCCTACAGACAGAGAGCATAATTACCCCAATCTTAACCACTGAAACGGGAAACTACCTTCTTCGACGACCGCTCAGCAAAAAGTGACCCGTACTCAAAAAATTCTCCTTCACATCACAAAAAAAAAACAGAGGCTACCACAAAACTAGATTTTCATCCCCTCATTAGAGACCAAATTTCCGCTTTTTCACTCAAAAGACAAAAACACGCTAACTGCGCACGCGCAACTATTCGCAAACCCGGAGCCAAACTGGACACTTAGAGCGCCAGTGCAGTGATCTTTCCTCGCAGGTGAAACGTTAACCCCTCTAAATTCATCACGTATCCAGTTTATTCAAAGCAACCAGAACAATTCAATTTCTTTCTAGAATGTTCTACGGAAGTGCATCAGACCCTGAAAGAGGACACAGCGAAATTCGCCCCTCTCCTGAATTCTTTCACAATGAAAGGAAGCTTTCTTGATTAAGTTTAAATAAAAGAAAAAAATACCCTTAAAGCATTGGCTTTTCCAAAATATAACAATTTACCTAACAAAATATCAATACATCAAATCACTAATTCACGGAATTAAATAAAGACATTCCGGTTTTTTCCTAAAGAATAATTAATTTACTTTATTTTTTTCAACAAAAAATTCGAACAATTATCAACATAAAAAATACACTCTGTCGAAAAAAAAAACTATACAACCAGAAGGAAACGAACTAATGAAAGAAACTTAGCATGTATGTAGTGTATGAGGGAATAAGCATTACAAATTCAGAACAAAATACCCTTTTTACTAAAAAGTTATGGCATTGAAAATGTTGCAAATTAGTAAGTAGTATAGCTACCTCTGACAGCTGTAAAAGCCGAAGCAGGGCGTGACATCCAATCAGGTCAATCACCTATGATACCTTACGAAAGATCATGCCATAATCTTTGCACCTGAGCAGTTAATTCATCAACATTCCGGGACGGCTGCAGTTGCCTTGCAAGCATGTCCTGAACGTCATCTATTGACTAGAGGTTGGGGATCCTTGAAGATATTGTTGGGAGAGTCTCTCAGTATATGCACGAGCCTTGTCTTGCTGACAAGGCTCGTGCATATACTGAGCGCCTGGACGACTTGATAGCATAAGCAGTACAACTGGCATTAAAATGTCGTCCACATAACTGCGACTCATCATAGTGACTTGATGGACGCTTAGAGCTGATCGTGTGTCCCAACCAATCTCTCCCCACAATGTCACACTTTGTATAATCGCCGTATGACGCTCGACAACAAATGCCGGTTAGACCGCTGACTTGACCGCCTCCACACGAGTGTGTGTAGTCATCAGCACTGAAATTGAATCGGGATTCATTGCTGAAGATCACACGCCTCCAGTTGGTCACATTCCAGCTTGCCCGAGATCGGCAAAAATCCAATTGACACTGCCTATGATGTGGGGCTAGTGGTAAGCGTCTTAATTGACGTCGGCAACATATATCAGCGTCGGCCAGTCGTCTCGGAATGGTTTCCCTTGATACCACCGGATGCTGGAAGGTTGGTAAATGGCGTCCAATTGATGTTAGCGACGTTGTTGGTGGGGAACTGGCCGCTCTTATGATTGCGCGATCCTCGCTTTCATTTGTATTCCTGAGACGCCCTGACCCTCCGCGACGTTAGACTATCTCTTCCGGGATCCATTCTCGCCAACACCGAGCAACTACCATATCGCTCAGATCGACGTGGCAGCTGATACGCCTGTTCCACCAACCAGCTTCTCTAAGACCTACTATACACCTCTTCTCAAAGTCCAACAGCTCTTCGTACTGCCGCTGGTTACGTCTCTAACGCATCGTTAGTCACAGTATGGTTCATCCGAGTCCTCAGATTCGTTTTGGCACGAGCAATCATGGTTTTAAACTCTCCCAGCTACCCATAGAGGGCTTATCCTTGCCTTATTGGGATTGAAATTTGAATTTGCATATCACTTACCAGACTACGTTTGTGCAGAGTTTGGTGTTTGTGGTTCGATTTCCTCTGGGTGCATGCATGCTTTTGTGAAGTGTGTATTTCCTTACTTTTGAGTAAACTCCTTGTAACTTATTGTACTCTTTAACATATTTTATCTTTATTTAGATAAAAGTTTTAGAAAATACAAAATGAATCACAAATGGGAAAATATAAAGAAATTGAAGAGAGTCATTAGGTTTATTTCGAAGCAGGAAATAAGAAAAATTAGCAATGCAAGCGAAGATCTGAACTCCCGATCTTCCGATTGCTATACGGACGTGCATCCAGTTACATGCGGAAAGTACGCTGTGGGGAAGAAGAAAATTCCTTCCATCCCCTCGCCTAAAAGTTTAATAAGGGTAGGGACCCAGTCGCCAAGTGACGAATATCGTCCGCCAAATTTTAGTTCGCGTGACATTTACAGAGGCAATAAGTTTCATTTATTTATTTTTAGCCCGAAGGGATATTATTCTCGTAACGGCATTTTTTGTCGAATCAGCAGTATCACTTTTCAAATTGGTGCCGCCAAATATTATCGCCCTGTATTATCTTTAAACAAATTAAATAATGAAGAATCTGCATGAATGAACGTACGTTTCTCGCACTGTGAAAAAACAACGATACCTAGAGCCATCAACGTAGTCCTCCATTTGAATATGGGCACCTAGAAGCCCGAATCTTGAATTTCGATCTATTTCATATTTTTTAGACTTTCATATTTTTTAGACTATCATATTTTTTAGACTGGGTCCCTACCCTCCACCAGCGAATTTTTAATTAAGAATCTTAACGATTTCAATAACGAATTCAATTCAAGTGGCAGTACGCTAGGCGGAATAAAATATATCTATTTACAGAGCTTGCTCTCGAAACGTGTATGTATGTGTAAATGAAAAACAAAAGACGCCCTTTTGGATGTAATATAAATTTGGAAGCTTTCGAATTTTTTAAAATTTTATTTATTCATTATTTTTAAAAGAGTAAAAAATGAGAATTACCATCTCTGAGATACATTTTTATAGGAGTAAAAAATGTGCATTACCATCTTTGGGATTCGAACTTGGATCTTCCGACTACTAGCCGGACATACTTCCATTATGCCCCGAAGGCACGCTGTATGAAAAGAGACAACTTCTTAAAACGTTGCCTCAAGAAATATACTTCTTATGATATTTTTTAAAAAAATGCAACAGTTATTGTACATAGTTTAAAATTTAAAACATGAAGTAATTGGATAAAATATGGATAACCTTCATCGCTAAAACCATATTTCTGCAACATAAATCAATTACCTTCTTTGCTTCCGTTTAAAAACGAGTTTAGCCTTCATCAACAAAACATTTTCTCTTTAATTGCTTTATTTGGCGATTACGCCGGTTACAGTAGCCTTTTAATTAACGTTAATTAAGAAAAGAGCAATTTGCCATGGTATTTTAATAATAATTATTAATAATTTTAAAAGTGAAATGTGAAATTAGTATTTTTTAGAAGTAATTTGCGGAAAAGTTTTTGCCATGCATTGTATCATGTGATGTCCCTGACGAAGGCAGTATTTTAGATCACTGAGAAATTATAGAGAGTATTAAAGTTTTGTCATAAAAATGACAAAAACACACTGACACAAAACAACCGAAAAACAAAGACATAAATAATCATGAGACTTCTCCTCACATTCCATAGATTCAGGACATTGGAACTGAGCAAGACGTTTACCCTAAGTATAATCAATTAATAATCGCATAACAATTTTGAAATAATTAAGTATAAAACAGTTTAATTGTATGCGAAACGGATTCTCGATTGTAGTACTTAATAATAGAATTAAGTAATATTACAGAATTGTCGTATCATAATGCCACAGAATAAATTAAAATAACATGGACATTGGACGTATTTCAAAGTGGACTATACCGCGGTACCACTGTATTTTTATTTGCTTGTGCATTAATCTGAAAGATAGTTGACTATCTCCTGTGAGGACAAGTATCAGTTCCATCCTTTGACGAAGCTTTATTTTCTCTAATGATTAGTGTTGTTTCTCATGGATGTATTTTGCATGAATTTGAATATAAAGCTGTATGACAGGAACCACTGGACTTTTGTTCAAGTCCATATTCAGATACAATTGTTAAATAAAAGTCTGAAGTAACTATAGTTTCTTTTGAGATGCTATCAAAATATTGTCGATAAACCAGGAACAATTCAGAACACTGTGCTCCAATACTTTCACAATATATAGGGAACACTGATGGCAAAGAAAATCAAAACATTTGCTGGAAACAAGCCAACATGAAATGATGAAACTTACACTTAATTCACAGGCTATATCTTTGAGTTAAAGATGAATTAAAAATATATTCCCTGTTAGCGGAGTGCAGCTTCTTGGCATAGGGTAACGGGGAAGAGAAGGATGTTCAAATGTTCTTGTATCTCTCTTCCTATTAATAAGAAACACCCAATAAAAAGCACAAATTAGGTAATTTTTCGCGAAAAATCACATATTTTTAAATCTATCTACCGGTTTACCGCAGCTATCAAAAAGTAGTGAAGAGTTATAAATGCAAATGCTTCGTATTCAATATTCATTTGCATTGTGTATAACGCAAATAGGCAGCAACATATTTACAAATAATGTTCAACATCCCAATTCAGGAAATTTCGTTATCACAAGTAAGAGATGCATGTGTAATTCATTTTAGTAGACATATAGGTGTGAAAATTCTATATTATGTATGAAAATCATCTTTTATGGAAGACAACTTTCTTCTGTGCGCACAAACATTTTGCCACACAGCTGCCTACCTAAATGTCCATTTGAATCTTTAAACCAACCGACGATGTCGATATATAAGCATCTTGCGAAGAACAAAACGATGACATTTTGACATATTTGAATGATAGAGCAGGATCTTTATCATTCGATAAAATGTCAAGGAATACCATACTTCGTGGGAAGAAAAAGCATTTAGAAGCATGGATACTGAAGATAAACGTTTTTTCATTTTGACGTATGGGGAAAATATCGATATTAGAGGAGAAGTGTGGGTGTTAAACGAACTTTTAAGATCCGTTTGACGTAATTTGGAATTTGGAAAGCAGCTATGGAATTCCTTTATTGAATTGAATAACATCACCTCATAAATGTCAAGCCATGGAACGCCATGGCAATCAAAAATTGCTATGATATTTCGAAGCACGCCTGAATGCGATTAAGTCTCACATGTCCTTCTGTAAGCTTATTTTGCAAATTTATGAGCTTATGTTAAGTGTTTTCTCGTTTTTAGGCAGAAAGTTGAAAGTGGTTTTAGGTAGGAAGTTTTAGTTAAAATGGAAATTGTGTTGAATTTCCAAACATAGCAATCTCTATTTTTATATTGTTGCGTGCGTACAGGTTCGTTATATATTGAATGCACATGTCGTTGAAAAGTTAACAAAAATTTATTCTTTCCACAAGAAACAAATCAAAATGCTGAAATATTTCTTCAGAGATATTAGTACAATATCACAATATCTCAACCATTAAACAGAATTCACTTCAAAACAGATAAAGTTAATCCAATCTCACAGCGAATTGGCTACAATCAATCGCAGCATTAAGTAAACAAACAGCAGTCCGCTTTAAACAGCTACAACTGCAACTGAGATAAGGTGTTTAGATTCGGCTATTATAAGCTTTTTAATTATCACTAGAACAATCTCGATTTTCTAGATTTTTCTGGATGGCAACAGTAATTACGAGATATTTATTTATTAAACAATAAATGCACGCGCTTTTTTATTTTTATTTTTCCGACGTAGCTTTCTCTTCAAAAATCGTCTGCGTTGCACTGGAAAATAAACCAAATTTAATTACAATTATAAATAAATAGACAAATAAATATGAAATCCGTAACAATATTATGCTGCAATGTCCTAATTTATTTAAATGTCTTGGATAGGAAGTTGTATTACGAAATGTTTGCATTAGTAATGGTAATTCCAGATGATCCGAAAGTACTGATGTAGGTAATTAAACGATACGCTTAAAAAGTACTTGCGTGTAATTAAATTATTCATGGCGATTTGCATTCCATTCGAAAAAATACGATACTTTTCATTCAGTTCCTTCATTCATGCAGTTCACTAAAATCTCAAGATAAAAATTTCGCATTTTTTAAGACATTCATTTTTGATTTCAGACATTCATTTTCAAACAAACATTTTTTTTTAAATTTAACATAGATTTATTGGTAAGATTTACATTCGAACTGAATAATATATAAAAACTGTTCTGAAAATTGGTAAGATTTATATTCGAACAAAATAAAAAATAAAAACTGATGTTCACATACCTGATAATATTAAACAGTCTTAAGTGGCAGTAAAATGTAATTAAAGCTAAAACCTTTTTAAATAAACAAATGTTTCAGTATTAGCAAAACACTATACCTGTAATATGCTCGAACCTGAGTGAAGAAATTTTGAGGGAACTAGGGAAAACTAATGGAGATTTTTTTTAATCTAATCGTTAATTAACTATCTTAAACCATTCACCTTTTTTTTGGCTTCTTTGGAAATCAGAATAATGAAGCAATCACATATTAAAGTTAATCCATAATGATATTAATACACAAATTCAAATAGTGAGTCACTTCAAGCTATTGTAAACAAATGCATTTTACAGAGCTAACATATCTAATTTACTATTTTAATGCTCCACAACACTTATTTTGCCGCCATTTTCGTCTTAGTTAGCGGTGCCATCTGCTAAATCGTGGGAGCTGGGCTCAAATCCCAGGAAAGACATGGATTATTATAATTCTCTTTCCCCCAATCTCTCATCTGTGCCCCCTGGCAGTTTTCCAGTATGATTGATGAACTTTTCCTATTCTTGATTAATTCTTAACGAGCAAAGATCCGGCCATTAAAAAACAACAATAGGCAATGTCTTTAATTTGTCTCTTCGGAACAAAAGTACTGCGCATACTTTAACTATTTCACATTGATGATTAGATTATGAGAGAAGCATCGTAATGCTATCTAGCTTGAGTTTGTGCTTGTAAATTACTGCTAATGGAAATTGTACTGGCTTTTGCAATCCACTAATGTATCTTTAGTTGATTACACTATCCAGGGCAATTGGATAATTACTTAAAGATATTTAAGAACGAAAATGTTAGTTTTTATGATGTATTGCTTTGTCTCAATACATGTATTAGGTGGTTCAAATGTGTAAGCTCCATTTAGTGATTAAATATTCAAAATTAAGAAAGAGTGATTAAACTTAAATGATTAACAATTGCACGGTTAGTCTCTAAATCCTTTTGTAACTTTCCCTGTGCAAAACCTACTTAAGAAAAATCTTCCTCAGGTTTTAACTTATTGGATTTATTTTTCGACTTTTATGGAGATCATATGATATTTTTAATGCTTTAAATTCCAATCCTGTCTTTCTGAAATCTATAAAATATTTAACTCCATTACTATTGTCATTCCTATTTTGCTAAGGTGGCTAAGGTTTTAATGTTTATGTATTTATACTTTGGTTGTTTAAGACCTTAATAGTCATGAAAACAGCACAGTATAATTTGATTATTAAAGCTTAAACGAGATATTAATCATAGTTTCTCAGAATGCAAATAACTTAGAATTTATTGCTATTTTAAATTGAAATTTTGCTTAGTTTTAAAAATACAGAAAAATCAAAGAGGTCACTAAATTCATCTGCTTACCAAACAAGTTCGGTTTTATTGTAGAAGTTATTTCTATTACAATTATAGATATTAGAGTTTCATTAAATTATAGAGATTATAGAGTTTAATTTTTTTGTAAGCATAAACTTCTAATCAGACTTGGAGCGAATTATTGCTGTCTGAAGTTAATATCAAAATAAGCTTTTTAATATATTAGAACTTGAACATAAAATACACTCGACAAGGTCAATCACCACTCGTGGCGAAGTAATTTAAGTAACAGTCAAATTCAGATTAAAACTTAACTTAATAGTCAAAGACTATGTAATATAATTTAAAAGTAAGTTGGTTTAGAACTTCTCACTGGCATAACAATTTAAATAACGGCAGCTATAACGCAAAGCCGAATAATTTCAATCTCAACAGAATTGTCGAAACCTCGTAATGTGACCTCGAGAGGAAGGCATACGCCCTGTGTTACAATCCACAACCCTTGCCTTAAATGCTCTCTAACTGATATACATTTCTGGGGAGGTAACGAAAAAGGAGAAGTGATAGTAAAAGCTTAAGTAATTAATAACAAATTAATGCAATATAAGTGTAACCGTTAAAATATTTTAAAATGAAATGCAGTATTTAAAATGAATTAATTTTTAAATTAACTTTCGTTAATTAGTACGCAATATCTTCTTAAATGAATTGTAATACCTGAGAATTCTTTCTTTGACAGTATTAATCTACATTGCGTTTACATTGTGAGAAAATTAAATAAATGCGTTATGATTACATTATCGCAGAGTCTCAATACTATAGTTCCCCAGACTTTAAATTAAACAATTGTGAACTGATTGGCGTAATATCTTGCGTAAACCAGATTACCATTAGTAATAATACTGTACAAAATTATTTTCATAATATATAATCATGAAATAAATGCATTTTTAAATGCATTAAAAATACATTATCAATTAAATGTGTTATTGAAACATTATTAACATTCAAATATGTTATTAAAAGTAAAACAAAGCCATTTATTATTAGAAAGTATCTTTCTTGATTTTAGACCGCTCAGAATGATGCCCTACGATTATAATTTGGAAGAAAAGTTGTCTTAAGCCATGTGGAATGACAACAATTTAAAAAAGATTCTATCTGCCATGCTGCATCGACAATAAAATTAATTATTTATGTTTAGAATGGCAATATTTGACTTGTCAAGTAAATGATAAATGGCACAGCGGTATAACTCAACATTTATTATGCATCCTGTCCTTAAACTAGGAAGTCCTGATTCCTTTACATCTTCGACAACTTCTATGCACAACTGGCACTGTCTTTTAGAACAGGTTGTCAGGACTGAGTGTTCGGTGCATAAAGTCCTGATCTTGAACGGGGAGCTGAATGCAGCTATGTTCTGGGGTGGAATATTGTGATTAAGTGGTAGAAGAACTGCACTTGAAAGGGATTTAAAATCCTCTTTTATTAAATGACATTTTTGTACAACCACTTCCCAACTCGGGAGGGATACAGAAAAATAGAGACCGCACTTGGGTCTAAAATGAACAATGAAATTTAAACTAAAAGCTAAATAGAAATTAAATCGTCGTTGCTCACAGAGCTATGAACGCGAGGTTGGCTTCTAAATTAAGTGGTGCGTAGCAAGATTTAACTAATACTGACGCACTTGGAATTACTTCAATAAATAATCACGTAAAAGCGCTACGGCTTAGAATTTAAATGCTAGCTAGTAAGGAGAACGTCGAATAGAGTAGCCGTGGTCTGAGACTAAAAGCTCTCTCACACTGAGAGGTTCCTAGCTCTTGCTTAAGTAGAACTTGGCTCCACTTCAAATTAGCATAAAGCTGAAACTCGCGCTTATTCTAACGGGAAGTTGAAATGAGAAGGGATAGATAAAGTTAAAATAAAATAAAACTTTGTTAGCTTAACTAAAACCTTACAAGGTAATTGGACCGATTATTTAAATCAAACACCCTATAAGTATCAAGACCTGATTTATTTCATTTAGTATCTTATTGAAAGATGAAAAATAAACGAATATCTTTGTTAAGTATTTGTACAAATGCTTAGTAAAGTTTCCAGCAACCAGAATTGCCAAATGCTAATACCTCATACTTATCTCTACAAAATCAAGGTATTAAGCCATTCAATGAGATAAAACATTATCATCCATTAAAAATATTTTCCAACTGCGCCAGCGAGTTATTTGACGAAGGTTTGAGAATTTTGACTCATGATGTTGTGTATTTAGATGAAAACTCACTTTACATCTTAACTGCGTAATCTTATGCCTCGTGAAGCTGTCTGTTAGATTTATTCATGAAGCCGAATGTTTAGATGTGTCAGCATCTAAACATACAGTTTCATGAGTAAATGTCTCGATGCTAGCATAGCCTTACAATAGGTTTCTTTGCCAAATTCTGACATTTCTTTAACACAACGTTCTTCGTTTTAGGGCTAGTTCAACAGTTTTTGGGCTAAATTAACTTCCAATATCAAGGTGTCTTTTTATCTATTTATGACTATCCCGTTTCCACTCACCAAAGCTCCGAAACTCTCCATCTTGATGGACAGATTTCGATGCGTGGAAACCGATCACGGAAGTAAAAACCGAATTATTTTAGTCTGCTCTTTTTGACAAATTCAATAAAAGAATTTTGAGTGGGGCAGTCAGCACCAAGTTCGAAAAGATGTTAATATTTGTCAGCACATCACAGAACACGTTACTGAGGTTGATTCTTTACTGGTTGGTTACCAAATGAAAATGACTCGAAATATTTTACATGGGAGAGATAACTTCATTAAGGTCTTTCTGAAAATATCGCTCGCGTTTACTTGCCCATAGAGAGAAAGAAAGCTTCTAAAGCAGTCTATTTTCTCGAATCGAATCTGAGATGCAGCAGTCAGTGATTCGCGGCATCAGCTATTTGGACATGGATTTTTCACTTGATTGGGTTTGGTTTATTTGATTACGGTAAAACACACTTCTTAACCTAAAGGGAGAGATGCCTCCGCAGAGGACTTTGTAAGAGAAACTGGCTTGTATCCACGTTACACATAGGTCTATCGTTTGAAAGTAGAATCTAATTATGCTGACTGAGAACCACAATCGTATTTTGATTCAGTGAGACGCATCATGAGAAATGCCATTGAAGCGCATCATGTGAAATTCCAAGAAATATGTGAAGTTTTGTATTTTCTTCACACTGAATTGCTTAATTTTCTTACAAAATAAGTGGTAGTTTTAATTTGATGGCAACTTACAGAGTACCCATTCCCTAAAACGCATCTAGTCGGAAAAAATATTGAGGCAGGTACTGCACTGTACTCAGGTGACGCATCAGAATTACAGACAGCGTGTAATAATGCAGGAGTATGGCATTCTTCTACATGCAGTCAAGACAACTATTCGCACAAAGCAGACACGAAATATCTTTTATGTAGCGGTGATTTCGTTTCTAAGTTATTCTTACTTCGATTTCAGATAATATTTTCAGTTTTTGATATAATTTAATTTCTGGGTCCTGGATAAAGTCGAGGAAAGTGTTCTTAAATTGTTCGTATATTTCTAAATTAATGTCTAAGCTAATATTGAACGAAACCCAGATTATTAAATTTGGAGAATTCATTGTTTATTAGAATTCCGGTGATGTACTAGTAAAAGGAAATAATTCGAATTATTTTTCCTTAACTATTCAATAACTGTATTCATATTTACTTATTAATAAAAATGCCAGGTGCTCGTTTTCGTCAAATGTCGAACAGAAGGAATTAAAATTTGGTAGCATAATTACGAAAGGAGTTTATTTAATTTGCTATCTAATTTCTTGGTTAAGGGTAAAAGAAAGATGAAATTAGTTAATTTTATTTAATTAAACTTTGTTAATATCTTTATGTGTATTTTCTAGCATTATGTCATTTTAACATCACTGCCACATTCGTTTGTAGGCGAATAATTCTCTCTCTCCCCTTCTTTCTGATTTATATTTATGAATAGCTAATTTTTTCCCGTGGATTTAAATTTACACTTTCGTTTTATTGTCTATGGATCGTATTAAACCCAGATCAAAGTTTTTCTTTGATCCTGGACAAAATAATATGAATTTGTGTCTTCTTGAAAGCATTTAATTATTGTACAAAAACTGTTCAACAATAAATAACAACTCGTATATACTATTTTTATCCAAATTACGTGTGTTAAATCAGGTACGTATTTAATTGCAATTATGAAGTATTACCCCATAAGTTTCGAAACGGACGTTTTGATTTAGGCTAAGCAAATTAGTGGTATCTCTCCAGACTTCCTCCCAGTTTTGACCGAAATTACGGGTACTTTTTTCTGAAAAATACAGTATAAAAACGATTTGAAAAACAAGGATGAGTAACTGCGTGAGGTTATTTTCGTTAATATTATCTAACTGATTATCAAACTGTAAAGTTATTTCCTTTCAGCTTTGCTAATCTAATATTCTTTTAATGAAAATTAAATCTTGTTTTGTTTAGGTTTTTTCATCTCAAAGTTTCACTAACATTTTCATGTACAGCTCGTACCTAAGCATTGGGATGTCAGCTATATATAATTTCAGTAAGGAGTTTAAATTCTGTTAACTGTTATAAATACGAGTAACATTAATTTTCTCCTCATTCTCAGTTTTCGAATGATTGAATTTCCTTCTTACTTTTTCAGCAAAAACTTAATAGTTAGTTCAATAATGTGAAATATGAAAGCAAAAATACTTCTTATTCCTTCTTTCGCTCACACATCATTATGTGAATATGCATTTACAACTTTTAAAGCTTCATAAACGCATCTCTGAAACGAAAGCAAGGATGCGGAGATTTATTGAACTTTATTTTTTTAACACAAGTTATCAACGGCAATATTTTTGCTTCCTTGTACGAAGTAAAAAGGGAGTACCCTAATCGAGAAAAATTTCGGGTACCATATTTCAACGAAAATATCTATTTTGATCGCTATCGAATGCATTTTAACGATGTTTTTGAGTGGCATCGGTACGTAATAACATAATAAAGGACTCTTTTCCCGAAATGAATTATCCCCTAATAATCATAAAACTGGTTTAAAATGAATTTTGAAGACAATTTTTCGTGGCGTCTGTGCTTACGTACGTACGTATGTATGCATGTATCTTCTATAACTCGAAAACGAGTAGCTTCAGAACATTGAAATTTTGTATATAGGGCTGCTATAACATGTAGATGTGCACCTCTGAGTTTGGTTGCAATCAGCAGCACCAAAAGTATATAAATATATGTATATATATATATCCACTCTGTTACTCGGCTGAGTGAGCTCAGTTTTTTTATTCTTATAAGTTTGTATACTGTGCATTTTTTGCTTTAAAAATGATTAAATTATGTTGTTATTATCTTTCGGTTAAGATTTTTATGCCCTTAGTTAACCTGCATGCAATAATTGTGGAATTATCAACAATTTTAAAGTTTTGTAAGTGCGGCTAAGCCTAATTTTTGTTTACATTTTGTTTACATTTGAAGCTTAGCAGAATAGTGGATTTATTGCCAATCTAGAGAAACTAAGCTTCCCAAGAACAAAGTAACTTCTTCTTTTATTATTGCGAATTAAATTATGGTTGATTCATTCTGGAATTATCATTTAAATTATTAGCTGGTTTTTGCCTCCAAATTGTAATTTGAGTTGTAAAAAATGTTTTTTAAATTGTTTTAACTGTACTTGCTGTTTTATGTTTTTCTATATCTTTCAATTTTTTAATGAAAATATTTTGAATTTTTATGTATTTTTGCCTGAATTAATTAGAACTGAATTAATTAGTAGGGCGTGCGCATTAGGTAAGCGGCGCTGAATCGTCTGTGAAAAACTGTTTCTTTTTTATTTGTTTAATTTCTTTTATACATCGTTTTAGATTTATTATAGTATTTGAACAGAACTTGTGGTAATTTTTCAGATGATATAATTTCTGTGCACTTTGATTCATAAACTGAATGAGATGTAAAGCTGTTAAATGAACCTAGAGCCGAAGTGTAGCTATGGTAAATAAATATAGTGAACTTTAAAGAGTGTATTTATTCTATTATGGTTTATGCGGTATCAACGAAGTAGATTTAATTCAAAAGTCGTTAATTCAAAGTGTTTCAATGAAATGCAGGAAAATTGCGTACAATTTAATATCCCGTACAAAAATGTCATGATGTGTATACATCAGATCTTTTAGTTTTAAGTTTCTCCTTGCTTTTCTTCTATATGGTTTACACAGCCACGTTTTCACCTTGCGATGTTTTTGGCGGACGTCAGCTGAATACACATTGAATTTAAATTTTGTTACGATTTATAAATATATGTGTAATCAAGGGATAATAATTAAATCAGAAATGATGACCAATTATGTAATGGAATAAACACAAATCAATACGGAAAGGAAAACTAAGCAATGCAATAAAATAACATAATTGATTTGGGTTCTTATTGTTGCTGAGTTGACCACCATTTCTGATTTAATTATCATCTCTTAATTATTTGATTAATTTTACAGCATACTGCGAGACATTATTATAATAAATATATAATAAACTTACAGAAAATAGAGATTTTTACAATAAACAAATATCAGATTTAATATAAAGTGTAATTATGTACCGGTTATGTAGGAAAACTGTTACATTAATTACAATTTTAATAATTTTAATAATTCCTGTTAGTTACAATTTTATTATTGCTAAAGACTAACAATAGTGTTTAACCATAATAAAATTGTAATTCAAAATAAAACCCTGTTTATACCTTATATTTTAGTTTAACACTTGAACGCGGAGATTCTTCTCTGTAAAATAAGCTAGTTGATGGAAAGCCAGAAACAGGGATTTTTACTGCAATAATGAGGAATAATGGCTCACAATTTCTATTAATATTTTTTGTTTGAAACGTTACGTTCGATTCTAGGCAAGGGTTTGATTGTACTGTCGCTTTATTAAGTTTCCAGCTGACGACACGAGCTTAAAAACCAAATAAAACATCTTACGCTGCTTCATGGCAGCAGTTTTTTATTTTGTTAAATATACGATTTTTTGGGCATATGTATTTTATAGCATAATAAAAACAAAAGCAGCTGCTTACAGATAAGTTGTGATATAATACTTGATTTCAATTTAAGATTGCAAAGAGGACATAAATTTCTAGTGCAATATATTCGTATCGATGAAACAATTCATGTAAACCTTTTAATAATTAGCAAAATTATACGTATTTATACATGCGGGAAATACAAACTTAAAAAAATAATCAGTTTTTTTTAGCGCCGAGAAACATTCATTCTTGTGTACATGAGGTATGAAGAAAAATAGGAATTGAAGAGACTCCAAGGAACTGCATAATTTGTTTCTTTCCTTAAATGTAAGTACTACCTATTCTCATTATGTCGGAAGCCTCAAATGTTAAGTGCAAGGTTTGGCAATACATTATTTGGAAAGCTCATAAAAGAATATCTGTTTTGGAAGATGCAACATTTTACTTGTTTGACGGAATAAAATTTGCGAAATAGCGACATTGAGAAATAGCGCTGCCTCTTCCGAAACTTCAAAATACACTGTTTGCCACCGTAAATGCAACACCCTGAAGGAAGCATGCAAATAACATGAAATTTACAACATGCATTAGCGGAGGTGAGATATGCAAATGATTAGAATTTCAGCGCAGACGCACATCACGCGCGCCTTTGCCGCCACTTCAAAGCGCTATTTAAGGCTTGGCGTTTCCGACGATTTCAAGTTCGGCAATTGTGTTTTTCTTGTGATTTCTTCAAAAAAGATCAATTGTGCCTCGTAGCAAACAGCAATCATCGTTTGATCAAGTATCCGAGCTCGACAGAGGAAGGATAGTGGCCTACCGAGAGTGTGGATGATCTTTCAGGGAATTAGGTAGTCGCGTTGGACGAAACCAAACAACTGTAATGCGAATATGTGACCGTTGGATGCAGGAGGATACGACGGACCGACCTGTTCGATCACATCCACCTCAATGCACCACTTCACCTGATGACAGAAACCTTATGCGCATGGCAGTGACGCATCGCTCAGTCATATCACGAACCATAGCACAGCACATTCAGTCTGTAACGCATCATCCAGTGTCTGCACGTACCATTCGACAGAGTTTACAGCAGAGTGGTCTGTCCGGAAGATGTCCATTGCTTCGTCTACCCTTGACGTAGAACCACAGATGTCACCGCCGCCAGTGGTGCGATGAAAGAAGGATGTGGACTGCAGAATGGAATGAAATTGTCTTTAAAGACGCTTCTGTCTGCAACACCACGATGGTCGGATTGTAAGGTTTTAGTTAAACTAACAAAATTTTATTTTAATTTAAATCTTTCTATCTCTTCTCATGTTTCAACTTCCCGTTAGAAGAAGCGCGCGTTTTCAGCTTTATGCTAATTTGAAATGGAGCCAAGTTCTACTTAAGCAAAAGGTAGAAACCTCTCAGTGTGAGAGAGCTTTTAGACTCAGATCACGGTCATTCTATTCGACGTTCGCCTGACCAGCTAGCAGTTAAATTCTAAGCCATAGTGCTTGCTACGTGATTGCTTATTGAAATAAATCCAAGTGCGCTAGTATTAGTAACTCTTGCTACGCACCATTTAGTTAGAGGCCAACTCTGCGTATAGCTCTGTGAGCAAAGATTAATTAAATTTCTATTTAGCTTTAGTGTAAATTTATCTGATTTATCTGATTACCCAAGTGTGGTCTTTTACTTTCTGTATCCCTCCCGAGTTGGGAAGTGGTTGTAAATAATATTGATTTAATAAAAGAGGATTTTAAATCCATTTGAAGTGCAGTTATTCTACCACTTAATCACAGTATGTACCACCAGAGCATAGCTGCATTCAGCTCCCTGTTCCAGATCAGGAGTTAAGAACTTTAAGGAGTTTCACAAAGATGTTTGCCAAGAATATGCACAGAACACTCAGTCCTGACAGGATTCGAGTCTGAAGATACCGTGGAGAGAGGATGATGAACAGCTGAGTTATGCACCGCCACACTAGTCCTGCACCGGGTAATATGGTATGGGGCGGTATTGGATATCACTCTCGCACTCCTCTAGTACGCATTGTCGGTAATTTAAACAGCCAGCGCTACATCTCCGAGGTGTTGGAGCCAGTTGTCCTTCCTTACCTCCAGGGCTTGCCTACAGCCATCTTTCAACAGGATAGTGCGCGACCACACGTGGCACGCATTGTCCAAAGCTTCTTCGTCAATCGCCAGATTGAATTGCTTCGCTGGCCGGCTCGCTCTACGGATCTTTTGCTGATAGGAAACATGTGATCAATGGTTGCTGAACGATTGACCCAGATTACATCCTATGCTGCCACACCAGATCAACTTTGGCAACGTGTGGAAGCTGCTTGGTCTGCTGTACTCCAAGAACTCATCCAAAAGTGTCTTTGAATCAATGCCGAGGCGTGTTGCAGCGGTGATCTCCAACAATGGCGGCTACTCTGGCTACTGATTCTAGAAGGAACCACACTTCACAGAAGTCTATAAATTTAATCATTTGATACTTGGTCAACATGTTATGTACCAAATAAATTTTGTTGTGATATCTCTTGTCTTTCTTGGTGTTGCAATTTGGGTGGCCAGCAGCGTAGTACACGTATTATTTCTTGGATAGCGATGAATACGACACATGCTGTCAAGTATTAATAAATGAAATGAATATTTAAATTTTGTTAATGATAACATTGCATATTGGTAATTTTTATTAAAAATTTATATTTTAAGTTGTAATACATATAATGAAATTTTTTTCATCATTAATGATTTTTACACAAATGTTAAATGTCTTGACAACAACACCAGAAATTCAGTCTATAAAGATAAGAAAAAACACCGAGGAGCATTCCAAAAGTTATTTGTAATGTTTATTATGTTAGTATACAAAGATAGTGTTTCAACTAGTACACAAATGTTTTCAGTTAGTATACGATTACCCGATTCTAACAAACATTTACACAAATGTTAAATGTCTTGACAACAACACCAGTAATTCAGTCTACAAAGATAAGAAAAAACACCGAGGAGCATTCCAAAAGTTATCTGAGTTTTCAACATGCGTCTAACTTTACCTCAACGTGTATTACTTGCGAAGTATATTTTTCGTTACCAATCGAACCCAACCGCTGCTCTTCGTGAGTTTATAATTCGTAACAATCTGCGTAAAGACCTTGTATCAATTATTCATGCTTTGCTAAGCATCATTTAGAGATTTGAAGAAAGAGGATACTTAGTAGTTTAGTCTGGCAAGGGCGGAAACCAGTGTTAGGCAGTTACCGATGTTGCGACTGCAGTTGTAACTCCATGGGAACATTGCTGATAGTAGCTGCTACAGAGAAGTAGTGCGACAATTAAATTAAAAATTTTTAATGGCATGAAAAATCGCTGGAGAAATTCTCAGTTTTTACCCCCACAAGATAAGCCGCAGTTAAAACAACGATTATGATTAAAAGGGTGGCAAGATATGTCGACAATGCTTGGACATTCCCAGAAAATTTTTCAGGAAGATGAGGCCCATTTTCAACTGAATGGGATAATTAGCATTTATAGTTCTAGAATTTTGGCACCTGAACAATCCCATGCAGTTTAGGAAATCCCACTGCATTTACCAAAAGTTACTGTTTGGTGTAGCTTCACGGCAGATTTGATCATCCAGCCATTCTTTATTGAATAATTAAATTAATTACGTTACTTTAGTGGGACAACAGGCCTATACTGTTACCAAACAAAGGGATCATGGTATGTTCATTAGTTTTTGTCATTCTACAACTCCAGCGCAGGCGACTGCTTGATCAGGTAACTTTTAGCAGGATGAAGTACCACGGCAAATTGGTTTATTGCTACAGAGGATGTTGTGTCATCACATTACAAAAGCCAGAGTCAAAAGTCGCTTTTTTCTCATTCCATGGCCGCTTCGCTCTCCGGATCTAACAACATGTGATTTTTTCCAGAGGGATTATTTGAAGTCCAAGGTCTAACTTGGTTAGGGCCCGACCTTAACGACCTTAAAAGACAACATATCCCGCTGACATATTGTGCTGAGCATTCCTAGAGGCATGTTATCTTCGGCCATCAAGACTGTTGTGTACAGGATGCAATGTGTAATCAAAAGAAGGGGTCGCACTGAAAGGAGTCTATGCCCTAGCCAAGAAAATGCTTTTATTTAATAAAATGCTATGGTGCACAGAGAATCGTAGGGCAGTTCATTTGCTGCTTAAAGCGGTGTTGTACAGAAATTTATCTTTTTCTAGAGGTTTGTCTAATTCTCAGCACTACATCATACACTACATCAAGGTACATTATACACTACATCAAGGCCACATTCTTTTCTGTTGGTGACTTTTGGAATAAATGTTTTTCCAAGGAATCTTTTTTCCATGTTATCATTAAATCCCCAACAAAATTTGATGACATTTCAGCTGATAGATCGAGTTACAGATGGCTTCTGAGTAGCCTCAATTAATAGAAAATGTCTTGTACCTACTTAAGCAGCAAAAATTTAATTCATAAAACAATGCATGTATGAAATATGTATCATGGCATACATACGAGTTCGTAATAGATTGAATGCACAAATCTGATAAAAGGTTAATAAAATTTATTCTTATCGCTAAAAATATAACAAATTCTAGCATTTTCCTCAGAGATATTCCTACAATATCACAATATTACGCAATATAATCAGTAGCTATACTTTAAACTGCTCAAAACGCTAACATATAGCGCAATGCAAAAGCGAAAGCTAATCCGATCGCCCCCCCCCACAAAATCTGAAAGGTTTCAGATTTTAAATTGTCCAAAGGGGCGTTTTTTTTTAACATTTTGTGTGTTAACTCTTTATTTATGAAATATCATGTTCCTCGCACTTAAACCATAAAATTCAGTTAAAGAACAATATTGAAAAATAATTTTAAACTGAGCATATCTTTAGTATTGGGTTAAATCTTGGCTAGGTTTTATTTTTTGGTCTGATTTCATTTCTTCTTTAAATGCAGCAAAGGCTGCCACCAACTTACTTAACTGTTCCTCCATCTCTGTTGTTATTGGCATTCAAACCCACCTCTGACACCAAAAAGTGTTGCGTGCGTACGAGTTTGTAATAGATTGAATACACTAGTCTGATAAAAGATTAATAAAATTTTTCTTGTCTCAAAAATGTAACAAAATGCGGGAGTTTTCCTCAGAGGTATTCGTACAGTATCACAATATCCCGCAATATAATCAGTAGCTATACTTTGAAATATTCAAAATGTTGACATACAACGCAGTGCAAAAGAGAAAGCTAATCTAATATCACCGCCAATTCGGGGGAAAAAAAAGCTAGCTAAACAGCAACTAGAACTGAGCTGAGATGTCTCTCTTCGGCTTTTTAATAGGTCACGTAAAAGTTCTTGTAATTTCTACTTCTCGAGATTTCTGAAAAGCAAAAGAGTAGAATTATGGTTACAGTTAACACTGTAGTCAATTACATTTATTCAATTTAAATATAAATTACGAGATATCTATTAAATGTTAAATGCTCGTGCTCCTATATTTTTATCATTCCGGCGTAGTCCTGTCTTAAAATATGTCTCGTACTGCATCGCGAGGTGAAATAAATCAATTTTAACTATAATTCTACTAAAAATAGCTAACTAAACACAAAATCCGTAACACTATTTGGCGTATATTCGTCCATTGGCACATTGCTTTACATTTTTAAAATCACTACAGATCTTAATTATCGCTAAACTTATTCTCGCTTCGTTTATTTTGGTTTATTTCGTTTATTTTCAGAATTTGAGAAGGCACTTTCTTAACACACCTAAGTATCAATAGACATTTCAAAAGAATAAAAGTGCTATAGAAAGTACTAGCATTTCCCCATTTCTGCTCCTGTTACGTTAAGTAAATACTGCAACATCTGGAATTTTTTCTTTCGTAAGAAGGATAGTGAGAAAGGAATAATAGATTTTATTTTGGGAGCGTCTTCTTGCTAATTCTCAGAACTGATTACTAAAGCAGAGTAGTTGCAATGTTTGATATAATGAATAGATCAAACTATAATTTAGAAAAATATATTAACAATTTATTTGCAGAATGCAGTTAATAAGTTAGTGGTTAATTATTTTTTCCTTAAATACGTAGACAGTACAGATGGTATTTAAACATGGTATAAATTTACGTGGAAGTTTATTTCCTATCTCAAGAGAAAAACAGAGAATATTCATTTCAAATAATTTGTAAGACTAGTGTTGATATATTTAATAAAATTTCAGCTACAGTGGAATTAGAGAAAGGAAATTTCCCTGCGTTAAAGAAAGTTCGCAGATTTCTCATTATTAGAATCAAGCTTTTTCTTATTTTCTTGGACATATTACAATTTCACAATACAAGCAACTGATCTGACATTTTTCGATACACATTCTATTCTTAGAGGGAAAATTGTATCTTTTGTGTATTTTTTGTGTAACGTGTGACTGTATTTTTGATTGAAATAACCTAAGTAATCGCTGTTTCCTTTAATTGGTATTCATATGATTTTTCAAGTGCATTTTACAAAATCTTACAATTCAAGCAATATTCAAGCTAATATGAAATATTGCTTGAATTGAAGGAATTTACTAATTATTGCAGGTTTGTTACAGAATCATGTGGAATTTTGAAATAAGCCACGAAATAAGAATAAACATCTATAAAATAAGCCAACTTTAATTAAACATATTTAAGCTTAATTGTAAATACCCAAGCAAAAACTCGGCTTTACATAACAGTAATGTTTTACTTGTACATGAAAAGCTCTAAAAGTGTTTTAATATTACAGTCATGACTAAATTTCTAAAATTTGAAGTGATGCCATTCTATAAAAACGGGTTGAATAATAAGGAAATAAAATAATAGATAAAGAAACAAATAAGGAAAAATTAAATGAAATATAAGGGCAAGAAATATTAATAAATTAATAAAAATTAAGTAAAACATAAATTATAGCATCATAAAACTTAAATGCAAAGGTGTAAATTAACATAAATTCAAAAATATTAAATGAAATTGTTAAAGAAATGAAAGGTCAATTCATAATAATAAGACATAATACAGAGGATCGGTCGGTTTTATTTCCCTCTCTCTCTTGTTTTACAAAGGGCTGGGCATATACATCTCATGCATTTCTGAGATAAGCGGAACCAGTCAGCTACACAGTCTCATTTCTATGAACGCTATGCAGACTACACCCTTAGGAATGGTCTAATATTACGTTCGCGAAAAGAAATAAGAACGCATTAATACTCGTAACGAATGCTTGCTTGGATTCAGACTCTTACCTTGTCGTTAAGACTAGCAATCAACCTCCTCTAACCTCTATTCCAGGGTGACGATAAAATAAAAATAAACATTTTTATTCAGAGGAAAACAAAAATGCACTTATATCGAGAAATATTTTTCTTCCTACTAAAATATATGTGTATTTTTAATTTAGCTTCTAATCTATTTAAACACAGTCTGACCAAATGAATATAGCCCATAAAAGTTTCTTTTTGGATTCATATCTTGACAAAGTGGACTTTATTCCTCAGCTGATGAAATTTTCCCACGCATTTTGGTCTTCCCTCAGAAATTCAGATGTTTATTCTGTTTTTTAATTTATTTATTGTTATTTTTTTTTGTTTTGTTTTTCAGATGTTAATTATTTATTTTCCCTAACTGCTAAATAAAATATGGCATTAATATTTTCCGTTAACAGCATCCTCAGTTAATATTAGAATTCATTTAAAAGGAATTTGTCTGATTTGAAACTCCATTGCGCTCCGATTAGAATTATCATTTCACACACAAAAAAAAATTAGAAGCACCGAATCCAGACATTGGCTGAATACAGATCTCGATCGGAGCAAAAGTTTTCATTACGTAAAGTACAGGGTGGTCATAAAGAAACTCTGCCAACACCTGCACTTCTAGCGCCCGTTCCGGTTAACCGATCGAGATGACATTGCAAATATAGTTAGTAGTCGTAGGTATGCGCTCGAGATTCTGTGAATGGCAACACAGGGGCGCTCATGGTTACGGTTACAGTTACAGAAACTCGAAAATGTCGAATGGCAACTCCAACTTTTTCCGGTCACAAAATGTTCAGCATGCGAAAACCCTAAATAACGTTGGAACGGTACCGATATGTCCAAAAACAGACGTGTTATGCATACACAAAAAAGAGTTCTGAAAATCGGCCAACGGAACACGTTCTGGGAACACGCAGAAAATTTGCATATAACCGAGGCAAGATACCAATCACAGAACGTCGATCGCCAGATATTCAACGTAAGAAACCGATAAAATGCCAGGCGGGAACGCGAAGTCGTCACTCGGGAACTCTCACATGGCGACAAAATAACTCTTCTTGGGAAAGTTCGCGGTAAATTGAAAAAACGGTATTATCAAAATGGGATGAACGCTACTACCGGAATTGTCCGGAGGCGGAATGCACTCAGTGACATCGTTTGGATGCAAGATGGTGCACCTCCACATATAGCGAGGATTGTTAAATGGTCCAGGAACAGCATTTTGGTGATCGCATCATCTCACGCCATTATCCTTTTCCGTGGCCTCCACGATACCCCTATTTGAGCCTATTGATTTCTGGTTTGGAGGATATCTCAAATCCAGAGTTTACCTGTGCAATCCGCAAACTTTGTCGTATTTAAAGGATTCTACACGGCGTGAGATTGCAAACATCCCTCATGCCATGGTGCGTTCAACGGTATTGTCCATGTCTCCCGATACAATGCATACTTGTCTGTGATGGTACCCATGTGGAAAATGTTTGATCTAAATAAAGGTTTCTTTTGTCTGATATATGTTGTCATCAGTGATCGATATTTTGTCTCTGCTATATGCAAATTTTTTGGGTGCGCTCAGATCGTGTTTCGTTGGCCCGTTTTCAGGACTCTTTTTTGTGTATGCATAATACGTCCGTTTTTGGAGATATCGCTACCGTTCCAACGCTGTTTAGGGTTTTCGCATGTACTAAACATTTTTCGACCGGAAAAAGCTGGCGTTGCCATTCGACATTTTCGAGTTTCTGCAACTATAACCGTAACCGTGAGAGCATCCCTGTGTTACCATTCACAGAATCTCGAGCGCACACCTGCGAATAACTATATTTGCAATCTCATCTCGATCGGTTAACCGGAACGGACGCTAGAAGTGCAGATGTTGGCAAAGTTTCTTTATGACCACCCTGTAGATACTAATATCACGCTAAACTTACGTTAAATTCATAACTTAGAAATGATCATAGCAAAAAAAAACATTTCTTTAGCATCATAAACTATTAATAAACTAATTTTCTTGCTCTATATAATTTGAATAAGTCTCGTAGTTTTACCTTTGTATTAACTGCACATGCCCGTTAAGTTTTATGATTTATAAATCACTTTTATTTTTCAAAACATGATCGAAATCGAAATATCGATTGAATTAAGTCCTTGAAAAGCCTCCACGTATTATCTTCAATCTGCTTCCAATTTTTGAAAACGGCGATTTACTTAATGTTACAGGTTTGAAACATAATCATGTGGAATTTGGAAAGAAGCCAAGAACTAAGAATAAACATCTATTAAATAAGTCAACTTTAATCAAACATATTTAAGCTTAAGTATATACATCCAAGCAAAAACTCGGCTTTGCATAACAATTATTCCTAAAGCGTAATATTAATTGCGCTAAATTCAGTGCTAAACAGAAAACACTGATTGCTTCCTGCATAAATGATGTGCTGAGACAACGTGCAGTTACCGAAA
Source organism: Stegodyphus mimosarum (assembly GCA_000611955.2). NCBI lineage: Eukaryota > Metazoa > Arthropoda > Arachnida > Araneae > Eresidae > Stegodyphus > Stegodyphus mimosarum. The sequence goes on along the minus strand of KK116747.1, from coordinate 372,416 downwards.
ATCTCCCATTTTAGGAGAAATGGAGGGATGTAGTTTTCCCTTTGCCCTCCCGAACAGGCGTTATTTCATTAACGATGCCGGCATAAGAATGCAGAGGCAAAATTAGAGAAGTCGCAACAACACGCAACTCGTTCCGTTTTGAATTTCAGATTCTAAATAATATCAGTGACGCAGGGTGAAGCTGTACATTTAAAGTAATAAGGATTTAAGTTTATAAATGAATTGAAATATAATAATATTTTTTACACATGTAGAGGCATGCCCCGCATGCATCGCATGCCCTGAGACGACTTCTCTGATTTGAACCAAGGTCGAACTACCAATGTTCAAAGATTTTATTCCTCGGTCAGTAGTGAATCCCTCCAACTTGGTACTCGCAGCAAGTAGACATACATTTGCCATCAGCTAATTTCGACTGTTGTAAAATTTTTCAAAACATAAATATATATCTTACGTTCAGTAAACAAAGAAGAAATAGAAAGTCACATTTTAAAAGCATTTTATGAACAATATTTATTTTGGGAACATGAACTTTATTATTATAAGCCGTAAGAATAATAAATTTATTTGATGGTAACCAATAAAAAATGCGTATCTTTCTGCCCAAAACTGCATAGCAGGTGTCCTATAACTGAAAAGATCTCCAATAATTTTGATATAACTAATAACATACTAACTCATTTTCTCAAAACAATAATTTTTTATTAATTTATTTTTAATATAACTAATAAACAATTTTTTGGCATCATATATTTTATGCTTGCTCAACTAAGTTTTTTCTTTGAGACTGTTTTCTACATCAAGCATAAAGCTTAATAACAGTGATCCAATTCTAGGGCAGTCTTTATACTGCAATCAAATGCATTTGGTTTAAATTTTATTCAAATTATTATGTACTTTTTAAAAGTAATTTAATAATTTTCGCTTCAACTCATTTTGCATTCGAAAGGGGACTATATAATTACTCGCAGTATTTAGCGGTCTTATCCACTTAGCCACTGGTGGGTTGGCAGTTCTAAAGAAGAACACCGCAAAAGAAAATAGGAATGAAAATTTTATATTAATACTCTTAACCATCACTTAATTTTTTAATCTTTTGTCCTAAATTTTTTTTTCAAGTTACTTCTGGCATCTTCTGCAAGATTTTTATGTATATTATACACCATTATTGCGCATATGATTATTTGCAGCTGCTTCTGGACTCAGAGTGGAGTTACATTCCAATAAATTAATCGTTAGATGAAAATGCCATATTTGAAAATTCATTTCATACACATAAGGTTTTAAGTGCCATATTTTACTCCAATGCTCAGAAGACGATAATCTAACTGTGGATAAAATCACTTTAATTGTATTGAATATCTCATTAAATTATTAAATAACGCAGTAAAATGAAAAACTGAAGTATTATTTGTTCACCATTAATTTCATGTTCAGTGGAAAACTGCGCCCAAAGAATGCTTGAAACATCAGCTGCAAATTTATTGCTAAATGGCGGAGTGACAGTAAATAAGGTAATTAATTTTGCTGTCCTCTAATAAAGCTCGAAATTGCTGGAAGAATGCATCGGACAACCAACATTTGTTGATGGTTTATTGCGCATCGTACTCTTCAAAAGACACAAACTTCTGATATATAGTTTGTTTCTTCTTTCGTTATGAGTTTCGTGATGATCTTTCGTCAAACAAAAATATTCTTCATTCCATCATTTCCTATCTTCTTTGTACACAATGCACGGATATTATATCTAAATATTATATTATAAAATATATCTATATTATAAAAACATAGAATTTGAGTGTGTATACTAAATTAAGAGAGCAATTTTAAATTAAATCGCCAAAATCATAATTTAGAAATTACGAGCAATACTAAACTTAATATGAATTAAAGTGAACTCTATTTAAATACATTTCAAATGTTAAGTTATATAGTAGCAATATTTATACTTGCCAAATATAAAAGAATTCTTTATGTTAAAACGTTGTGACTTCAGTGGCGTTAGTTAAAAACTTTTACTTATTACTTTGTTAACTTCTTAAAAGTTACATGTTTTATGTATCTCTTAAGAATAGTTTTTAAAATAGTTTTTATTTATTTATTTATTTATTTTTCTTTTTGATTCTGGAAAATAGTTAATCGTGTCTAATCGCTCTCGAAATCGACAGAATTTTGTTCAAAATATCTGACTAAACTGAAAAATCATACGTAAGAGATTACAAATTAAATCTCTCCTAAAATAAAATATACTAATCTTAAATAATGTTTAGTAGAAGTACTTAACTAAACGACCAAAATATTTATATTTACCAAATATCAAATAAATCTCTTTTTAGCCTAATTTTGTATTCTTCTCACTGTTTAGCCTATGGTTTTAGTTATGAAAATAATAAGAAAAAATGAAAGGAAAATTTTGAAGACATCATAATTTAATTAGTAAATTTAGTAGTAACTTAGATATTTTTAACATAAAATATTAATTTATTATCACAATATAAAAAGAAAATCTGAAAGGTTTCAGATTTTAAATTACGTCCACAGAGGTGTTCTTTTAACATTTTGTGTGCTACCTTTATTTATTAAATATCATGTTCATTGCACTTAAACCATAAAATTCAATTAAATATGATGTTCTTCGAACTGAAGTTTTATATAAAAAGTTAAAGAACAATATCGCAAAAAAATTTTAAATTGAGCATATCTTTAGAAATTCATATACACAGTCTCACGCGCTGGAGATAAAAATGTTTTTTTCTGTACAACGTTGCCATTGCTCGCTTTGAAATCCTTGAGTTTGTTAATCAAAAATTCTTTAAAGTTTTATAAAATATGAAATCGATAATAAAATAAATTCCAAATTTCAAATTTGGGCTTCCAGATGCTCATTTTCGCAGCAGGATTATGTCATTCAAAATTCGATGGCTCTAGGTACGGTCGTTTTATCACAATGCGAGAAACATACATTATTTAACATTCTTCATTATTTAATTTATTTAAATATAATACAAGGCTGCAATCTTTCTTTGCAACAGTTTGAAAAGTGAACCGACATTTAATATTTCCAACGCAAAATTACAAAACGAAAACAATAGTCCTTCAGGGACAAAGCCCCTTTGGACTAAAAATGCTAATATAATATTTATTTTGATCCAGAACTTAAAATCCGTTACTGCACTTTGAAAGACCAAATATTTCAAAAGAAAACCTTTCAGCATTTCCTTCATGTGTATTTCAAACTAGAAAAAGCATTTTAATTCCGTATTTCTACTAAGTGTAACTGAAATATCTAGTTAAATTCATAAATGCATAAAAAATGCATGCGCGTCTTCTATGCACCTTTTTCCTCCTCATTAAATGACCGGCTGTGGGGCTGCCATGAAGTTCCTGCAAAATACTCAACCGTAGCATGGCGGGGATGGCTGGTTTCAGTTCGTGGTTTTCATTTGTTGATTTAATATAGAACAAAAGATTATCTATGATCTCGTAATTTCGGGCCCTATTTCTAATTTCAGCAAGATCTTCATGTTCAACATTAGCTGGATCCTTTAAATATTACCTTTAGATATTACCGAATTCTGGATCCTTTGGCAATTCAGTTATAATTGCTTCCTGGGAATATAAAATTTTAGGTGTTAACATAGCACATTTTATTTGATCCCTATTCTCATCCAGTTTGATTCTTGACAAGGCGACGGCCACTGTATTTTTCTTGCCGGGAGTGTGCTTAATTATTCATTGTATTCTTGTAATTTTAAGGCCCATCTAATTAATTTAAGAGTTAAATTCTTTCCAGAATAGAACCTACCTTCGGCCGCATGATTAGAGTAGATTGTAATTGGGGCTTTTCCAAAGTAGACCCTAAACTTCTGAACTGCCATTAACACTGCTAACGTTTCCCTTTCTGTCGCTGAGTGATTCCTTTAAGTCTGAGCTTAGGGTTTGCTAAAAAATGCCAAGGGGTGCCCTTTTTAACTTAAAATCGCACCCACGGCGTAATCTGAAACATCCGCCGCAATTTCCAAGTTCTCATCCCCTTCCGGGAATTTTAACACTGGGGCATTAATTAGAGCTGTTTTCTATTTTTTGAAAGTGGTGTTTGCCGTCGCTGGCCACACAAACTTGGATTTCTTTCTTTTTAAAACCAACAAAGGTTCAACAATAGCGGAAAAATTTTGGATAAACGAACGATAATATGAGCATAGGACAATGAAAGATGAAAGTATTTTCGCAGTATTTGGCGAAGGATAATTTTTAATTGCTTTTATTTTAGAATCCTCAGTTTTGATACCCTTAGCTGAGATTTTGTATCCTAAATATCGCAATTTCTTAGTTGCAAATTTACATTTTGCGGCATTAATAGTTAAACCTGCTTCTTTTAATAATGAAAAAACTTCGTGGAGATCTTCCACGTGTTGTTCAATAGTGTCACTAGTTATGATAATGTCATCGATATAAATGAGAGTGGAATTTCCTAAGATGGGACGTAAAATTATGTCCATAGCGCGTTGAAAAGTTGAGGAGGCCTCTCAAAGCCCAAACGGCATGCGTAGAAATGCAAGTGCCCGATTTTGTAACAAACGCTGTTTTATTCACATTTTCTGGTTTCACGGCTATTTAAAAATAGCCTGAAGTAAGACCAAGAGTGGTCATATATTTTGTAGATCTAATTTTCCGTATTATTCTTTCTATTACCGGTAAAGGGTAAACAGGGAATTAAGTCATGCTATTAAGTTTTCGGTAATGGATAGCAAAACGATAAGATTTTGGATCCGAAGGGGACTAGTTATTTCTCTTTCTGCGTAGCACAACTGGGCTAGCATATTCACTATTTATGGGAATAATTATTTTATCCCTTAGCATTAGTTCTATGTGCTGTTCTATTATTGCTTCTTTCTCTTTATCATATCGATAAGGTTTGGTTTACCAGGTTCGCTTGACTTTAGTTCTATCGCATGGGTAACAATTTGTGTATTCCCTGGCTTCTCAGAAAATAACGTATTAAATCAACTTACGAGTTCTTCCAGCTTGGCTCTTTCATCTTGTTTTAGATGTTGGAGATTTGTATTTGGAACACTTACGTCTTCCACCACCTTTGGCATCATATCCAAGAAAATAGAATTTTCTGCAAAGTTTATTGTGGCGTCCGCCGCTCTGAGGAACTCTCTACCTAAAATTACATTATTGTGCAAATTTTTAAGAACAAAAAATAAAATTTTGAAAACTTCGTTTTTTACCTGAACGTTAAAGCGATAGCTTTCTGACCCATTCGCAAACTTTCCCTTGTGAGGCAACGATTTCTGTGCTACAATTTTTAAACAATCTTATTCTTCGAAAATTTCTATAGTAGAAATTTTGGCTGAAAAAATTTCCTTCCGTGCCGGTGTCTACGAGTGCTTCTACGCGTACGTCGTTCAAAAGAACCTGGATTACCGGTGGTTGGGAATTTTTGACTACTACGGTAATTACATACAGCTTAGAGGAATTTTGCGATGCACAGGGGGTCTAAACCTTGAATTTCTCAGGCCTCTCTATTCGTTTAAATTCTTTTTTCCTCCTGATGTTTGCTGGCGGCCTTTGGATTTATCGTTTTAATTCTTGCTCGTTGACCCTGGGGTTAGAAAACGTTTTCCTCCATTGTATTTATTTCTTTCTGCGGACGGCTGTCGGGAGAACTGCTGATAGTAACCATGGGCAGAAAATCTCGAATTTTCTGTTATCCATCGATTCTGAAACTTTATGGCTAATTCGAATAACTCTTGCAGCGTTCGTGGGTTTCTCATCTCCGCGAAATCTTGTACTGCTGGTTATAATCTTGATAATATAATTTCAATTACTTCGTTATCAGGCTTTCTTCCATATAGCATATTCACTTCAACTCTCTGTTGTTAAAAGCTGTACAGTTCGGCTTCAAGTTTCGCACGATCAGGAAGGCCTTTAGGAGTGCCACCGCTTTGAAATTTTCAAAATTGTAGGTGAGGCTTCCGACTTCCCCAAGTAAGAATTTTCCAATCCCTTTCCACCAAGACTCCGCCTCTCCTCGGAGGGAACTGGAAGCGATAGCTACTTTTTGTCTTTCAGGTGCGGGATACAACTGAAAGTGCGTCTCAAACGATTCCAGGAATGAAGTGACGGAGTTTTTACCGTCGAACACCACTGCTGGTTTGATTGCTGCTCTTATCGTGTGTATTAAAAAGCCAAATCCATCCAATGGGCTTGTCACCATCGGGTTTACGACTTCTCTCTCTTGTAAGAATGATTGTCCGTCCCGATTATTGGCCATTGGATCCGAGTAAGATGTTCGGGCGCCAGATGTAAGGTTCTACTGTCTATCTGTTGTGTAGAACACGGAGAAATAATGATTGCACCGAAGAAGGGTTAAAACTGCCCTTTATGAAACTCTTTAAATTATTTACAATGCGTCAACTTGACGCTAACATACAACGCCTCTGCTTGGGGGTAACTGAAACAGTAGAATCAAAATTCAAGAATTCAAGATGTTCACAAGTAGTAGAATTTAACTACAGGGCTCATACAATCCTATATCTTACAGCGCATACATGAGTCTCGTGGCAGTATGATAATAGCTGTAAAGCCCCGTCTAACCAGCAATAACTGCTAAGCGGAAGCTTGCGCATAAGCACGCACAAAGATTTCCCAGACTCTCTCTAAATTTGCCGTCGATATTTAAACTTTTTCTCCCACTAGTAGAATTCGCATTTCTTACGCGCGCTACCAAATTTAAATATTATAACACTGACAATTAGAGGAATGAAGGCTTATAGGAAAGTAACTTAAAATTAAATTTAACTGGTTTTTTCTACAAGCTGGTAAGCTTTATCTCAAGCATTGTAAAACAACTGATAATGAAAGTTTTGAATTCAGAAGAAGTGATCATATTAAAAAGAAATTAGGAATAAAAATAAATACATGTTGAAGAATTTATGAATTCGAATTAATCCCTTTTGTGGGATTTTGATTTCGAAGGATTATGTGATATTTTCTGGTTTATAATTTTTACGCATAAAAATATCATTAAACGTAATACGTAAAGGCACTGCACGATATAAAAAAGAACTAAATCTCATTAAAAGATTTTTTAAAAAATGTTCAAAGTGGGGATTATAAAATTATTAAGCAATAAATATTTCAATTTAAAATCATGATATATATTAATTAAGAGTACTGAGAGAAAAATACAAGGACGAAAATCCATTTATTCAGATTTCCTTAAATAATAAGCTTAATAACTCATTATAGGTAAACTATATAAAAACACTAGTCTTCTACGTTACATTAAAAACTCGATTTTATATTAAAAGAGGTCTAGTACATTACATAAAAATTTAAAGTGCATCGTAAACCAGACTTTATAAAAACTGCAGTTTGCAGATGAAAGTTGAAGAACATCGATATATATCTTCCTTTCTCCTAAGAACTTAGGTTAAGGTCTTGGATTAGACACTTAGGTCTCCTAAGCACTGAAGAAAGGTTATATTCCTTCCAAATAATACTACATGTTTATATTCTAAGTAGCACTAATGGCTCATTATCTGCCATTAAGTATAATAAAGTCAGTAAGGTCCCGTTTTATTGTTATAATTGGGACAATATATTTCAAGCAAATAATATTTTCAATGCACTATGTGGTACGCACTTCAGAACAATGGAATTCGGAAATGCGAAGCTGCGGTAAAGAAAGAAATGATCACATCTGAATTGCAACTTCCGTGTTCCTCATTGGGAGTGCATGAAAATAGAAATAGTGAAATGGTTGACAATAATACTAGAAATAATAATAATACTGGAAATGAAATTATTTATGAACATTTCAAATACAAGGTAAACGACAAATTGCATTTAAGAAAAGATTTAAACTCATTGCTATATTTTCTGATGGTATACTTAAAGTGGTGGATTATTGATTACTGATTTGAAGGATTACTTAAATGAGTTGTCAGTGCGTTTGAATTACAAACTAACAGAAATTTCTTATAAGTTTTAGACGTTAGATAAAAAAAGTGTAAATTAAAATTTTTTTCTTTGTGTTATTATCATTACTATTTACGTATGTTTTGATTATGGCGGAAATCCTCATTGCAGTGAGTGGCAACATTCATCTTTGCTGCGCAATATGCATATGTGTGTGTCATAGCGCGAAGGATAAAAACTTGAGTTTTTTTCTTTGCCGCGCGGATGTGAGCTGTGTGGTGCTCACTCTTTCTCTCGCGTTTGTTTACTTGCGGTGAAGTGCGTACGTGTGAAGTGCTTGGAAGTATGATATACCCACTTTTCTGTGCCTTTTAAGTAAGGTCATCTATATTTCAATACTATGCAGCTCAAAATTTGTATCTATCTTGTGGATAACGATGTCCTGGAAATTGGCAATAAAAGGATCATCAAATTCTGCAATTGGAAAAGTTATAGTACATATAGCAAAAACGATATCAGTTCTCTGCTTTCAGAGGGAAAGAATTTAGCAAACATCAATAATATTTTGAGTAAAGCAAAAAATCGGAACATGATTAAGGTAATTAAACAAAGGGGGAACTGCACGTGGTGGGACACTGAATGCAATTTTATTTTGGGATAAAAACGCAAATACCTTAGACTAGCCAAAACTTACTTTTCTAAGAAATTTTGGATTTCTTATAAGTAGTGGAGTGCTAATCTAAAAAGGGCCATAAAAGCCAAAAAGAGGCAGCATTGGGAGACTATCTGCAAGCATGTTAGCAAGGATGGCAACATCTTCAGGATATTAAGGAGCCTTCGTAATAACGATAATCCATATCAGTCGTCGCACAATATTCTAAATCGGCCTAGAGGCCTTATTTGGATCGTTGAAAAGCAATGCGATATGTTTGCTAAACGTTGCGCAAAGGCCCCTAACCGCAAACACCTGCCCTTGGATTTAAAAGAGGACGACTACAGCAGCTCCAATAGACCATTCTCCAGAGTTTAACTTGATAAGGCCATTAAGAACCTCAAAATTATATACCAGGATGCGTCCAACCCTAGGGCAGGACAGACTCACAAGAAGTGCCATTACGTCTTTAGAAGAAGACAGCAAGTGTATCCTACTGGAGGCTTGTAATAACTCGTGGTACTCAGGACAAATTCCAAAGAAGTGGAAAGAGGCAGTGGTGATCTCTTTTTTAAAACTTGAAAGAGACAGCTCCGAGATTTTTGCTTACAGGCCAATTTCTCTGACACAAACTTTGGCAAGGTAATGGAAAAAATGGTACTCAATAGGCTGCTTCCAACGATCCAACTGTCAGAGCAGCATAATGGGTTCTTTCCTAATAGAGGTTGCCTGGTTTTGCTTAATCTATAGCAGTATCTTGCATCATAAGAAACAAGTTATTCAACTGATTGCACTTGATCTCAAAGTTGAATTTGAGTCGATTTGGATTTGCTGTCTGATTTATAAAACTATACAATTTGGAGTCAAGGGGAACTACATCTTATGGATTAAAAATTTTTAAATCAGAGAACTATAAGCGTGAAGTGGGGAGTTCTGCCCGAAAGCTATGAGATAGCGTGCGGTGTCTCACAGGGAAGTATTTTATCTCCGATATTTTCCACCATTTTTATGCATGACATCTATGACCTCATTGCATCTGACGTTCAATGTTTTGTGTATGCAGATGATATATTTCTCAATTGCGCAGACAGCTCTCACTCCAAGGTAGTTAATAAACTGCAACGTACCCTGATCAAGGTGAAATTCTGGGCTAATGAATGGAATTTATGTATGTCACCAGATAAAAACAAATCCATCTATTTTGGAGAAAGGAAGGGAAGAGAGCCGGGTTTTTTGAAGGTAAGTGGTATCAATATCCCAATTGAAAATGAGCTCAGAATCTTAGGATTGCGGTTTGATAACATGCTGAGCTGGAATACTCATGTAAATAAAATAATCCCCAAGTTGGAAAGGATGCTAAATGCGTTTAATGTAGGCGCCGGTCCAAGGTAGGGCACGAGGAAAACTGATCCAATCAAAATCGCAAATGCTACTATAAGGGGAGGGATTGAATGCGACAGCTCCCTTCTCATGTCCACTGGCCATGTCCACATCGCTGGCAATCGCCATGGCCATTTTCACTGGCCATGGTCCATTTCCGCAATATTTTGCAAAACGCAGACTCAGCCATACTGAGTTCTGCTGCTGCGGAGATACGGGGTACCTAAAGCATTACCTGACCACTTGTTCATTGACAATTGATCTTCATATTCAGCTGCCAAGTACCAACAGGCAGGCTTTCTGCAAATTTATCATAAAGCAGAGATATCTGATTACAAAGATTGTCAATTTAATGGACAAACTGTCGGCGCTGGGCATGGACTTATGTCAGACAGCGTAAATTCTCCTGATACCATAAACGTATGCTCCGTATGGATTATATGCAGATTTGTATCAGTAATATAGCCGTTTTACATCAGCAAAGTACTGTACCAGTATTAATCAGTATTGTGTCAGTATTAATATCAGTAAAATATTGTATCAGTACAGTAACAGCTAAGTATTCTATATGTACAATTGTATCAGTAATGGAACAGTCGTATTTGAGTAAAGTATTGTGTCAGTGTATCAGTATTATATCAATCTTGAATCAGTAGTGTATCAGTCATACTTGCATCAGTAATATAACAGTAATGTGTAGATAATGTATATGTGATGTGTTAATTCGCAATATCTTGAGTCTTTGTAACGTGTTATTTCGTGGTTTTATTTACCAACTTGTACAAAATCATTCCTATTTACAATTAATCAGTATTGTATGAGTATTAATACCAGTAAAGTATTGTATGAATATTAATATTAGTAAAGTATTGTATGTGCATATTGTATGAGCAATATAACAGTCTTACACCAGTAAAGTATAATATCAGCCTTGTGTCAGTAGTGTATCAGATATATTTGCATCAGCAATGTACCAGTAGAACATTGGTCTGTGATATTTTAATTTATAATATCTTGAGTCTCTGTAATGTATTATTTCGAAGATTTATTTACCGACTTGTACAAAATCATTCCCATTTAATCAGTATTGTGTCAGTATTAATAATCAGTATTATATCAATGAATCAGTACTGTACAAATATTAATCAGTATTATATCAGTCTTGTATCAGTTCTGTATCAGTCACATTTGCATCAGTAATGTACCAGTAAATCTTGAGTATTAACCTGTAACTCTGTAAAATGTTATTTCGTGTGCTTTGTCGTGCACGTTGAACACCTTTTAGGTGGCTTTATGTATTTTGAAGGGGTGCTATAGATAGTGGTGGATGTGGTGCTATACTGATTAACCATTTGTTAAAGGGATAGTGCCCGCGTCCCCCGTTTTCTCTCTCTCTCTCATGTCCACATCGCATACCAATATAAAAAAAAACTAAGCACAATTTATAATCATGCTTTAGAGCTTGCTATGATCAGTGCCCCTTTACCACTCCTCTACGGAGAAGCTGGTGAATTCACACTACAAAATAAAATGCGGATAGCTGCTACAAAATTCGTAACAAAAATATTGCTCTTTCCAAGGCATGTCCGATAGCAGCTAACTTGAAAACGTCTCTACAAAATTGCAACTACAAATGGGGCAGATTGCGGAAGCCCATCAGTCAGAATATCAAATATAAGCTCATCAAACTTAATTTAGATATAAACAACATTATCAATTTCACCAATGAGCAGGACTTTTCTGAAGAACTTAATTTCAGAGTAAAAATAAACGAGTATGAGTTTCAAAGCAAACGTATTCCAGACAGGTGTGGGGAGGTGCAACAGTGTTCGAGTCTCGTAATAGATTATCATATTAAGAAAGGTTACAAAAGTTTCACAACAGATGCCTCCAAGTCCAACACTGGAGCCGAGAATGCAGCAATAGGTAAGGAAGCATATCTTCGTTATCAGCATATCGTTAATCAGCGTATCGACAGCAGGAACTCTATTTTTTTTGCCGATGACCTGGGCTCTCTGGAAGCTCTTGGATAAACTAAATACGAGCGATAAAGTCATTATCCTCACGGATAGCATGTCGATAGTGAAAGCTATAGACTGTGTTCATAGGAAGACAAATTCCCTTATCCTAAAGTTGTATGGTTTAATGAAAGCTTTTCGCTCTGTCGATATCGTCTGGCCGTAGGCGTAGGACTGAACGAATATGCTGACAAGGTGGCAAGAGGAGAAATTGCTCAAAAGGAAAACGATCTTTTAGTAGAAGTTTCCTCGCATGGGCCACCAAATATGAGCAAGTTAATAGCTGGCTTAACTCCAATATAGGGTGCAGATTCAGTTAGTGTGATGTTTATAAAGAGTGAAGCAAAGGATTGAGCATCAACAGAGCAATGGAAGTTACGATTAATAAAGCGAGACTGTAGATGCAAGATACGAAACTGCTTCGGTACAGATACCGAAGCTTGAACTCTTCCTACTGCGATAAGTGTTTAGTGATTGACAGCACGGAACATGCTATTAGATCTGATAGCCGATTTGCTGACTCATTGCAATAAGAATCCCTGGTGATACCTAATTTTAGCAAACTTTATCATCAAATGCATTCAGAATTCTTAAACACTTATATTGCAAGATAACTATTATTACTGGACTGATGTTCTCTCTGGGGTAAAGGGAATGCGTCTGCACTCTTAATTTTTTTTTTAAAGTTGCGCATGCATAGGACCACAAGGCTCCGAAGGAAAACCAAGCTTCACAAAGTGCACTCACTTCCAAAAGTTAAGCATGAAGATGTAAAATGCAAAACATTCAACAAATACTGCTTTGATTCACACAAATTCGGCAGGAAATTAACATATATATTTATGCATAAAACAAAATCAATAATTATATACAGAAATGAAAACAATATGAAATATTTGTAAGAGATCAGATAATGACATACTGGAGACTTCAACAGAATTATGTATAAAGTGAAAATAAACATCATAAAATGAAAAAAAGGACATGAATAGGGTATGTGATCCTCCCTCATCTGTATACAAAGTTTACACCTTGTGACGACCATGCTTCAATTAGGTGGTCAACCACCGCAGAATTAAGCAATCGCCATTCTTCTTGAAGAGTAGTTTCCAGCTCAATAAGAGTGGCTGGAGGTGGGAAACGTGAAGATACAGCACGAGCGAGAGCATACCAAAGATTTTCAGTGGGATTAAGGTCGGGCGAATATGCTGGCCACACCATATGTGCAATCCCTTCACTCTCCAGGTAGTCATCGACGATGTCAACTCTATGGGGACGTGTGTTATCGTGCATTAAAACAAAAGTAGGGCCAACTGTTGCAGCGTACAATTTCACAATGGGTTCTAAGACCATCTCGATTCCGGACAGCCGTCTAAGAACCCCGTTTAAGGGGTCAGGTACCTTTTGAATGGTAAAATATGTCAAAAAATTACTCAAATTTCAAGTGATGTATCTCCAAAACTAATAGTCCCATAAAAAAGAAAATTTCTAACACATATTGTGGTATCCTTAGCTATTTGTTTAAGATTACTAAATAAGTCATGTGCATTAGTAAAACTTTTAAATAAATATTTAAATGTAGAGCCTTTTGTTTATAGCTAATATTTTGAAATTCACTGCGCGCAGCATTACAACTATATAAAGCGTAAGAGGAACCCAATTTTTTTTCATATGGTAGAAAAGTAATGTATCTTTAAAATGACGAAGATTTATTTCATTTAAATGTTCCTTTCCTACAAAAATAATTTTTTAAAAACAGAATTTAAATTTTTATCAAATTGTTTAGGCACAAAATAGCTACAATTTTAAAAGTTTTTACATAAGAAACATTCTGGTTCGTCATATTAAGCATATCTAGAATAATAGTTTTGAGAAAATTGACTTTAAAGATAAAAGTATGTTTTTATCAAACACATATACATTATTTAAGAAAAATAAGTGTTCATATTAAATCAAATACATGATATAATTATTTATATATGAATACTTAAGTATAAAAACATCTAAAAAGAAAATAAGTTCACACAATCGTCAAAATCTGAAACGAAAACTTTAAATCACTGACCAGAAAATTTACAATTTTTACACGAATTCACTTTTTTTCCAGGCTAGTCATTTGGAGTTTAATTTTTTAATACTGAGTGGTAACTGAATAAAATTACTTAAAATTCTCTAAAATTATATAATGCAGGTTGTAAAAATAGGCAATATAAGTTAGTTTCAAAAAAAAAGTAATGCGTATATATTTAAAATGCACCAGGTGAATATGTTTTGCCTTTATGTAACAATACGTTCTCCGCAATAACATTTTGTTCATTTCTCTTTTTCTTACGCATTTCTTTTGTGCTTTGGAAAAGGCGTAATTCACTAGTTTTCACTCGTTGCTCGTCTAATTTACATAGCCATGCTCGACTACACGAACCAATTGACAGCCCAAGTTCCGCCATAACTTTTAATCTTCCCTGATTACATTCATTTTAGAGTATTGTTTCCTCACTCGTTGCTATTTCAGCAATTCTTCTTCCAGAACCAAGGGTTTTAAGACACAATTTACAAATCAAATTATTTAAAGATTCATTGCAGTTTTGAGTCTTTCCGCCAAGACATCTTCGCAACAGTGTCGGTTGCGATAAATCATTAAATGTTGGCTTAATAACATCCATAACACAAAAAGGAAAGTGTTGGTTTATGTCTGAATTCACTGACAGTTCCATTAGCTACAGCGTTCTGGTATTTACACCAAGTATTGGGACCTATTGGACACAAAGTATGCAGCGGTTCAACATCAGTTGACCGTGCGTGAAAATGGATTGCCCATATAGCCTTTCGCATTTCCGCCAAAGAAGTTTTGTGCTCTAGAATCGCATTACCATAGTAAACAGTCAATTTGTCAATTTGTGTATCAGTCAAGCGACCTTTTCCTCCAATAGATTTTCCATCTGCACATTTAATACCTCTCAGTTTCAATTTTCTGAGCCGTGTTTCCTTTCTCTTCTGAATATAACCGACACATTCGATTTTAGAAACGAACATATCAGAACCATAGGGCTGGGTCTCCGTTATAGATTGAAAAGTCTTGGAATCTCCATCGCCAATGTATCCAACACATTTAACATCATGCTTCGTTTCTGACCGCTGGAAAATTCGAACCATACCGAGGACCTCCATTTTACCCGCAGAACCAGTGTGATTCAGAAGACACTCCGTCTCATGTTTTATTTGCCAGTTATCATACTTGGGTGTACCTTTCATGGAATTCCATGTATCACATGCCTTACAAAAAGATGAAAGAACCTCTGTGTCGATAACCTTACCACTTTTGTCTCCAATAACGGTACATACACCTATTCGTGATGTGTGACCCCTGGTTTTCCATGAACCATCGCCGCTAACCACAACATTTGAAGAACCCGTTTGCTGAACTTCTTCACAAGCGGCATTTTTCATGGATTGTTGTGCCACATTACTTGAGCACGACATGAACTTGTTTACTGTAGCATTGTATGCTTTTTTCGATACTGGGTGTGGAAGATCCATGATACCACAAAATAGTTTCATTGCCGAGTAGCCCATTCCAATTGTTCGCATGGCATAAGCATAACGTATGTTAATGTCAGCACAGTTGTTCTTCTTACCAATCGTTTTTGAACTTTTAAATGCACTCAGTTCTATACAATTTCACAATTTAAAGAAAATTGAGAACTTAGTCCACAAACAACTTCCTTGATAGTGACATCACTGCCACATATTTTGTAGCACAATTCCTTTTCGAAAAAGGAAATCATTACTTTCAAGTCCAAGATGCTAAAACCTTTAAAATCATCATTAGTTTCATTTTCCAACTGCTTATTGGAAAGTTTTATTTTTTTTTTGCAGAAGCACTCACATTCAGTTGTGCAGTAGACGACTCGCAATGCTTTCGAGTGTAGATATTACCAGTAAATTTTCTCTTCTTATTTCTACTGCCAGATTTTGGCGTCACTCTAACTTCTATCCTATTCATATTAATCTTAGGAATGAATTTTCGATACAAATATTTAATTATATTATTAAATGAAGGAAAATATATCGAGAAATCTCTTACAGAATAGAGCACACGCTGTATAATTCGCAAGCAAAACAAACTGAATGAATGAAAGTTAAAGTTAATATATTGCTTTTTTCTTCTAGAAAAAGCAGTGAGAATTAAATAATTATTAAATATATCTATTTCCAAGCCATTACAAGAAACAAATGTTAGATTGCTTTTATAAACGAAGTTTATCACCACTCTTCACGAGCGCAGCTGTAAATATCCAGCTGTCAAAAAAGGTAAACAAACGCCTCGATCCTGACTTTTGAAAATTGGGTTCTTCCTTGATAACTTTCGTTCTAGTGGGAATTTTTTTATGCGGTTTGTTTTAAAATGTTCCTATTAGTTACCTCTTTAATAAAAAGCAATATAAAATGTGATTTTTTTACCCTCAAAGGGTACCTGACTCCCGTTTAAAGATGTGCAGGTCGGTGCGATAGCCTAATGAAATCCCTGCTCACGCCATAATGCTTCCGCCTCGGAATGCGTGATGTTCGGTGATGTTTTGAGACTGATTGCCTGTTCGTTGTTCACGCCATATCCTTATACGCTTGTCATCTGGCTCCAGAGCAAATCTTGACTCAAACATGACATTGCCCCAGTCAGACACATTCCAATTGACATGTTCCCGGCACCACTGTAATCGTGCCCCTCTTGATTGGACGGGTAGAGGAACACAAACTCGAGGTACCCGGGTACAGTACAGTCCACCACTCATGTGTAATGTTCGGCGTACAGTAGCTGCAGGTATCGCCTTACCAATAGACGCTGTAACCATAGATGTCACACGTGTGGAGGTCGCTCTGCAATTCCGCTTGGCTACAATAGCAATATATCGATCTTTTGCGGGGGTTTTAACCCTTGGGCGACCGGCTACGGGCCTTCGGATAACTGTCTGTGTGGTTTGGAATTGTTTCCATAAACGTGAAATTACAGAATGATGAACGCCGAACAAAAGAGCAGCATCTGTGATCGACTGTCCTGCTTCAATGCGCCCCACAGCACGCCAGCGCTGACAATCTTCCATTCGTCTTCTGGAAGTCAGAGAAACACGTATGTCTTGAAAACAAATTGTACGAAAGTTTTAAACACCTTCTATCAGCACTTACAATCAACTTCTGTAACCCTTCATAAAGCTGGCGTCTTATAAGACTGCCTTTTTTGCATATTTCTTGACACGAAAGCGCGGTTGGCTGTTACCTAACATATTTGCATACTTCCATCTACTTCTGCAGCGAATTGCATCCCTTGCAATTTTGATTGGCTTCCGGAAATTAGCCTTTTCCTCTCCGTGCTTGGAAGTGAGTGTATAAGAAAAAGAAGAAGAGACTTACTGCATACTTCTCACCTTTTTTTGCCAATTCATTGCCGATATCTGGCGTCAGCTCTTGTATGTTAATGTTTAAATATTTAACATCTTGCGAAATGTGATTTCCTTTAATAAATGTTCAATTGAGTTGGTTTTAACTGCACTTTTTTCGATTCTTAGTCCTTTCTGATGACATCTTGATGGAGTCTAATGGCGAAAAATCATTACTGTAAGTTAAATATCCAGTAAGTTAAATATATTATTTATTTATTTTTTCATTTATTTTTGCTTTGTTTCATCAAAATATCTTAATTTTGTTAAAATGTTTTTTGGCTCATCAGCTGCTTTTAGACCGGGCATTGGGATCACACGCTTTTCGAATTAGTGGCCACTGACTTAAAGAAGCAAGAACCTGAAAGCGAATATATGCTTTCATCATCGGTTCTCTAGATTAAATGCCTTTAAAATAAAATGCTCAAGGTCGTTTATAGCGGTGAGATATAAGTAAATGATAACAAAAAAGGGTAATTTTTTAATGGTTGAAATTTTGCGAAATATAAATAGTCGTTACTACCATTTTGCTACATATGATACTTAAATGTAACTGCACGTTAATATTTGTTTATTCCTCAACAATTTCAACTCTTACAGATATTAAAATAAACTACACTCACAAATACTCAGTTACATTAAATTCAAATTTAACATAATTCTGCGGCTAAAAATATATTACAGATTTCAAAATTTATGAAAATTTTATTTCCGTCTATTTACTTTAAACGCGCATTTCTACATTTTTAAGCTATAAACATAACAACGAAACCCTGAAACTATCTTGGCAAACAATATCGAAAATCAGGTATATATGATAAGGTTTAGAATGCTTTTATTTTATACGTACATGCATACATATACATATACCATATTTCCTAACGTATTTTCCTTTCAACATTTTAGTGCCAGGTTCCAAAACATTTTTTTAATTTTTAAAACTATTTTCTCCTTCCTCATTGCATTCAGAAAATGTGTTCCCCTATACGTTAAGTGCACACGTCCACGTGGCGATTGGTTTCGTCTTACTAAAAAAGAGAAACTCTTGTAAACTACTTGCAAAGGCCACGCCGAAACATTCCCTTCTAGCTGTTGAACTTTATAATAGTATAATATAAGAGCTGATCCATCACAGCGATGCAAACACGAACTGACGTTCAGACTACGACTTCTCTAAGTCAGCTGCACATTCATCTTCTCTATTTATGGATGATTTGCGAGTAGCAGAGATAACAGTAAGAAAGAATGAGATTCTAGTTATGGGGTAATAGAAATGAAAATACCTTATTAAATATTTTAATGTTAATATTATTGTGTATTTTTATTGAAATGTAGGTTTTTATTTACCTGTAGTTCATCCATCACTACTTTTCATTTGTTATGCTCTAACTGTAACCGTGTCTGTCGGAAATTAAATTATACTATAATTTTTACCTCTTGAGTTTCGGTCTATAAAATTAGGAAAAGAAGGCGGGAGAAATTAAACGAGGAAATGTGATATGTATATAAATATACATGTATAGAGATAGAATCTTCACTTGATCAACATTTCGTATCATCTTAACATGAGAAATGTGTAGGAAGTAATTGTTTCAAGCAGAATATAGATCGCTTTACCAATAACACATGACAGTAGAATTTCCTGAACAAAGACACCGACAGATATTTAAAAAAATATGATGGTAAGTATCTATCAAAGATCGCCCGAAATAGTGATAGACCGAACTACTGGGAAGGCCCTGAAAAGCCCTACATGATGATAAAAGGAAATGAAAATTGCCTTGTTTTGGTCATAGCATAGCATCAAATGGAATACTGTGGGTGATAATACTGATACTCTGAAATCTGAGTTATATTAGTTCTGGCGACCAGTCTAATGTGTTCGAAAGAACACCATACAATAGGCATGCATTTACCAACAACGTCCTTTCCATGTCTTGACGATGGTTATGTCTTTAACATAAATCTGATTTTTGGTCGCGAAATGAAAACGGTAAACTTCTGTGTGATTTCACTGAAGTATATCTTCACTTGGATGTTTTCTTAAAGGTAGAGTCTTCCCCAGCGTTAATAAATGGTATGAGTAATGTTTCTTTCGGATGCAATAGAACACATGATCTCTGTAAAAAAAAAGCCTTGCCATTCATATTTAATCTGAACATCGTAATAATGTATATTTCTTTATAGCATGTTTTTCTAATGCAGATGCTAATGTTCTTCAACAAAAAAGTATAAACATATCATCTTTCAATGCTTTGTCATATAGAGAAAAAAGTTAAAAAACGTTACCTAGAATCTGAGGAGGAATTCCTTTTATACCATGTCCGGTTTAATTCCGGTTGAACATTTGTGACCTTAAATTTGTTACCGCAAGCAGCATCACCCGAGTTCCGTAATTTCCGAGAATGAATGGGTATCCTGTTGCATTTATGGTATCAAATATCAAATGACATCAACTAGTCTCTGAATAGAATCTAATGTTCGAATCTAATGTTCTATTATTATTGATAGCAATATTGATATCATATTCGATAGGCAGATTTATCGTTTTGTCGTTTGGGAGTACATAATTTTTGTGCTGTATATTTTTCTACACGCAGGAGGAAATCATATTTTTGGTAGAATGCTTAATATGGTTTTAGATAAATGTGTTCTGGAATGTGCTTGTCCTAGAAATTGCTACACATTGGTTTTCCAAAATTTAACACTGTAAGAAGAAGCCTTTCTGGTATACCATCATTGCTTTTAAAATTGCCTTAGAAGCGATAAAGCGGTAAACTATAACTAAATTCTACTTCAGTAGTTTGCTTTCTCCGGTATAACGAACTCATGATATGAACGACGTACATGATGTGAATATAACATAGTCACACTCATATATAATTGAAATATCAAAGAATAGAAACACATTTTTGTAAAAATACTTCATTCGACATAATTCAGAAATAATTTTAAATATCAAAAATTCTTTTTTCTCGTATCTTTTCGTATTGTATAACTAAAATGCGAAGTAAAATTTCTTATTTCAATTTACTCCTAAAAATTCTCTATTCGAAGAAATTCCTTAAGAATGCGCACTTAAGAATATTCTTAAAATTCTTCTTGAGAATATTCTTTAGCTTTATAAATGTTATAGAAGTAGTAATTTTATAAGTATTATTTAATTTAACGAAGGAGAAGAAAAGAAATGAAATTGCAATGGTAGATAAATTCTCATGTTATTTTTTGATATTCAAAATGTTTGCTCTAAGAATTTGAATATGAATTAATTAATGTTTCAGTTATTTCAATACTTAGAGTTTGCTAATTCTTTTGCAATTTAATTGTTTTAACAAAATGTTCTGATTTTAATAAATTCGATAATTTTTAAATACGTTTTTATCTCGTAATGTTTATGTATAACATATTTTTAAGCTCATGATATCTTTTCTTAAAGAAAAAGTAGTCTGTAGGGTAGCTTGGGATTTCAATATTTATAATTTTTAATCTATGCTTACAAGCTTTTAAACTGTAAGAGTGTTCGAGTTTTTGTTTTAAAGACTGGTTATTTCCATTCATTGACAAGCAAAAATATTTGCGCTTAAAAATAGATCTCAGTACTTCAGTTATATCCTGAAACATTAATTTAACATAATTAAAAATTCACATTATTTTCATTTTTTCCCAATTTGATAATTTGAAATTGTAATAAATGTACGAACTGGGAGAGAGAAATTTGAAATACGCTGCAATTCCAAAAAGGAAAAAAAATAGAAAAAATGTTTTATGTACACTTGCAAATAAATATACTTAATTTAATTCTGAAAAATTATCCAGGGAAAAATATTCAAATACGTTATATTATGAAAGCAGAAAAGCTTCTTAATTAAAAAGAATAAAACAAATAATTTTGAATATTTTGAAGAGGATTAATTTTTCTTATTATAAAAGATAAATTCATTTGGTGTAAAAGACATGGATTGATTTAGCGAAGTACCGTATTGTTCCGGGATATAACGCGCCCGGTGTAAACATGCACCTATGATTTCAAACAAGTACATTTTTTAAGTTTCATTTACAGCTGTCGTATAATGCGCACTTTTTCTTCAAGAAGAACCCTGAAAGATATACGTGCGATGTTTTTATCTTTTGAAGTCATTCATTCGAAGATTTTCCTTAGGCTTTCGAACAATGGCATACTGAATAGACAAATGATAAAGGGAACAATAATATAGTGTATGTTGTGTATATATAATGTAATATTATTCTTCATAATATCGGAGAAAGCAAACTACTGAAGTAGAATTTAGTTGCATTTAACCGCTTTATTGCTTTTAAGGAAATTTTAAAAGTACTGATAGTATACCTGCATTAGAAAGCTATTGAGTATGTGTAGAAGTTGTGTATTTATAATAAGTATATTATGTATATGTATAATATATGAGTGAGGGAAATGCTTGAGGAAGTAAATAATTACAAAAAGAGGGTAGGTTGTGTTCAGTGTAGGTGTACACAAGAAAGTTATTCCAGGGTTTTGAGAAAAGGAGGGCATAATTTTGAGGTAAGAAAACACTTCCGACCCGAACGGACTCACGGAATTTGGGGTCAGGTATTTTCTCTTTTTGTACTCATTTGAGGCCGTGGTTTTGAAGTGTACCTTGAAGGCTTTAGCAAATCCCTTCTGCTTTTGTTGAATCACTTCTGCTTTTGTTGAAATACAGTTGATTTAGTGCTCCTTTTAGCAGTAAATATGCTCTTGCCAAACGAAACAAACGCAGTGCTGGTTTCAAATGCAAAGTCATTCAGTTGCAAATAAAATGGAAATCGTGCCGCAGCAAGGATGTCTGATGCTGGTGAAACCTCCATATGTGAGTGGGAAAAAATTAAAGCTTAATAATGTATGCCAAAGAATAAATGTGCTTTGCGAAAAGGAGTGACGAAATGGACTATGCTAAAAGAAAGTGCTATAAACTGGGTCTTCGATAATCGCCAGAATGTATTAATTGAAACAAGAAGCAGTATACATTTATTTGCTTTAAAATGGGCAAAAAATGCAAATGAAAGTTAAAACTTTAAAGCAACTTTGAGTTAGTGTAGTTAATTTATGGCACGAATAATTTAAATCTGCGTGGAAAAATTAAAAGTTTCGCACAACTTCCGTAAGATTTGTTCAACAAATTTATAAGTTTCCAGAAGTATGTTATTGACCTATGAAGGCAAGAAAAATATTTTATATCACGTATTAGAAATATGGATGGAAGTCTAGTAATGTTCAGTATGATAGGCAACAAAAAGCGTGATGTGAAAGGAATAAAAACAGTTCACATAAAAGCAACAGGTCACGAAAAGTCTCCCCTCACTATAGTGCTTTCCTGCTTAGTGGATGGTACAAAATTAAAACGCATGTTTAAAAAGAAAGACGATGCCAGAATTTAATTCCCCAAATGGTTTTTCATTTTTGTTGAAGAGAAAGGATGAAAGGACGAAAAAAGGAGTGAAATTGTGAATAAGAAATATTTGGCAAAAGCTCCCTGTTGCCTTTATGAATTCAGAAAGTCTTTTCTTTTGGAAGATGTCCAGATTCCATCTAACGGATAATTTGAAGAAATTTTTAAAAGAGCGCAATACAGACATGGCAGTTATTCCAGGCGGATTAACGCTATTAGTTCAACCTTAAGATCAATAAACCATTCAAGGAAAATTTAAAACGAGAGTGAAATACGTGGATTAGAAGATAAAAACGTTTACAAAAGGAGACCAAATGCGTCATGCCAGTCTAGAAATAGTATGCGTGCCGATAATAGAAGGAAGAGAGTGAAGTTAAACCCAATATAATTCAAAATTAGTTAAAAATATTTAAGGAATATAACAATCTGAATGGAATAGAAGATGATTATTTCTTTATGGATGAGCGTAACAATGGGGCTGAAGATGAAACAAAGTTGAAAATGTGCTTGAAAATATAGAGGGAGATGAATATGACTAACTTTTCATGTTATCCGAAAATGAAAACTTTTATGCTCATAAGGTATGTCACTTTTTTAAATAAATGGCATTTAAATACATGTAGAAATATAATTTTTGCACGCTCATCTTTTCTTAATTTTTAAATCTATCAGATTTAAATCCGACATATAATGCGAACCCGTAATTTTCGATCTTATTTTTTATATTAAAAATGCGCTTTCCGTGCCAGAATACATGGCATTTAATATTGTTATTTAATTGATAGGTGTCTTTCATGCGTTTTATGGATACATACACATATGCGGTTCCTAGCTCCAATCTCCAATAGCTATTCTCTTTGTTTCCTCAGCCATGAATTAATCCATCAACGAAACCCGAATGGAATTCCAGTAACTAAGCAGTATCACCGCTCTGGAATCAGTTTTATTGGGTAGCAATTCATTAAGCACGCTAAAAATATCTCCTCCTCATTTTCAGAAAGCAATCTCTCTGACAGGTCATTCCCTAGTGGTGCCGCTTTCCTTAATCTATATTGGCAGCCAGAGATAGAAACAAAACTAAAATGGAAACCGTGCATTTTTTCCTTATTTTCATTATAATTAACTAATTCTATGCGAATAATACTTTTGTGTGCGTATAAATATGACTCCTGCCTTTTTCGAGTAAATTAAAAGAAATTATTTCGAGTAAATTTGAACTACTTATCTTATTACTATTAACTTATCTATTAACATTTCGATGCAAAAGAAGTTTTTTTTGTTTACGTTTAGAACAACAGTATCTGAATGGTGTTTTGACAATCAGTGTCCTTTTCTTGATTCATATTGGATACATTTCCTTTGCTTTAGAGAAAATTATCAGGCTAGACGTTTTAAAAAGCGCATGATTGGGCAACATTTAAGGTAGCAGCCAATTAGAATTATGAAGAGGATGCATCCAATAATGTTTCCAGTTCTTCAGACACAAAAAAAGTTTGCAGTCTCCTTCTAGGAAGCAAGAGAGAGTTTATATTAAATCTCTTGCTTGTATCACGTGTAATACAAGCGTACTTATATCACGAATAAGACAAACTTAAATAAAAATCTAATAATCGAATTATCATTATCAAAAGAATAAGCTCTAAACTTTACAAATTCCCTAGCTTCTATTTTTCGTGAGGTGAATTTTGTACAGAGACTTATTTAATCATTTATTCGTACATTTTTTTTTCTAAATACTTTATGTCACAATTATTTTTGAGCTATTCGCAATTTAATTTAGAGAAGGCGGCTCGTACACCTTAAAACCCTTAAGATCTTAGAATATGTTACTGTTGAAAGAATTGACATAACTTATTTATTTTAAAAGCAATTACTTCTAACGTTTTGTAACTGACTACATAATATAGTAGCTTTGGGAACTAACTAGTAACAAAAACGTTTGTGTTGCCACAAATATTTTTATAATCTAATCTGCTTTGTAACAAAATTTTTTATGTCTTCACGTCAAGTTTCCAACTTTCGCGCACAGTTTAAAACATTCTGTTGCATAATTTAATTCCATATTTAATATATAGCTTTTGTAACATTTGAAAACTACTGTGAACTAAAAATCCTAAGAATTTCAAGTTACATTCTTATTTTATTTGGAATTAAGTTTATAAAATGTATATTTTATTAAAGAAGTCTGTAATGTAATACATAAAATTTTTTAATATTAAAATATTCATCAGATTTTTGGTTCAAGTAGAAGTAGTAGCATATAGTGCCCATATAAAGAATTCCATCGAATTTCAAGTTTGTACCATTAGCCATTTTTAAAATATCATGCGCAGAAGGTGGAAACATGACTTGAACGCATAAAAATTTTGTCACAAAGCAGATTAAATTATAAAAATATTTGCGTCGTCACAAACATTCTGGTTACTAGTTCCCAAAGCAGCTATATTATGTAGTCATCTGTAAAAAGGTGGAAGTAATTTCTTTTAAAATAAATAAGTTATCGCAATTCTTGCAACAGTAACATATTCGAAGATCTTAAGGGTTTTAAGGTGTGTGGGCCTCCTTAGACGGAGAACAAGAAATCATTTCTCACTTTCCTTTCCTGGAAGTCTGAAAGTTTGTTACGCATGACCTGTTGGCTGCATATGGCCTTATAGAACGTTGTATGATTCATGTCGTTAAATGAGAATTTAAATACAAAAAAAAAATTGCATGCATTTTGAAGTAGAACCTGAAAATCAGTCTTATGATTTGAGTGAATCTGTCTTCTCTCTTAAACGTATTATTAAACACGCGTTTTTAAGACAAAATCAAATTATGATGTATTTATAAAGAAAATAACAGCATTTGAAATTAAATTGAAAATAAAAGAGTCTCATATGAAACGCAGCAATTTTATTTCTTTCTTGAACCCCTTCTAGGTCATATCATATAAACAGCAAAAATGATGAGGCATTATTGCCATAATGAGTACATTTGAGTATTTCAGTTTATTTGATAACGATTTTCATCAGATTTAACCACAACTTTGGAAATGGAAATGCAGATAAAATAAGTTACAGACAGAAGTTTAGCATAAAAGGAATTATAAATAGACCTTTATAGGTTATATATTTCTTTGCGGAAATATACATATTTACTCTGTTTCCTCTCGGAGGAAATCGACAAAAAATATGAACAAATATTTCGAACATAAAACTAAAATATACTCTATACGTCCTTCAGCACAGCTGTAAGTACAGTGGTATTCAAAAGATAGGCTCATACTATTTAATTTTTGGGGGGGAATTATTTTTACATTTGAGCTCAATCAGTCTTATTTGTTTAGTATATGCGTTCAGAGTGCGAAGGAAAAATCGCTTTTGACAACCACACCCCGGTTAAAAATTTGAAAAATGGGAGACATATTATTTTACTATCCACACTATCATTCCGGACTACGGTAACAGTAACAATAATAATAATAACACGCCTTGTTTTTCTAAATTCGTAC
Organism: Stegodyphus mimosarum; assembly: GCA_000611955.2. NCBI lineage: Eukaryota > Metazoa > Arthropoda > Arachnida > Araneae > Eresidae > Stegodyphus > Stegodyphus mimosarum. Next base: position 346,086 of record KK116747.1, on the reverse strand, counting down.
TGGATTTACAATAGAATTGCACATCAATCTTACTTTTATTTACCCTACAATAATGGGTGTGATTGGGAAAAGGGAGGAGGCATAAGTAAATCCTTGGTCAGAATTTGACTGAGGATGTATGACGAATGGTATCAGATATAAATCCATTGGTTAATTTATTTTCTGTTTTTGGAAGTTATTGATCACAAAGCCAAAATGTGAAATACACAACACTAAACGTATTGCAAACCACACCTGCAGTAAGCAGTGATCAAATGAGCAGTATTAATGCACTTCATACGCTATAGTTAAATATTTGGTCTTGAAATTTAATTATTCTAGGTGATTATCTGACTTCAAAATATAACTTTGCAGTAAACACAAAAGCTTCAGTTAAAATACGGTTTTATTGTTGAAACCAATTTGATTGAGGAAAATGTTACACAAAATAAGAAGCAAACAAAACAATGTCTTAGGTGATGCTGGCGTCTCATAATGCAATCCCAAATTTCCCGAGACGTTTGAAATTACCATTAAATCAGTCTTGGCAGTATTCAGTTGGGCTTCTTCTTGGTATAGTCCGCTGGCCTACATTAGCGCTGATCGAAATCTACTTACTCTGCTCTACTTTTGCTATTATCTGATCTGCTTAGCTGGAATTCCAAGCATTTATAGTGGTTGTGGTTTCCGCCACTTGAACGGGCATTGCAAATTTGATCAATATTTGACATTGTATATATAATTATATACATTTCCTAGAAAATAGCCAAAATTTTAGAGTTTACCAACTGTTATTAATTGCTTTTCTTATAGAAAATCTGTATTCGGAATTTCAAAGCTGCTTTAGTTCAATAATTTTATGGTAAACCCTAAAAGTCTGAGAAGGAACAAAAATTCAGAGGATGTCTAATCTCATTCGATGAAGTGAAATTTGTATATTATTCGATGCAATTTTTGAACGCATGACAAATGCTCAGCAAGTATTATATGATTATTAATAATTTAATTTTAAAGACTGGACATTTGATTCTTTATATAACTAAATTTTTACTTGATAAATAATCATTTAAACTATATATTTATATAATTATAAAATAAGAAATCCATGAACTTACGATTTCTTTGCAGAGTGCAGATTCAGATAGGCCAAAAGTTATGAAATTTGGAATCGATATTATTTTGATTATGAAAGTGTGCTTCGCCAGTTATATTTTTCAAAATTCGTTTTATATTTTTAAAAATTTAATTTTGAACTATGATTTGTCGATTTTTGATACACGTCTTTTCTGACTTTTCTGATTTTTGCATAGTTAATTTGCACAATTTTGCACAATTTTGTTTCCACCTTGGAGGTAAGAATAAAAGGAGGGACCAACCCCGCACTACAAGTGAAGCAGTGTTTCCAAGCCTTGGTATCCAGATGGGGTGTTTTTTGTTTATATACAGAAGCTCACTTGTCAGCGCTTTGATAGTATTTCCATACACGACAGTTCCACACAAATCGTAAAGCGACATACTTCCGCATAAAAGAAACATTCATTGTGTGATGGGTAATTAAAACTTGTATAGTTTAGTGACATTTACGCAAAAATCACATCAGCGATAACAACAGCGATTTTTATTATGAATCCTAACTAATATTATAAAAGTGAATGTGAGTTTGTTTGTTTGTTACACTTTCACGCCTTAATTAAGAACCGATAGAAGTTTACAAGTTCAGAAGAACCGATAATCATGAAATTTTCAAGAAATATTTTTGATATATTAGAAAAGGTTGTAGGTTATAAAATGTAACTTATCTGTTGAAACGTAAGCTATATAATAGGTTTTATAGCTTAAAATGATTGTCCTTGTATAAACATTAAATGTTGAATGTTTCATAACGATAAGTTAAACGATGTAAACGTTTGTTTGTGCGCGCAGGTGCGTGGCTTAAACCACGCAAACATTTTTAACCTTTTCTAATATATCAAAAATATTTCTTGAAAATTTCATGATGATCGGTTAACTAATTACAGCGTGAACGCGTAACATTTATTAATTAAGCGTTTATTAATTTTATTTGTTTAATTTAATTTATTATTTAAAATACTTCAGGATTTCTATCTTTTGGCTCTTCTTTCAACAAAATTTTTCAGTCATTAGGAAATATGCGTAGCAGTTTTACTAGATTTCGTGGCGATACACGTATTTTTAAAATTCGTGCGGGCACATATTTTACAGTTTTGTTTCTTTTTCGAAATGTCTTGCAAATCGGAATCTAACATCTCTAGGAATATATCTCGGGTTCGGGCAGCAAAATTTGCTCAATCCCAAGAATCTTTCGTACATACACAATTATGAAGACAAGAACAAGCAAGGCGACAATCTGTTTTGAGAACTGATGAAACAACTTATCAAAGACAAGAAAGATTAGAGGCCCAAAACTTCAACAAACAAGGCTCTATGAGCTCTCTCTCCCTTCTCCAAACACAACTCCGCTTGACAGAACAACTTGAACTATAAGCTGCTTTCAGAGGTGCTGAAACACCTCTCCAAACGCAGATCCGTTTGAAACAACAAGCTGAATGTCAAACTGGGTTGAGAGCTATTCAAACGCCTCTTCAAAGACAGATTCACTTAGCTCAACAATAGGCAGTTATTAGAGGGAGAGATACTCCAGGACAATTGCGAGAAGAATCGTTCATGCTGAAATGCAAACCGAACACCGGCGAAATTTCATCCATAACAATTGGTCCATATTTAACGATCCTTCAATTGATTACCATAATCATCCATTAATTGTTATTGATTCGATGAGTAAAAAATGTCAGTTTTGCGATACTTTAAAATGGAAAGATGAAACAGCAGGAAAGTGCTTGTCAAATTTCGCTTTCTTTACTTGATGAACCAGAAAAGTCGCTGCAAACTATATATTTATATGATACAGATGAATCAAAGCGTTTTTTAAGTAAAATCAGCTAGTACAACTCTTGCTTCCAAATGACATATTTTGGAGTATACAAAGAGATAAGAATGCTCTGGTTTTCACGAACTTTTACTGTACAAGGCCAGACATATCATCGAATTGGTTCACTGTTTCGAACAGATAATGAACCGCATAAATTTTTGCAAGTTTATTTTATGGGTCAAGAAGAAAATGAAGTAAGCCGTCGTTGTCAGTATCTTGATGGAGTCGAGAGAGATATACTATTGAAAATTCAATAGTAATTCAAAATTCAAAGAATTCAATTGAAATTTCAAAGAATTCAAATAATTTTACATGGCTACAACGTTTTGATAAATACCTTCAAACCTGCAATAGAAAACTGTCCTCAAGACGACTATAAAGTCGTCATTCATGTTGATCGAACTCTACATGGCGAACATGAGAGGCTCTAGAATGCACCGACAATTAACGAAGTTGCTGACTTGATTATTGCGACCTATGCTCTCCACGAGATACAGTGTTACGAGCACATGATAATACACTGACATTCGTAGCAAATACTCATAAATTTTCCGATGCTTTGCAGTACCTATTTATTTTTAGTAAAGGGCAATGTGGGTTACCATTTTCATATTTCACAGATTAATCCAACTACAAAACAGCCAGTTCCCAATAAAAAAAGTTTCCTACATGGATTTTTAAGCCTATCACATGATGCTTCTAGAAAATTATTTCAACCTCCTTCCGCGGTCGATACAGCTCTTTCATCAATTCTTAGTAGATATGTATATCAAAGTAGAGAGCGAACGCCTTCGTTGCATTTCCTTAAACCAGATACAACTACGTGCTGAAAATCACATTCACCTACAAGATGCAATTAGCACGGATGGTAATATTACCCCAACGACGTAGGAAAGATGGTTATTCTTCCTCCCACTTTTGTGAATATTCCCCGCTATCTACATTAATACACACAAGACGCTTTCGCCTACGTACGCACTTATGGTAGGCCTGACCTATTTGTAACTTTTACCTGCAAAACTTCATGGAAAGAAATAATAGAAGAGCTTATGCTCGGACAAAGAGCCACTGATCGACATGGCATAGTTGCCCGCGTGTTTCGTTTAAAAGTTCAAAAGATCATTAATTTAATAACAAAACGAAAAGTATTTGGAAACGTCCAGTGCCACAAGTACTCCACTGAATGGCAGAAACGAAGTCTGCCACATGTGCATATTATTATTTGGTTAAAACAAAAGCTGGGATCCAACCAAATAGATAGCATTGTAAGCGCCGAAATACTGGATTCAGAACTAGATAAGAATTTCTAAGAGATAGTAATCAAAAAGATGATTCATGGTCCTTGTGGAGCTCGCAATCCAGCATCATCTTGCATGCAAAATGGCAAATGTGCGAAAAGGTTCCCCCGGGAGCTATTAAGGAAACAGTGCACAATGATAAGGGTTACCCTTTATGCAGATGAAGAGCTTCCGAAGATGGTGGTAGAAGAGTTACGATTCAAACACGCAGTGGAGTAGTCAAGACTTTTGATAACGGCTGGGTTGTGCCATATTCACCCGTTCTATGTAAATTATTTAATGCTCACATTAATGTTGAAGCCTGCAACTCCGTTTGTCCGATTAAATATATTTGTAAATATATCAATAAAGGGAGCGACCAGGCGATCTTCAATCTGCGTAACGAAGGTGTGTTGCAGCCTCTGAATGAAATACAAACCTATCTAGCAGGGCGATGTGTCAGTAGTAATGAGGCAGCGTGGCGGCTCCTTGGTTTTCCATTACATGAAATATATCCGACTATTAAATATCTTGCCATACATTTAGAAAATGGACAGCGTGTTTTTTTAATGAGAATAATTTTCAAGAAAGATTTTTACCTCCTCTTAAAACCACACTGACCACTTTTTTCCAGTTTTGAAAGAGAGATACTTTTACGAAAAGATTATTGTATTCTGAAGTTCCCCGTTATTATACATGGAACAAATCAAAAAAGGAATGGCAACGTCGCGTTCAAGGTACGCCTGTTAAAAATTGGCCAGGGGTTAAATCATAGTAATTAGTACACGCACATATGACATTTAATGAGCACATCTATAACGAAGCACTTATCATAATTGAAAACAAGGTTTTGAAAATGGTGGGGAAGAAGCTTCAGGAGTTTGGAATGCTTAGCCCACGACGATCAGACGAAAATTACTTTAATGATGAAATTGCTAAAGAATTAGACTACAGTTTCATTGCATTGCAGCAGTAAGTAGCAGAATTGGTCCCTCAGTTATTTCCAGAATATAGTCATGCGTTCCATGAGGTGTTACGGAAAATAGAATACGGGAATGGTGCACTGTTCTTTCTCGACGCTCCTGGAGGAACCGGGAAAGCATTTTTGCTAAATTTATTATTAATGTCCGTCAGAAAAGACCAGAAAATAGCGGTTGCTCCGGATTCTTCTGGTATAGCTGCTACCCTATGGAACGGCGGCCGTACTGCACATCCCGTTTCAAAATTGCCGTTGAATCTTGCGCAGGAAGATTCGTCCATCAGCAATTTCAGTAAAAATAGCTCTCGAAATAGGATGCTACGACAATGTAAGCTTTTAGCGCGGGATGAAAGTACGATGTCTCACAAAAAAGCTATAGAAGCGTTAAACCGAACTCTTCAGGATTTGCGAGACAATACAGATATTACGGGAGGAATTGTAGTTTTATTGGCTGGTGATTTCCCACAAATCTGCCGGTAATCCAGAGATGTACACATACAGATGAATGAAAGCCTGTCTAAGATCATCAGTTTTATTGGCAAAAGTTGAAAAATTCAGTCTTAAAACAAATATGAGAGTGCATTTTCATAATGATGTAGATTCAGGGAATTACGCAAAGACACTTGAAAATTGGTGATGGATGCTTGGAAACAGTTGCTGAAGATTGCATTTTACTTTCAGAGGAATTTTGTAATTTGGTCGAAAACGATGTGGAGGTTATTGCTAAAGATTACCCGCACTTGCAACAAAATTTAAATAGTGATCACTGGTTATGTGCAAGAGCAATTCTAGCGACGACAAATGAAATCGTAAATAAAATCAACATTGACAGTTTGAAGGAGGTGCAGGGAGAAATAAAAGATTATTTGTGAATAGATACAATCATTGATACAGAGCAAAGCACTTTATATACTGTAGAGTTTTTAAACTCACTAGAGCTATCAGGTGTACCCTCATATAAACTCCAATTGGAACTAAATGTACCGTTTTTGCTTATGAGAAATATAAGTGCACCTCGACTGTGGAATGGAACGAGGATTCGGATGACACAATTAGGACAGAATATAATCGGTGCCACTATTTTAATCGGTGTAATAAAAGGGGAAAGTGTTATCATATCTCGAATCCCAATAATCCCCACTGACCTACCATTTCACTTTAAAAGACTGCAGTTTGAAATCAAATTTAGTTTTGCTGTTATTATTAACAAAGCCCAAAGGGCAAACATTACAGGTAGCAGGGGTGCATTTGGAAAAATCATCTTTTCCCATGGTCAACTATATGTTGCCTGTTCGCTTGTATCCAAAGCCAGGAATTTATATGTATTAGTGCCGAACGGAAAAACATATAATATAGTATACAGAAGCATTCTAGAATGATACTCTTACTCGTGCTCTTCTGAAAAAGAATTAACATTTTTAATGTTTTGTTAATACTTTAAGCTTTTTGAAATTTTGGTAATGAAAATTATTTCTTTTTGTAGTGAGATATCTTAAAGCATGTTTTTCACTTTCTTAAATTATATTTTATTTTAGAATTTCTAGTAGAACCAAAAAAAAACATAAGATAAGATTGAAATGTGTGATATATCCAAATCGGATTTTAAAAATTGTGCAGAATAGCGTCTTAGCGACATCAATTATGGATTTCTTTTTATCTCAGTGAAGAAGGGTAGTATTTATTGATATTTTACGCGGAGTGTATTTTTAACTTAAAAAATTAGTATTAGTAACTAAAATTTTATTCTGATTATCCTGGTCAGGCAATAAGAAAAAAATCAGTTATTTTATTTTATTTTAAATAGTCTTTGAAACTTATTGAAGGACATCAACGCAAGAGAAGCCGCGGGTAAAAGCTAATTTGCTTTATAATATTCTAAGCTGTTGGACTACAAATATATAGATTATAGCAAAAATGCTACGAGTAAAAAGTGAGAGATACCTTGCGGTACATTTAAAATTATATACGATTTTCGATACCTTTGATAGAGTATTCGCTACTTTTATTTTATGTTCCAAATACCAAAATGTTTGAAATAAAAAGCATTTTTTTATTATCCATACATTATTGTAATTTGTACTTTTAAAAACCTTTTAGAGGAGATACTTAATAGTTACTCATTTTATTTTTATATGACAGAAAAATGATCACTTTGTGTTTACACTTTGGGTTGACTGAAAAAGGAAATTACCACCAAATGCTGCAATCCTCGTCAAAATTAATAAATTTACAGACAAATATGCTAACAAGTTAAATTTTTCTTGATTTGTAACCAAACATTTATGTAAAATTGTATACAATTTTACATAAATGTGTAGAACAGAAGACACATACATTTTCGAATTCGGCCTAAGTATCATGTGCGGTCAAACTAATGTGACTATGTGAACGTGCCATATCATCAAGACAGTTTACTAAGAATTTAAAAATATGGTGATCGGCGGAGGTAAAAACGTTTCTATATCCTGCCGAAAGAGGTCCGATCGTGAATGGTCCTCTTATTGATTCCAGATTGTTAAATGTTTCCCACGCAAGTCTTTTCTTCCAAAAAATTCGAAGTTCATGCTCGCATGAAATATGTATGGGTATTAGTGCATATGTTTGCAAATTCATGAACGTATCTGCCTTCAAAAAATACGTAAATATTTAATAATTATTTATAAATGTATTTGGAAGTGAAGGATTTATTCATTCGTAAACTTTTGTAAAATTTACTGTGAAGAAATTTAGTTATTAAATATATTTACATTTATAATGATTATAAATATTATCTTAATATATCATAACCTTAACATTAAAGTGTAAACATAAATTGAAATTCTGTTGACAATTACGTTTATAAAACTAATTAAGCAAGAATATTTCATACTGGAAACCGATCTATTAAAAGGTATTGTAAAACAAATTCTATGAGATGCGTACTTAAGGAAGTAGAAAAGAAGAGTTTTAAAACATATATTGCTGAAATTAAGGGTAAAAATATCTGATAAGTATTAAAAGAATTATTTCCTTTCATTTTATAAGTCAGTTACAAGTTTTAAATAATATTTAAAAAATCCTTTTTTATTCCCTTCCAGAAATATTCAGAGAAAGTTAAGTACATGAAAATCAGCACCAATATTTAACGTGTTTCAATATAAAGGTGGTCTAATTTGAAATGAACCGAATAGAGCATTAATTATAAATTGGCTCAGATTATAAATATGCCTCAGAAGCTAAGGAATCACCTCATATGTAAGAAAGTATTTTGGGAAGAAGCTCTGTAAATAGAAAAGAAATAATGCGTAATTTTAATATTAATAATGCAATAAATATTGATCTTAATTTTTTAAATCTTTAACTGAATAAACCTTAATTGCAATAAAAGTTTTTCCATTGTAATTAATGAAAACTTGTGAAAATATTTCATTCTAATTAAACTGTACAGAGCAACCTGTTCTCGGAAAATTGTAGCATTTAATTCCGATCAGTATGAAACGTCGTTTAAAAATGTATTCTTTTCACATACATAGGGCTCTGAAATATTGTAAAAAATGTATATTCACGACGTAATTACAAAATGTTTACATCCGATCGTATCAAAATCCATTTTTCTTAATGGTAAGTCACTGAATGTTTTGGTCTCCACGAAGGGATCGCCACTCATTCAAAGCAGTGTATGGGGCAAACCAATTAGGGCCTTTCCTCTTACTTCCTACCTCCATGGTTTTCACAGAAAAACGTCAATCCAAAATCACAATAATACTTTAGAAAATCTCTTATGAAGACGTCTTTTTCAAGGCTGTCAAGTATTAATCAAATTTAAGCAACCGCCACTACAAAAGCTGGAGATTTTAACTATAGAAGCACAGTGCGGATTCAAGTAGAGCCGAGCCGAAACGAGTTAAGCACAGTAGGTAAGCTACCAGTATCGCCAGAAAGGCTGAGTTCTTCCTAGGAGCTTGGTACGGTTAAGCTTAGTGCATTATACAAAGAGATGAGGTTATATATGAAGCAGCCGAGCACCTACAAGAGTGTGGCTATTCCTGAAAGACTTAGTGGAATTTACGAGGACTATGTAACTATTCTTGAAAGACTGAGTGGAATTTACGAGGACTATGTAACTATTCTTGAAAGACTGAGTGGAATTTACGAGGACTATGTAAACGAGTGGTCTTGTCCCCATTTCCAGAGCAGAGTGCATCCAAGAACGGCCATCTGGTAACTTTGAGTACCTGAGAAAGTGAAGGTGGGTATCATGAGATGTCCAAATCCACCTAAGATGTTATTTTTTTAATCTCCCTAAGCTGCGTTACGCTTTTTTAAATCAAGTTAATTTCAACACTGAAACTACATTTTGGCTGAAGTTTTTGTATTTTCTTCAAAATTATAGATTCGAAGTAGGATGGATGCAAATTTTCAAGAATTAAAGTAGTAGGGTAAATTTCAAAGTCAACAGAGAGGGACCTCTGCGCTGAATAATTAAAAACATCTTTTAACCGAATTATAATTTTTATAAGGAATAAATGGAAAAAGAATTCGAGGAAGAAAATATTTTTGGCATAGTTCATGAGAATATGTAAATTAAATGAATGTTGTAAAGGTCTTTTGACTTTGCGATGAACAAACCAGTCTAAAAGTATGAAGGGTGTATTTATTGATTTTGGGACATTTGAAAGATAATTCAGCTTTTTATGGCTTTTTTACTTAATTCCATCTATGAACTAAAATGTCAGAATTAATAATTTTACTAATTAATTAAATTAATTAAATTTAGTTAAATTAATTAAATTTATTAAATTAATAATTTAAAAATACTTCCATATTATTATAAATAAAACTCTTTTACAACATACATATATAGATATATACTCTCATAACACATGTATGCTTATCTCAAATAAATCAGTACAGAAAAAAATTAACATTTGTATTACAATAGTAACTCTGGGAATTGTAGTAGCAGTGCTATATATATGCTGAAGTAGAAAAATATCAGGAAATGATTTACTGAAAAAAAAAAGAAGAATGATGGGGAATTCTTTTTATCAAGTGGCATTTATACAAATTTCTATACTAAGATAAGAATCGTCATCCTGTTGCTGGCATTTTTCCAGAAGACGGGAGGATCTAAGGATCAATTTTTCTCCTGAAACATTCAGTATGGATTTCGATTTTTCATAGCAAGTCCGAAAACACGTCTCCATCTAAATCCTACTCTCCCACGCGAACGGATTTCGCATTTCGGTTTCGATTTGTTGTACTTAAACTAGTAGTCCTATTCAAGTCAACCTAAGGTGCAGTTTTAGAACAGCGAAATAAAACTTCAGTTTCGTATATTAAAATATGGTGTATTGACAGAAAGGAGGATACGAAATTTCAGGATTTAGAAAATTAACTGCATGATGTGACATACAGAGGATGTTCATGCACTTTTTAGACGATTTTCACTGAATTTAAACAAATATTTTACCTAAAGATTTTGTGTTTTAAATTTTCTATTTGATAAACCTTACTCTTCACTATCCCATTTCTCTTGAATGGCTTTCCAAAGTCCAAGGAAGGTTGTAGGACGACATTTGACCAATTTGCTTTTTAAGAGTCCAAATCAATGTATGATACACCGGGTGATTTTTATATGGATATGAGTGAAGAGTATGACCTAAACACCCTTTTATTTCCTTTCTTATTCAGGAAGTTAAGAGTAGACAGACGTGTCGCTGCTTGCTTTGTTTTGATGCAGTTCTACTGATTGATCACAAAGTGTGTAAACAGAAGATATTTTATATTTGAAAATTGGGTATAAATTATGTTTTTGAAAATATGTGGAATAGATCTTAGCATTTTTCTCCAATCTCTTTATTTTTTATTTATATGGAAATCCAGTAAAAATCATAAATCCCTTAGGACAACTTTCTTTATATTCCTTGAACCTTGTTTTAAGATATTTTCCCCCTCTTTAATGTTAATAAATGGACCTATTTTATTGCAGTCATTTAAGTAAACCCAAGATTAATCTATTGCTACACCAATTTTCCATTTATGCCAGGATAAATGTTTCTTATAAAGAATTCTGCAGTGCGTTCTGCATGTCGTGGAGAAAAACGATGAACATTATGATTTTTCGCCTAAGATTCACATCAGTTTTAATTACTTTGTTTACAGCTGAAACTGAGCATTTTAATAATTTTGCAACTGTCCTTTGATTTAGCGGATTTTCTTTTAGTATTAAAGATCTCACTTTTGCAGCATTAGAAACATTCCGTTTTTTCCTTGGTTACGTATTTGGAACAATTTTTTCACTTAAAGCCAAACTTTCCTTCTTGTTGACAATATTACCTATCATAGCTTTAAATGTTGAAAATCCGTGCCTTTCGCAGTGTTTTAATAACCAGACAAGAATAAATTTCTTCGAAAAGAGCTGAAACATTACCTTCCATTCACTGCTTCTTTAACAGAGCCATTTTTCATGAAAACAAAACTGTTAAGCAGCAGGCGATAATTTATACTTTCAAAAATACACAGGGACTCTCCAAAGTGTTCGTACATGTGGGAGTTTTAGTGAAATATTGCTTTATTCTTTACTAAAAATAAATATTTCAGAATGAGAAATTTTTAATAATATTTATAAATTTCTCATAGAGAAACTACATTAATTTATTTTACGAAAATAGTAAAGCTTTTTTTAGAAAATCAATACTCAAAAAGTAACAGAAAAGTTGCCTCATAAAAGTCTTCGTACGCTAGAAAGAAATCTGCACATATTAGTAAATGTTGTTGTATTTTTGTCAGTTAGTATTCTGTAGGATATCTTGCAGCATTTATAACAACTCTCAAACGTCTAGGTATAGATCACCAGTTTTTTTGTAATATCTGCATCAATGTTCCTCCATTTTTCCGTCATTACTGTTTTTAATTCGGTTTTTGTTTTAATGCTGTGTCTTTAACATCTAATTGTCTCCAAACGTTTTCTAGCGGGCTTAAATCTGGTGACTGAAGCAGTGCTTTCAGAACTTGACGACAATTACAGATACATTAAAGGCGAACTTTGAGGGCTGTATGGTTAGGATCGTTATTCTGATAAAGTTGTTTTCAGTATCCAAATTTTGGGCGGATAATTTTAAGTCATCTTTTAAAATACTTAAATAAAGAGCATGGTTCATAATGCCATCAATAAATACTAAATTATTTAATCTTGATGCTGGCACGCATCCTCACCAATAAGCACCTTCACCGCCTGCACCACCTTCTTCTAACCAAGGTATTGAGACTAAGTTCCTCATTTGTTTTCTCCATACAACTAACTATACACCTATCGGGAACAAAAATGTTAAATTTGCTTTTATCTGCAAAAAACAGATGATTCCAATACGCTTCGGGCTTATTTACCATTGATTTTGCGAAGAAAAGCCCAAGCTTTCTATTTTTCGCCCTTTCAAAACATTTTCTTCGAGCAGAGCGCCAGTATAATCCAGCTAATCTGAGTATTCTTCGCACAGTTTCAGGTGAAACTGAAGTAGAAACTTTTTCGGTAAATTCTGTAGAAATAGTTACAGCACTCAAGTGTATACTTTTCACAAATTTTTTAATTATAAATCTCTGGTCACGTTGTACATACATTATGTATTTTTTTTGTAAGCAGGAGATGTGAAAAATGAGCAATGCCCTCTCCGGGAGTCGAACCTCGGACCTCTCGAATGCACACCGAGTGTATTCGAGAGGCCATTACGTCACGAAGGCATACTAAGAAGGCGGGAGAAATACCTTATATACTCTCCCTTTTAAAGGGCGACTGGGGATTAGGGGACCCAATCGCCAAATCCTGGTGCTAAAGAATCATCACTCACCACTCGTTTTTAGTACGGGCGCCACTGTAGAAACATTAGGTATTTTTTTGGAAGGAGGAGATGTGAAAAATGAGCAATGCTCTTGCCGGGACTCAAACCTCGGACCCTCGAATACACGCCGAGTGAGCTGGCCATTACACCACAAAGGCATGCTAAGGACGCGGGAGAAATACGTCATAACGTGGTCTCCTCTTTGCCGGACAATCTCTTCTTACTTTATTTTGAATCCGATTTTCTTCTTTAAAGTATTTTATCACGCATTGCACCGTGGAATAGAATCAATTTACAAATTTACCTATATCCTGTATTGATTCGCAGCCTTATGATAAAAAATTATCAATTTTTGAATGCTTGTCATTGTTTCCTTACGATTACGACTAGGAGCTGGTTTTATATATTAAATAAAATATAAAAGTAAGCAAGCCAAACGAATTTTTAAGCGCCATGAAAACGGAAAAATGAAAAAAATGTGGTAGACGATTATTTTATTTATGGGATTTTATGAAAATATTTTGGTGCACGATCACTTTTGCAACGTGTTATAACTATGCCTCCTTATATTTTCAATTTTAGAAAAAGAAAACAAGTCAATATTAAAAACAGAAAAGTTTGGTTGTATTCAAAATCACATGGAGATGATATGAAAAAATATTGGGCTTTATATTCGAATTCAATTCCGGGTTACAGTGCTTTTTCTACAAATCCTTAAACTGTATGAACATTTTTGGGAGCTATTTTTTAGCTGCAGTGAAAACAAAAATTTTCAAGCAGACGATTTTTTTATAGCAACGCAAAATCGTTTAAAAGTGTGCGAATAACATCTGCAAAATTTCAGTGCGCTAGCATCAGTGTAAAATTGTTTAATATTTAAAAACAATGTTGAAGGTGGCTTTTGTCACGTTTCTTATTTTGGAATGCTATTTGAAGAAACGTATGCTTCAGATATTTAAATAAAATAGAAATTCCTTGAGACACACAACTTCGATTTTAGAGACTATGGTTTGTTTTTTTCAAAATCGTTATTTGATTCCATTATTGTTCTTGAAAGCATTCATTTTATCTAAATGATGTTTATGAATGATTTCACCCTATTTATTCCAAGAAAGAGTTCACATATATTTTAACGGCACTTCAGCTCTCTGAATATTAGCAATACTATGAACACTGTTTATCAATCGTACGTTTTGAAATCTGACGTACGTATTTACATTTCTTGGTGCTTTGTGTATACTAAACTTCCTGGCCTCATGTCACAGTACAATGGTTTGTGATACTCGCTGCTGCGACATTCGTTAAGCTGAGATTCGAATCTCGGAAGTCATGGATGTTTTAAAGCAATAAGTATCTTTGTTATATGGAGACACTGAAAATGCATGGCCTCCGAAAGTACTTGGTGATAGGGGAAGACGGGTGGGACACCCGCTCTTTTGTCCTCCGGTGTAATCGCTATCAAAGCTGGGACGGAGCCGGCCTAGCTCTTAATATCTTAGTGTTACCTATACGGCTCTCAAGGCCCATACCGATAGCAAACGCAATCTTGCGCTTCTTCCGGCGAAACATTTCGTAGACTTGCATTCATTAGGTCAAACAATTGATATTAGCCACAAAAATAACAATTAAACATCCTGAATATATATTAGTATGTTTCTATTAAATATGTGGTTATCAATGTAGACATCCTATTGGTTGAAACGTGCAGATTCCAAACCTTTCTCCACATGCTTTAACAACAAATGTCCCACTTATATTTTTCGGTCTAATCAATGTTTGCTCTTCTAAATAAGCGGACTGGAAAGGAAAAGCTCTAAAAGTGATTACACGTTGTTGAGAAAGTTTAGCCTTAAAAGTGGTCATAACTTCGGCACAAAGATAAAACAAATATGTGTATTTTCCCCCGAAAATTTACTTAAATTTTATTCCCACTAAAATTAAGCCTGTATATATCTATATAAGGGCGAAATTTACGCACGTTAAAAAGTTTATGAATAGAAAGCTGCGTATAAAATATTTTACAGGTTATCATTTTTTTTCGGTTCCCATATATTCTTAAAAGAATTCAGTATTTCTTCGAGTGGATATATTGCTGATGCAAAAACATTTTACAAATGCTCGTCAAAGCAGATAATGAGAAATGGAGCAATTTTATTGATTTATAATGATGTTGAAATGAGCTACAAACATTTATGGTGGAGTTTTCAAAAGCGGTTCTAATACCGTAGAGAATGCTACACTATTTGAAGATGTTTTGAACGGATAGCTTTGGACATATACATGCAGTTTTCGAGATCAGTTATTGTCCTTAATATATCTTGACACTTCAACAAGTGACCGACTTTCAGTGTCGTCCTACAGAACTGGATATTCCATACAATACATGCAGAGCTAACTCAGAATTGAAAATTCTCCCATTACGAAAGGAATTTTCTTTCTTCTGTTTTTTTTTTTATGGGAAAGAGTAAATTTAATATCGGCCGTTTGCAGAAGGACGTGAGAAGTCCTTGGTGTATAGAAGATTTAGGGAACTTCTTTGCAAGTACAATCGGACAGCAATGTAGCGAGATTGACTTGAATTATTAGGCGCCATCTTTGATTATTTATGTCCCGCATTTAAAGAGGAAAAAATATTTTGTTGATGCTTCTTACAAATAAAAGAATCTTTCGCGAGAAAATTAGATTGAAACAGTTTTAGGTTCAGAAAGGGAAGATTTTTATTTACCATATTATCTAATCCTTGGATGGCTGCTTCTCTTGCTTTAACAGTATCTACAAGAACTGCAGATAGATTTCGAAAGTATAGACCGCCTTTACAGATAAAGAATATGGAGGATGCAGCCAGGACATGACTCCAAAGAGAAAACTGGGTAGTTTATGAACGAAGATGTGTAAGATACGGAAAGCATTCATAAGAAATTTCTTTCAAGTTCTACACAGTTTGGTTCTCGGCGTAAGTTTAAGAAACTGGTTATTGCAGAAATTTGTATGCAAAGAAGTTTTTAATCAAAACTAGTGGGCTTATATCTCATGGAGTACTTCTTCCCTGAGCTTCGATGTTAAATTTCTCAAGACGTACAGTTCTTCGAAAAGGGACTATTGATAAATATGTATAGGCATTTATTCTTTGAGATGAATTAATGTAAACATTTTTCAGAATGGGCTTTGTATTGCTCTGAACGTGTGCATAATTGGTATGCATTTTTATGTTAATAAATTTCTTTGGTATGCACTCTTTTATAAGCATTTAAAGCTTTAGTATAATTGAAAATATTAGATATCGAAATTGCTGATCTTGGCCGCAGGTTGCGAAATGTAGCCAATCTTGACGAATTTGAAATCATTTCTAGCCTTTAACACGTTATCGTTACTGCAAATAGATGGAGGAAAGCGGAAAAAGTTTTCATGTCTCTGTGTAAAACAAAACTTCGTAAAGAATAGACACAACTCAGTGACAGTCAAAATGTTCTTTAACTCGATGAAAAGCGTACGAATTTAGCGCATCTTTTACCATCCAATGTTATTTATTTTTAGTGCATACTTTAAAGGGATCCTGTCCAAATTATTCTGTAGTGCGTGGTTAGGTTGCCAAACTGTAATTCTACATATTTTAAGTAGAAATTTTCTTCAGAATTAGTTGCGAAAAAACTTTCTTCTTGTTTTCTGAAATGACTGTATTTAGTTTAGTTATTTCAGATCTTTAATAGATGCCAAACGTATTTCTACCATTGAACTATTTATTCATAAGATTAAGTAGTAGTCGGTACGAACACAATGTTATGTATTTAACATTTTCAAACTTTTAGAGTTATTTAAATGCGAATTCATTATACATGTAGATATACCTATACGTATGTATGGTTGGTATTAGGAGCAAAATTCAACAGCAGCCTGGCTCCATTACATTTAAATTTTCATTAAAACTGTAATTCTAGCCAGTAGCCTAAATGAAATTTGCTTCGTTATTATATTTTATTACTTAGCTATTTATCATTAATTTAAGCTTTATTATTTATTTATTTATATTCTATTTAACTTTAATCATTAGCCATTTAATATTTTATACATTTTTGTTTATCTTCCGAGTCCTTATTCCACTGGTCTCCACTCGTACTAATTTTAGAAGTCTAATCCTAATGGTAGTATTATCTACGACATGTCTGTACTCAAGATATTAAATATCAAGGTTCATCAAGGTTCAAGGAGAAGAAACTTCCAATAAAAAACAAGAATAATATCAGTCAAAACAGCACGACAGTCACTCAAATGGCGAACATTATTCAAAATATTTACTGATGAGGGTCCCTACTTACTTTATAGTGAATTTTGCGGCTATTCGAGAATTTTAATGGCAGATGGAAATGAAAAAAATAAAACATGGGAATAACGAGTAAGCTCACAAATATAATCAAAAGAAAGTGCTACATTAATTCAATCTTAAAATAAGTATTACTGGAGGCGGTCAAAGAATGAGTATGAAATGGAGCAAGCATGCGAACACGTAAAAGCTTTTCAGATGTTTTAGCTAAAGTGTTAAATGGAATGTCGACGCGAATCACAAATTTAGAACTCTGAGCTTTTTATTTTACCCAAAGCAGTTGTTTACGAATATATACTTATCTTTTGACTGAAACATTGAGAAAGCGTTTATATGTAGTAAGCAAGAGAAAAATCAATTTTCTCGCATGTATATAGGTGAACGTTGTCATCTCGCTTTTTGATAATTTGGAACGTTTCCTACGTTAATGGTTTGTGGTTAATTTATACTAATCATCAAAATTAAAAGATAATGAGAAAAAATAAGCTAATGTTGCAGCCAATGCCCAATGCTATAATTATTTATGATATTGTTTAAATACAATTGAACACAGACTTGCACTTCCGCGCGTAAGTTAGCTCCGGAAATATGCAAATGGGGTGATTGACAAAGTGATGTGCATGTTGGAATTCCGGTCTACAGTATTGTTTAAGATGAATGTGGTTTCTGAGAGTGATCAGTACTCAGTAGTTATAACTTAAAGGCATCGTTCAAGTGGAGGTCAAATGTGGCGACTATTTTGTAAAATCGAGAGCGGTCAAACACAAGTAGAGGTCACCCAAGATTTGAATATCGTTCAATATGTCACATCAAGAGTATGGATCAGTTGATAGACACCCTGGTCAACAACAATCTCATCAGAAGGATCAACAAGAACAACAATCTCATCAGAAGGATGTTTTATGTTGTTGTCGACTCGAAGAAACCGTTGAAGCGACTACAAAGGATTTCTTCTTAGACTTTGAGGCTGCCCCAGGAACTCAAATAAATAAACTATGCTACTACTGCACGAAGTCTTATTGAGGGTTGTTCATATGCGAAAACACTAATGGTTTGTGTCCCACTCAACCCAGTTTCCAGAAGGGTCCATTTAAACTGGTGCCGTCGTCATGTTTAGTGCAGCCAAGACGACGTGGCCCTAATATTCTTTACTGGCAAGTCCAGATATAATCCTGGCTGTGATTCTAGATATGTTTGAATCTGGAAAGGAGAAGGAAATGCAACTTGACCCACCTTTTCCGTGAAATATCCCGCTTCAGTGACCGCGGTTTAATAGTTTGAGGAGGAATCATGACAAATGGCCGCACTGAGCTGCATATCTTTCAAGGACGTTCTGTAACTGCTCGGAAATATGTCGACGAAGTACTGGAATCCCAAGTTAGATTGTTTAGGGGTGCTGTTGGTCCAGTTTTTGCTAATGGCTGACAGTTCTCGCCCTTTCGAGCATATGTGGTATCAGAATACGCGCAAACAGATGATATTTCACGAATGGATTGGCCACTTTACTCACCCGACATGAACCTGATTGAACATGTGTGGGATGCCTTAGGGCACCGAATTTCTGTGCGCCAGTTTCCTCTCTGACTTTTCAGAAGCTGCAAAGTACACGTTTAGAAGAGTGGTGTGCAATTCTACAAGACTTGATCAACACTTTAATTAATTTTGTGAAATCGAGATGTGAGGTATGCATATGTGGCTGAGGTGACCATACACGCTATTAAAGAAAAATATTTTTCACAATAGGTGGCTTAATTTTTGCATCATTTTCAAATTTCCATAAATTTGTTTTTAATTTCAATATTTACTAATAATCAACTACCAAGCATTGTAATTTATGTTAACTAATGCTTTTGTACAAAATTTTATTAATAATTCTTCATTAAGTATCAGGTACGTTTTATTTCTGTCATTATTCTTTAAATTTGATGACAGTATATATTGACGCAAAGTATTGGCTTTAGCATATACGTGTAATGCACTCAAAGGATGAATTAATTGTGTGAATTTTTTGCGTGTTTTGAAAACCATCAAGCTCATTAAATTCTTATATAGGTTATTATTCTTATATAGGTTATTATAGGTTTTACCTATAAGATTGGTCTGGATATTGGAACACCGTTATCTTTATGTTTAGTAAATCAACAAAGCTTCGCTAACGTTTTCCTTCTCACACTTTTTCATTGCTTTTTTTTAATGTATTGCATTAGTTGTCACCAACTAACACTCCTTGTGTATCTCTTTCGGTACCTTTTCCAATATCATGCTGTCGCTTTTATTACTTTATAATTCTGTGACATTTTTGTGTGTCTATGATAATTCTGTGCCACTTTTAATAACATCTCACCTTTCTCCAATTTCTTCGGCAAATGCAATTTAGTACTGAGGTCAACGAATGAGCGAATGCAGACTGCTGACTGCGGTGTAGTGACTCACGCTAATAGAATCAAGTCAACAATGAAATGCGAACTGTGCTTACTCGTTTACGGTCAAAAGCTTGTGAATTTTTACGTATTTTCTTGCTGCCGACCAGATCGAAAATGACTTCTAAAACATTTGCTCTATAAAATTTTAGTCAGTACTTAAGAAAAGGTGAAATATTTTTATTACTTATATATTTTAGAAGATATATTAGAATTCCGTATAGCTGGACTAACCAAAATCCTATTTCATACATATTTTCAAAAATTCCGAATAATCGGGTTTTCCATTTTTTTTTCACATTTAAGACCCAATACGTAGTTTTTAAATACAACCGACGGAGTTTTATCTTTTCGCTTATCGTATCTTATTCCGAGATAGATTACGCAGCTATGAAAGGTAGTCCATCTTACAAAAGAAATGATACTTTATCCTCAACATTCGAAAATTATGCTGAAAAAGCTACGCCACATATATCACAATGTTAAAAGTATACAAATGTCAGCAGTCTCTCTGCGTAATATAACATAAAAATCCCTGGTATGGAGAAGAAACTGACATAATATCGCAACGCTTGTAAAAATTTATTTCTAGACTGGATTGCTTAAATAAAGCAAAACACATGAGTTCTATGTACTTAGCTTTTCACAAGTGTTGATGAAAAACCATCTCAAGGGAACTGAATCTAAAACTTTTGTATCCCTGCTTTTTGCCCATCGTCCTTTCAAGAGGATTTCCGCATGTATATATTTTAAGATATCCCAAACTTAATTGACAATTTTGCTAAAAGAACTCATTTTTGTCATATTAATATAGTGGATAAAATATATTTTTAGCTTTACAAAACGACTTTGTTTCCGTTTCTGTATTCTTGAAGTGAAGGTATTGAAATTTTTTGGAGGCAGGAGAAGGAAATGGTATTTAAATTACAGAAAGTACAGAAAGCTGTTAAAAATTAAATGAAATCTAAATATTCTGAAACAAATATACTCAGTAAGCTTTTCGAATAATTTTAGGAAATATTGTTTTATTTTAGAAAATACGTAGCTATAGCTTGAATTATACATAAAATTAGAGAAATAATTTTTAAATGAAATTTTTAAGGACCACACCTTACAAACTATAGCAACTAGAAACAAGAAGCTATATCTATGAAAAATTTAACTGAAAATCATATTTCTATGGTTTCGCCGCCTTTATAGCAACTTAACGCTAAACGTTAGCATTTGCGTGAGACTATAATTATGGTTTCCAAAGTTTCCCACATTGAAATCATGAAATTTCTCTCTGAAAAGGAAATGTCCTCTTCCCCATGTTTATAGCCCCTGTTCTAAATAAACCGTTTCACCTAGCGTCACAAGAGTTTTACAGTATATCATATGTTCCAGCGATCATAATTTTTTTTTACAAGTTGTGGACATGTATAGAACTACTGATTAGAGAAGTTATGACACTATTAAGAAAGTATGTTGAGAAACATTATAATCAGATATGAATAAATTTCTTAAACATAGAAATAGGAGTGTCTATAAAGATAAATCTAAAACTTGATCTTGGAAGTCAAGGAAGATTAATTGACATTTCTATTGATTTACCATAGTATTATTATGGTCTTGGAAATTGTACAAACGTTAACAATTTGCAAACTACGTGGTGTACAGGAATTGCAGCGGTATTGCATTTCTATTCAAATACAGAACAGTCGATACTTGGCCTATGCTTTACTACACTTGTAACTGCTGCAAATGTCGGAACACTGCAGCAATTGCTACAGACACAAGCATAAGTTTAAAGTACATAATGAACATCGGAGCATAATGAATCCTACATAAAGAAAGCCTCTGAACAAAATTTATTTAAAATATACTTTTACAGGAAAAACGAAGAACACAAATGAGAGCTTTAGTAGCATTTTAAGGAAGTACATCTGAAAAGATATTTATGCATTGACACTGTCATGCAGTTCAATAAAAGTTTCCATAGCAAATCATGAAAGTGTTGGGTTTAAAAATTCACGGCATTCAAATTCAAATTATTTTTGTGGATATGTTCAGCCAAATGACTTGTTATCAAATGGCTTGTGAAGTAGTGGATTAATTCACCAATATTGTGAGTGCTTCCCCCACTTTCAGAAAAAAATTCATATGTTCGTCTGTCAGTTTTGCTGTTTCTCACCTCTTCTGCCACTGTGCAATGACTTGTTAATGTGCGACTCTTTTAAGTTGGTAGATTGGTAGATTGGAAGTTTCAATGGATGTTCAAGTAGAGCCACATTATTTGCTGCCGACTTGGCTGCCTTGTCTGCTTCTTTATTGCCTTGGATCCCAATGTGTGCCAGACCCAATGACGACTAGGATGGATTGCTTGTGGCTGTTGAAGGAGCAGACAACGAATTTCCTGTACTTGCGGACTCCGACTTTTATGTTCTCTTATGTCCTCCAGGATGGAGGCAGAGTCACTGAAAATGGCTATTTTTCTGAATTATTCCTCGCATATGCTATGGCTGCCTTTAGTGCGGCTAATTCAGCCTGGTACGGTACACTAAGTTGGATTCGTTCAGTCGTCTTCTTCGCTCATGCAAGATTACTCCATCCGCTTAGCACAGAAGGCACTTCCTGTACCTTTTGCGGTCTTGGACTGTGTACAGTGAGAGTGTAGCCCTACGTGGATCCAAGTAATTAAGAAAGATGTCAGCATTCACATAAACGTCCGCAGGGTGACATAATAACTCCGCCTGTGTTTTCATAATCGCTAGCAAAGTAGGTTTTCTGCCAAAGTGTACCATCCTCTTCAAGGCACTGCATTCTCGAAATTAATGATAATCTTTCTGCAATTAGGTCTAGCGGCAGGAGTCCTGCTAGAACCTGGAGTGCCATGGTTGGCGTAGTTCTGTATCCCTTACAGATCAATAGCAGCTGCATTCTCTTCATGTTTAGAAGTGCCTTTCTCATACTTGCAGTGACCTTTTTGTCCCATACTGCGACTCCATACAGGATAATCTTTTCAATGATAGTTTTGTACCCTGCTTTCAGAATTCCTGTTGGCTTGTCCCATTGTACTCCCGTTGTACGGAGTATGGAGTTACTTAATTGTGCACAACGTTGCTTCAACTCCTGGAGGTGAGCCATCTATGAAATCTAAATACTTTAAAGATGAAATGCAGTTTAATGGGACTTCATTGAGTTTGACTGAGGGGATTCTTTGCGGGATACCCTTACAGCCTATGAAAAGAAGTTTGGTCTTCGTCTAAGAGATTTCCAGTTTATGCTCTTTGGCCCATTCCATGAAGTAATCAATTGTATTTTGAGCTTTGCTCTCTATGC
>KK116747.1:274891-322998 GCA_000611955.2 Stegodyphus mimosarum | reverse complement strand
TCTTCCTGTCACCACTAGCAGACAGTCATCTGCAAACGCCTGAAGCTTGACTTGACACTCTCTTTGTAAACGTTCAAAGGCTGTATTTGCTACTTGGTTCTACAAAGTGGGACCCATACATGAGCCTTTGAGGACACTCTCTTTCAAGATATAGCTTAATAACTCCCCCGTCCTTTGTAATCTGCACCTGTCTTCCCTCCAGGTAACTTCTCATAAGTATTATGACTTAATTGCGATCCAATTAATTGCGTTCATGCATTCGATCGTGTCAGCCACCACAACATGTCGAACGCTCCAATTCCGTACTACATGTACCACCACCAGGAGCCCGGCTAAGGAACAGCAAGAGCCAGATTTTTGTAGGGGATCGATATGTGGTATTAAATGCATGAAGCCATTAAGTGATGACGGGAAAAGAATTATTTTAAGATTTCCCAGCTGACCCTAGAACATCATTTTCCACTTAAACTCTAAAAATACCTCTAGCAGAGCAGCCCATTACTTGGAGACAGCATGAAGCTCGCTATCGTCCTCCAACATAAGAGAAATCGAGCATTTTAATTAATGGAAAAAATTAATGAAATGTGAAGAAGTATCATTTTGGATAGGCACATAACACTGCATGCCTTTGATGCGGACTTTGTTTAGTAATGATAATATTCTTGAACATAACGCGATGCTTTACCGGGGAGCTATTGGGAATTAATTTACACTCATGTCCATAAATTAAGGATAATTCGGAGTCACATGAGTGTAATTGCATTCATATGCAACTAAAGTTGAATCTGGAAAATGTTTAACATAAAGAAAACCACTCATAAGAAAAGTAAAAAAAATTAAATAACCAATATATAGATTGTAAGGTATATTTTAATTTTATAACAATTATTTTAATTTTAAAGCCGTTTCCTATCAATTCTTATTTCTACTTACAACTCCCTACCAGGATGAGTATTTAGAATCGCTTTGCATGTAAATGAGTTAGAAGAAGTGTTTAAGGAAGGTTCAACTTACTTCGATAGAGAGTGGTACGAATCCTTAGTAGCGCGTGTTTACCTTCGGCTTAAGTCAATTTTGAAGCTGTTACGCTCTCCGCATGTTACGTATTGATATTCGCCGGCTAGTTTAAATTAAGGGCCATCTACGTTAGATACTTGTGTTTAGCCTCGAGTAAGTCTCCATTAGTTAATTATAGTTTAGTTTCCTATTTCTTATTCTGCGTTAAAGTCCGAGTAGACGCTTCCTGTAAGCCGTAGAAGGGGCAGACTGTTATTCTTATTTGAGTTAAAGGATATTTTAATCCTTCTCGAGTCTATGTCTTAGTTGTTTCGAATTTAGCGATAAGTCGCTACAAAGTTCATTATGTTCTTCGACGTTCATCTTAGACAAAAGGAGTGAGGAACCCTACAAGATTATGAAGCAGAGAGGAAATTAGCTAGTGAAGCTTAATCTGCATAATGTAGAAAGTTTCAGTATTGAATTGTAATAGGCAAACCAACTGTTGCTTTTTCAATTACACTGGTGTGCAAAACGTAAGCAACAGCAGGGTTTTTTGCCATAACTCCACGAAAAATCAACTGAGAGACATGAAATGCAGTAATAAAGGAAAGTATTATGTACTTAAAGGATGACGAAAGCATCGGAGCTGAAAAAGGAATACAATGCATACGGTATGTAATCGAACAAAAACAAACTTTATTCAACGCATAGTATCGTGACTCATGATTGTCTATACAAGAGGAAGAACAACAAGCAGATGTTCCTTAAAATGGGATATGCCCTCCCCTCAATGCAATGGTTGTTTCCCACCGTCTCCGCACACTCAGAACCAGCTGGTGGAACATTTCTGGCGGTAGGAGTGCCCATTTCTCAATCAGCATCTGTTTGAGTTCTTGGGTGTTCTTCGGAGGATGTAAGCGTGCTGCAATGCGTCTCCCCAAAGCATCCCACACATGTTCGACGGGATTTAAATCTGGGGAGTACGCTGACCAAGCCATTCAAGTGATATCTTCACATTCCAGTAACTCCTCAACACCAAGAGTCCGATGTGGCCGTCAATTGTCATCCATAAAAATTAAGTCTGGGCCGATGGTACCTCGGAACAGACGCACATGGGGAAGGAGTACCTTCTCACAATAGCGATCTCCGGTTACAGACCCTCTGTCGAAAACGTGGAACTCAGTTCGCCCGTTCAGCATAATGCCTCCCTAGACAAGAACTCCAGAACCACTGTTACGGCGTCTTTCCTACGTTCCTGGGATAAAACCGGGTCTCGACCTCTCTGCAAATCAAAAAGCATTGAGAATCGCTTCTGGTTCTAAACCGACTCTCATCCGTAAAGAGGACACGACTCCATTGATCAGTTGTCCAGGTTTTGGGCTCTCTGCACCACTGTAAACGGTAGCATCGGTGACCAACTTTGAACGGGAGGCAGCGTTCAGGACGGTGGGTGAATAGGCCCCCTTTGTGAAGGCGTCTGGCCACAGTAAACCGCCCTACTTGTCGCCCCGTTGCTGTACACAGTTGCTGAGCAATGGCGCTTGCTGACTGCTGTCGGCCTCTTTTCGCCTGCAGGACGATATATCGGTCATTCTCTGCAGATGTCGTCCTCAGGTAGCCACCACCAACCTTTCTAACAGTTGTACCTGTGGTTTGGAACTCTTTCCAAGCGCGTGAAACGACACTTTTGTTGATTCCGAGCTCTGCAGTTACACTGGTAACAGTACGCCCCTTCTCCATCTTTCCGATCATTCTTCCACGTGTGTCCAGGTGATTTCTTCTAGCCATATTTTACGAACTGACTCACTGGTACTTGCAGCAGTTGAATTGCGTCTCCGTCCTTCCTTTTATTCTACTGTTGAGCTGCGCGCGCCGACATCCCGCGTTTTGTGTACGCTCACATCGCTTCTGACATTTCGTTCCTGATATCTGCATACGCATGACGTTTCTGCTGACTTACATATTCATTGTACTGATCTCTAGACCTTCTTTTGTGCAATTTCATGGCTATCTGCTAAATTTTTACATTGTTGCTCAAGTTTTGCACACCAGTGTACTTGCCGATGGTGAAAAGGTTACAATCATGAAAAATCAAAATCGATATGAAGCTGAGGACGAATATCATTTTAGAGAACACCGAAATTCAGAATTTACAATTCGTTTAAGTAATGGTTGAAATAAAATTCATGAAAATGACGACTCGCAAAGAACATAAAAATTCTAGTTCTCATTTATTCTAAATTACTAAATTTCTAACAAACTTCTCTCTAAAGTTAGCTTGCTTTTCTGACTTCTTTTTTATATATAATTCTTAAATTCTAACTAACCCAAGACCGCTTTAATGCATTTCTTGGGTTGTTTAGTTAAGCCGAAGTACTATAATTTCCATTAACTTAAGTGTAAATTGAACTCTCGGTTATTTAAGTATTCTTT
This sequence comes from Stegodyphus mimosarum, assembly GCA_000611955.2. Lineage (NCBI taxonomy): Eukaryota > Metazoa > Arthropoda > Arachnida > Araneae > Eresidae > Stegodyphus > Stegodyphus mimosarum. Next base: position 319,566 of record KK116747.1, on the reverse strand, counting down.
ATGTTATCTGTTCTATAGATTACCCATGTATTGTCGATAAGGAGCAGAAAATAATTACCATAAATAAACTAGCATTCAAAATAAGGTTACAAACACAAAAAATGTATCTCGAAAGATAATCTTTTTTCTTATCTGTACTACACTTTTATTCTCTAATTCCCACTATTATACGACTAAATGATAACAGAACACCATCATCAATATTTTGCTTTCAGCAAATGAATTCGAAAATTGCAAAAACATGGCGTCTCATATTTTCAGAATCGTATGACTAATTAAAAGAGTGTGGCAGCCCCACACATCTTTATGCGCCATCCAAATGTCCTTAACAGTGTAAATGTGGTTATTGATAATATCTTGTGACAACAAAAACCAGTCGTCTATTAATGAGGGTTTAAATACCTAATTAGTCCTGGCATGGACAACCTGCCAGGACAGGAGGGGAGGCAGGCAGGTGCAAACCGGGTATTATGTAATGGCTTCCAAATGTACTGTACTGGATTCATATCCGGCTACTTCGTTCTTCGTTGACCACAGAATATAGCGAATACTTTCTTCATCGAGAAAATCGTCGCCCAGTTGAGCTCTACAGGGCCTTACACTGCCGTTCCATACAAATAGTATATAAAGTATTTTTGATAGTCTTTAATAAGGTACTTAAATACTAATTTTATTAATTTCTTGACATATCAAAGTGGAGCTTCGATAAAGCCTTGCCACTCTTAATTGAAACGTTGAAAGCGATCATGCTGTTTTCATGAATGATATATACATTAATAAAAAAGTCTTTAAAATCTTTTAAAAGGAAACCTCGTTCAAGCAAAAAATATTTATGTTATAATTTTAATATATATAATTATAACGATGCTTATTCAGAAGCTCACTTAAAAAATTCTATCAGAATTTTTCTAATAAATTTCAAACCGATTGAAAAATATAGCAGACGTAATTAGTAAGTAATATAAAAACAAACTAAACTATTTTGATTTTAGTCAGATGAAATGCAGATGAAAAGTACCCAGAATCGCAAAAGGATAATGGCAGTATATGGTGTAGGTATAGGGCAGTATATGGTAAAAGTACGTTTTGGGTTGTAAAAGTGTAAAGACAAAATTTTAAAATAGTCTCTCTAATTATAGGTTTTCTTTTCTTAAGGTGTTTCTGTGCAGATACTTACTATAGCACGACAACAATAAAAAAGAACTGAGCATTGTTCTACAATTTTAGGTTAGGTTAATTGATTAAGGCAAAGCAACTCGAAAGTTATCTGTCTATGGAAGCGATGACTTCCTAGAGGACTTTTTAAGAGAAACTGGTTTGTATCTATGTTACATACATAAATCAGGAAAACCAACTACGCAGCTAGACCGTTCGCCAGAAATCTATCCCAGTTCGAACTACCAGTCTTCAATGACTTCACCTTTCTGCTGCTGGTAGGCCCTTGTTGCTACATTTACAATGAGTTTGTTTCATGAAAAGATCTGATAAGATACTTTAAAAGGATTCATTTGATATAGTTATAAAATCTGTTACGCGAGCTTTTAAATTTCGGAGCTTGTTGATCTTGATTTGAGAGTCAATAAATTTCACATGATACCAAGAGCAATGTCCAGTATGGTTAATAGTGAATGAACAAGGAGACTTTACAAGATAACCCTAGTTCATCAAGAACTTTTCCTTGTAAGAGAAGTTCTGCAAATCTCACGTTGTAATCCCAACAACCCCGTTGCTTTTGTTGTTCCGATTCATCAACAGACTAGAAAACAAAGAATGTAACCATTCTTCTCGATGTCAGAATTGTTACTGAGATTATTTTTGATCACACTCTAACGCACGAAGCTCTTTCATTTCTCTAACGCTTGAACGTAGCCGAAATCTGGTAATTCGTTACAAGTCAATGTCTGGCTGCTGAACAGATTGAGTAACTTTTGCGGCTTTTCTCATGAGTAAAAGTGAATAAAGAACATTTTTCTCAAAACACCTTCTCTGAAAAATATCCAAAACAGACATTTCTGAAGTGCCATCGAATAAGAAATGACCTTTCTACTTACTGGTTTATTTTTTTTTTCTTCCGAAATTTTTCAATAGCATTTAATAAAATTAATCCTTTTTGGGCACCATTTGTAAATTTGCCATTATATTGTTATGTTTAATTGCTTAATTCTCGCAGTATCAAGAGAAAATTGAATTTCTTGGAATAAATGAGTTTGGCGAATGTTTAAACTAGTTGTCAGTTGATTTTAGTGTTATTTATTTATGGAGACGTCAGGTGTTTTTGAAACAGAAGACGTGAGAAATGGGCTGTGTTTTCGCCGTTATTCGAACCATGAACCTCTTGAATACCTTTCGAGCATTGCTTACAGTTACACTCCGAAGGCAAGCGGAAAGGAAGGAGAAAATGTCTTAAAAAATCATATTTAGGTTGCACTAGAATATTATGCACATGTTAGTTACATATATTGTTAGTTTTTAGACTGATGCAACTTTATAGAATTTGAAAACTTCGGTGTGTAATAAAACGTCGAAAATTCCGCCTATTTTAAAATTGGATGACAATTTCCAATTTATTTAGATACACAGAACTAGAATCATTTGGAAAGCTCTGTGATTTCTCAAATAGAAGCTCGTTTTGTTCTTATTAATTTTTGAGTTTTGATTTATCTTGCTTGTCTAACTGCAATATCGGAACAAGGCCACAAAATTCATCGTGGCAAGGAAAACAAGGCCGCGTCTGCCGTTGGCAAGAGCCTTGAGCACCGTACAGGTCACAGTACGATTTCGCTCAATTCCGACCCAATTTTGATGGAGAGCAGCCCAGGGGGACGGGTCTGACGGTCTCTCGGCCCTCTTCCTCTGCCATCAACCGCTCGAGAGGACTTTCGGCTCGCCGCATATTTAGAGTGCTCCCATGCCGCACGAACACTATACATTTACAAGCACCCATGCCTTCTCTGGGTTTCGAACCTAGGGCCCTTCGGTACCGGAGTAGGCTTCCCTAACCACTATACCATCTGAACGGCTCTTATTATTTTGTTGCTGCAGATAAAAAGCAATCCTAATTAAAGCAAATTTTTAAATACGATCTTTTCCGCTCATATAGCAAAATTCTAGCATGTGTTATACCTAATTTGCATTTCAGCGCGGTGATAAGAGATGAGAACTGAAATGTTCATTTTTGTCATAAAAAATGCTGGTCAGACTGCTTCTAAAATTTAGACAGCATGCAGACAAAAAACTGTCTCTGCAGACACATTTCACAGATGGTTTGGAAAGTTTCAACGTCGAAGTTTCAGCGTCGGAGATGATGACCACTTCATCCTCTGTAAATAAGGACATATTAAACGAAGCTATGGTTGAAAATCCGTATTACACAATTCACGATTTATCAACTAGACTAAATATTTCAAGAAGCACAGTATATGATTATTTGAAGAAGACTGGATGCGTAAGCTGCTACAACTACGTAACAAAAGAAAGATCATGGTGCAAGCCAAAAGAACCTTCTTTGAAAGCATCAAAAGGAAGACTGAATCCCAAAGAAGTATGTTTCATGTGTAGTAAGAAGGATCTGTATGCTGTAAATTTTTGCCACGACAATAAATTCAATAAAGACAATAAATTCGGAAAAAATATTGTTCCCAAATAGCAGTTCTGAAATCAGAAATATGAAGTAAAGTGATCAGTTGTCGAAGTGTTGTCTTTCGTCATGAAAATGCTCAGCCACACGTTTCGATGAATGTCAGACAAAGACTTATTCAGTATGGATGGGAGGCTGTATTACCCCCCCTTATTCGCTAGACCTTGCCCCCTCGGATTTTCATTTCCTCGGGTCATTTCAAAATTCTTTAAATGTCCTGAAATTCATTTGTTTGGACATTGCTAAACAACATTTCGATAACTTCTTTCGGAATAAACCCAATGTCTTTAATAAAAAAATAAGTTTTCCAGCCGCCAGAGAAATGGCAAAAAATGGTAGAAAAGATTGGTACTTATGCGATTAAATGAAATTTTTTATGTCTTTGTAGTGCTTCATTTGTGTTTATGCAGAACTTTCTAAGTGACCTATAGAAATAATGATTAAGTATCAAAACATGATGCACATGTTTAAAAGTTTGTTATACCATTCTGAATCCAAAACAGTAACATATTTCGAAACGAAATACTTAGGTAACCAAATACTATAAGACGTATGGTGTTATTTACATTTCATTCATATACAAACTGGAAAATAAATTCTATTTTAATGATATCGAAGAAAATTAAATATCAAACTTATTTAACCATTTGCAGAAAATACTCAATTAGGAGTTGTGGGCGCTTTTAAGAGGGGTAAGACGATTTCGGCGATGAAAATCAAGAAAATATTCTTAAAAAAATTCTGACTATTTTCCTATAAAACCTATTTGCACAGATAAAATACTTTATTAATGTAAGCTGCATATTATTATTCTTAGCTTATAGTAAAACTTAACTTTGATCTTCAATTGTATATTTTTGGAATGAAATATTAAAAGTGGCTTGATTTCAGATACATGATCCCATTTACAATAATGTGTCCAATGAAAATATAAATATGTTTCTTCTTCTTGCACTTTGAATTGATATACATAGTTTACTGAAGAATTTAAAAGAGACTATTTTGTTCTAAGGCTGAAAGTTTGAAAAATAATAAAATAAAGTGGTAAAGGTAAAGGGGAATGCATTTTTTGAAAATCGCCGTGTCTTTCCAACATTGCGCACTTATACACCCATAGACTTTGGTATCAAACCTGCTAGAAAGTGCTTCAGCAGGCAAAATGCGGTTTTAATGGCTACATTCGATGCAAAGCCTTATGATATATGGCCAAAAATTATTCTTGTGCTTTTCAGTGGTTACTGGTGTTAGATATGGATAATGTTTATTAATATCATTAAGCTAAGATCTTTTTACATACCCCGTATGCATAATTTATTAATTAATAATGAAGGATTTGTCGATTTTACTTACCAATTTCAGATAACATTGTTATTCATCATATTGCTCAATAGTGTTTCCAAGTTTCAAAGATTATTTTGGCAAGAATAAGAAATAAAATGAAATATAGATTTTAACTGAAATGAACTTTGATAAATATTTTTATTCATTTTTAACTTAAAATAAATACTCAAAGAAATACAACCAAGCAATACTTTTATAATTTCAGCTTTAAATCAAGGAGCTGATAAATAGTACAAACGATATTTTAATTTTAATCAAAGGAATCATTCAGCTTCTCATCTCAAAATAATTTTGAAACTTTTTTTATGCTTTTCCTAACGAGGAAAAGAATAAGTAACCAAATTAAAAAAACTGCTTTTTCTTGTTAACGACCCAAGATTATGGTCTGCTTTATTTTAGAGAAAGATTATACTGTTGTATCGCCAATAGTGTTCTTTATTACATAATAAAGATACTAGCTGTATACAGGGGGAAACGTCGTATCTGAAATAGCCAGACTTGTAGGTTTCCAGTTGATCGTAGCAGAAACATATCACGTGGAACAGATTTATATTCAAAGGATTCGATAAATGATCGTAAAATTGCTTAAAATGTTCTATTATTCACGTAACAGCTTCTGCTTAATGAAAAGATATAAGACGACGAGCTTAGGGAATCAGACTTTTTCTTGCAACTAGCAGCTATTGCGCCTTTGGAGGAAAAAAAGGCTAAAACAAGCTAAGAATGTATTACTCTACATGTTTTCCGATTTTTATTCCCGAAGGGACAAAAATATTCAATCGTACTCTGACATTTCTGTTTCTGCATAAAATTCGTAAAAAGAAAGTGTGCAGGTAGGTGTTTTATTTTGCATTTTTAATTGAAAGAAAGTAAATTTTATCTCACTTACCATGAAAAAACTAGAGATGAGCTATAATGATGTGGCAAATCTTTATTAATAATATCCAATAAGAACAGAATATTAATTAATCTTTCAAACTAATTAATCTTTAAGTACGCAGATCAATTGAATAATGATTCCATTTAGGAATTTTAGTTTAATTAAACCATAAAGATTTCGTATTGTAAGATGGTACAAGATTTCTTCTTTCCCTCATCTTTCCAAGTACATGTTCCAAATTTATCAAAATAATTCATGCTATTTAGCGTATTTTAAGAGATTTTCAACAGGAAAGCAGTCTCAGGAGGAAAAGCAAGCCTATGTAATGATTTGACAATCTTTTCTATATATTTAAATTTTGACTAATTATTAATTTAAAATATATATGAAATATATCGACACGAAAGATGACAACAAACAGTCTTCAGCCTTTTTTCGAAACGTTCAAGGTTACATTTCTTATTAAATGATTTTATGATAATTTGGAATCAAACTTAAAATAGTAGAACAATTTTATATTAACAGTAACTAATAGATATAGCGCAATCAGTTGTATATTTTTCGATACTTCTGTAAATATAATTAATATTGTTATAAAAGTGTTTCTTGAGTACACTAAAGATAAATGTTTAATATTGTATACAACTGATATTTTTTTTAAATATAAATTCTTAAAATTTTATTACCTTATGCTTTATTACTTTACATCTGCATATTTTTGTGTCTAAAAACTTTAATCAATAAACTGGAATTCCTCTTTTGGTAAATTATAAATTTAAAATCATCTTCAGCAAAAGTTTGAAAACATAAAAAAATTATCTTTCGGAACAATTATATTTTTGTACATGTTGAAGTACTGTTAGTGTGTTTAGGTAATAAGTCATAGAGAGATATATCAATCAATTATAGGTCAACGTATTTCTTTCTCAATCTCTTCCTTTATACAACGATGGTTTACGAAAAACTTTAAAATAGCGTTGTTATAGAAATGATGTCGATACAGTTTTATAAATACTATGCTCGCACAACAAAGAATATATGCATGAGATATCAAAATTAGAAGTTTGCATATTAATATATATATAATTTGAAAGTATTCTGTAAATTAAAAAATAGACACAGATAAAAATTAAAATTACGAATGTGAATACTTTATAGTACTTAATATGTTTTTATTTATTTCATAATGAATAGAACTTAAGAATCTTAACCCTGTACATGTTCGTATTCTTATTTGCCTTTTTACTTTAATTATGTGATTAAAAATATAAATTTTAAAATAGTTATTATTTTTGAAATCCGAACCTCGAAAAAAAAAAAGGGCCAGTTGAACCGGTGTTTCTTTTTACTTCCTTGTACGAAGTAAAAATGAAGTATTGTTATTGCGAAAAATTTCGGGTATCAAATTTCTACGAAAATATCCATTTAGACAGCTATCGAATGCAATTTAACGATGTTCTTGCGTGACATCGGTACGTAAGAACAGAATAAAGAACTCTTCTTTCCTCAAAAAAAGTTCCAAAAGAATTATAAAACTGATTTAAAATGGATTCTGAAGAGATTTTTTTCGTGGTGTCTGTGCGTAGGTGCGTATGTATATATGTATATCGCATACCTCAAAAACGTGTAGCCTCAAAACGTTGAAATTTGTATACAGGACTGTTATAACATGTAGTTGTTTACCTCCTATTTTGGTTGCAGTCAGCCGCACAAAGTATATATACAGGTATATAGATATATACACCTACTCTGTTATTCGGCTCAGTAAGCTCAGTTTTATTTTAATTCTTATATGTTTGTAAATTGTGCATTTTTTGCTTTAAAATTATTGAATTATGTTGTTCGTATCTTCCGGTTAAGGTTTTTATGCCTTTCGTTGACCTCCATGTTATAGTTGTAGAATTATCAGCAATTTAAAAGTTGTTCAAGTGCGGCTAAGCCTAATTTGTTTGGGCATTGCAGCCATATTTGTTTGCATTTGAAACTTAGCAGAATAGTGGATTTGTTGCCAATCCAGAGAAACTAAGCTTCGCAACAACAAAGATAAAACGTTCTTTTATTATTGATCATGCTTAATCGGTTCTGGAATTTAGTTTCGAGGAAATAAGTGTTTAAATTTACTTCTAAATTTTTAGTATGGATAGTTTAAGTTTTTATGTGTTTTTGCCTTGTCACGAAGTGAGAACTGAATTAATTGCATAAGAAATACTGAATCGTCTGTGAAAAACTTTTTTTTAATTACTTTTATGCTTCGTTTTAGATTTATTATAGTAGTTTAATAGAACATGTGGCAACGATTCGATAATTCTTGAGATGATATACATAATTTTTGTGCATTCTGAGTTATAAAATGAATGAGATGTAACGCTGTTAAGTGAACCTAGCGCTAAAGTGTCACTGTGGTTAACTATGCTATATAGTGAATTTCAAAGAGTGCATTTATTCTATTGTGTTTTATGCGCTATCGATGAAGTAGATTTAACTCAATCCAATAAGTTTAACTGAAATGCAAAATGCGTATAATTTAATATTCCCTACAAGGAAGCCATGTGGTGTACACATCAGATTTTTTTATATTATGTAAGCATGTAATAATTATCTAAGGAAATGCTTTAAAGATGGTATTCTTTATAAGGCAAGTAACTGTCTGATACTATATGCAAAACATTTAACCACATTTTAAACTTTTTCTTTATTTGTAACTAGATTTATACCTTCTTATTACACACACATCCTATGAATAAACCATTAGAAAGCATGCATACTCTCTCTTTTCTACACACATGCACACATGGAAAAAAAATGTAAAGAAGTCGTTGAAAGGGTTATCAAGAAATTATACTTTAAAGAATTTCAAGTAATATCATATAAAAACGTGAGTGGTGATTAACGTTTATAAATTTTAGCACGCTTTACCTTTTAAATAAAAGTCGCCATAATGCTCTATTGCAAATGTTGAGGATATTAATGGAGCGAAATTCACAAGCCATGGAAGGAATTTGGAAAATGAAAGGTATTTTATGCACGTATTACATATAGATATACATATATACACTTTTAAGTAGAGAAAAATAGTATTTTCTTTAATACAGATAATTATATTTTTTTACTTTTAAAGAAAGGCAGAAGTTTAAAAATTTAATGCAAATATTTGTTTGGATTAAATTTACGAAATTAATGTAATAATAATTAGCTAACATGAAAATACTCTTCATAATAACAGATGCAGTAGAAAAATACCAACCTGAAATTTTAATTAGGCAAAATTCAAAATCTTAGTTACGACTTGAAATGAAATTATTTTTAAAATAAGATGATTCAGAGGAAATACAGTATATTATTAGTTAAGTTTTAAAAAGTGTTCTTCTCAAGGACTTTCATTTCTTTTAAAGTTCTTGAAAATGAAACCGTAAGTAGTAAATAAACGAGTAAATGAATAAAAGTAAAATAAAATTTGAAAGGATTCATATTTTAGCGTCGCTTGAGAGGGTTTCTTTTAAAAGTTTTATTATCTCTCTGAACTCGTAGCTTATCAATCTATCGTTGGTATAGTCTACTGCTGACAAATTGATTTTTGTCTTTTTAACATTATTTTTAAACATCACTTCTTCGCACTTATGTCACATAAAACTGAAGATCAAAATCACAAAATTTTTAAAAGCATATGGTTAGAATTCCCAATAAAGTGTTAAAAATATTACATATATTTTTCAGTCTCTTCTCGGTTCATCATATCAATGTTCAATTTTCTTAATCAGATGATACACATTTGTTTAGCCTTTTTAAACTTTATTTATTAAACATCACTTTATTCGCTCTTACGCGACACACAGTTCAACAGAAAAATCACAAAAATTTTCAAAGCAGCAGATCTTTACAATTTCCGATGGAGTATTAAGGGCTGTCAAATATTTTTTTAATATTAGATAAAATATTTTTAAACGTCTTTTATATTCATTATAATATTTCTTTAATACATGGCGGTAATATTTGGTGGTAACATACTTATGTGATATGGACACAAAAGTGATATAGACATAAAAGTGAGGATCACGATTAATAGCTCATCTGGTGCTAATAACTACTTCGTAATTTTTAATGACATTCTAGAAGTTAGATCTAGGAATGGGATGTACAGATTGGTATTAACAGTATGAATAAATGCTAGGTAAACATCTGTGTTCCCAAATGAGAACACGGCTGAAGAACTTGAATGAAATTTTTTCCAACATAATAATTATATTTATCTACACTACAGTAAAACAAAGACACTGAAAAAGTAATAAGTTGTATTAATTGTAAACGAGTACGACAAATAAATTAGTTATTTTAGAGTATTGCATTTTACGTATTGAAATGTACGGAAAAATATTTGTATTAATCACTTTCACTCAAGTACATTTTTAAAGCTTGCCTATATCAATTACATATTCGGAAATTTCATTATAAGTGGCATTATGCTTTCACTGTATCATTTATTCTACTGCAAAGGCCTTTAACCTTCAAGCACCAAAAATATATATAACCTTTGAAGGAAGAATTGTTTTGTAGCAGTCTATCGAAATGTATACCATATTTGGGTAAAATTAATATTGTTCTAATGTGAATCTTGATTAATTTAAAAAGAACTAAACATAAGTTGGAAAGCAGAAGTAACTGCACATTAAACAAGATACACATATAGAATACAAAAAGGGCTTACCGCATAACAGAGTCAGCATGTCAGCGACTGCTAAATTAAACAGATAGCAATTTGTGGCAGTCTGCATGTAAGGATTGCCGGCGATAACAAGACATGTGCACGCGTTTCCTACCAAACCGGTGCTAAAAATCACTGCATATACAGAAGTCAGAGGTAAAAGCCAGTTTAGTGCAAGTCTTCTTGGCCCTAACACAGAAGCAATGAAATCGTCTACATCCAACATCCTATGGGTTGAGTTCCTCCAGTTCGTGAAATTCATATTTATATTTTATTTTTTAAAACTAATATTTTAATCTGTATTATTATTAATGTTTGATTATAACTATTACTTCGTCGATATAAATGATATAATCTTCTCGTAATTTAATATAAAAATAATATTAGAAAAGAACGTACTTTTTAAAGTATTTACATAATGATTTCATATTTGATTAAAATCGAATTTCATGTGGTTTGAGTAAAAGCAGTTTATACAGACGAGTAAATTAGGGGCGGTAACTAATCTAAAATTTATTTTAAAATGGCAATTAATAATTTTTCAGTGTTAAAATGATGGGTTATTAAAATGTGTGGAAAAATAGTTGTATTATCACTTTCACTCAAGCACGTTTTTTAAAGATTGCCTGTATCAATTACATACTCGAAAATTTCATTATAAGGGGCATTATGCTTTCACTGCATCAACTATCTTCCATCATTTGTTCAGTATCTTGTTAATTAATATTCACATTTTATTATCTTCAGATAAAGACATTAAATCAAAACTTCAAATAAGTTTCCTTCAAGACTATACTTTTAGAATATTCTGCTTGCAATTTCCGAAACGACTAGCTTTTCGCAATTATCTATTTTAAATTGAAAAAAATGAATCTATTATTTATAAAGAAAGAGTTATTTACTAAAAACCTTAAACTTATTGCACTCTTTTCCAATTTACTGGCAACTTAAATTACATTGGCTTAACTCTCAAAATATTAAAATTGCTATTCACTTTGTCCACATAAAATTCTCTCTTGAAGATGAAATAATTCCCTTTGCAGCAGCAGAGAACAGAATATTTAAGCAAAAATTTCAGGAGAGTATATGTTAATTGAAATGGGGAAAGAAATGCATTAAATAGCGAGGCAACACAGAAAAACTAATGCTTTCTATTCTAAAGCAATGCTTCCCATGCGCTGTGGTAACACAGAAGCGAAGTAAGATGTAGTACAAAGTGCCGTAGTATTTCAAATCGAGCTCATTCTAGGGTTGCTAGATCTCTTCAGAGAGCAAAAGCAGAAAATGTCGCCAAATTCTTCGCCAAATACCGAAGTTCGTGTAAAAAACATCAGTCATAGAACACGTTGAGATGAATAGAAATAATTTTCTTTCTGAAAATCTCATTTACAGTTATATTAAAACAAGTATTAGGCACATATAAATAATAGAAACTTATTATTTGAAATAATAACAAATGTATTTTAGCATATCAAACATAACATTGATTTATTGATTGAAAAGTTTCCATCAAAACACATTTATGTTTACATGGAATCCACAGATTAATAATTTGATTTATTTTAAAGGTTTTTATCAAATTTTATTCAATTAATTTTTCAAATTATTATTTTTTATTGTGTGTGAAGTATACTAAATAAAATTGATTAAGGTTTGTTAAAATATGATATTATTCATTAAAATATATTAAGTATTATAAAGATCTGTCAAAATTACGAAGCTGAAATTGGTACCAATGAAGGTTTTTTTAAAATTCTAGCACTTCTCTTTGTATCCAGTTCTATTAATTTAAAAGACGATAACATACATTGCGTGATATATTCTATGAAATTTTCTTAATCGTTAAAAATTTAGTAAACGCTCTATTTTAAAGCGAGAGAAGTTGCAGTGTTTCTCAAAAAATATTTCTTACGTTGGATAGTATATTTTTTAGATTTTCTTGAATAACTTCGATATAATAAAATGTCGACTGTTTTGAGACTTCAACTGATTTATTCAAAGGAGGAAAAAGCTTTGTTTATTTTTGTTCATGAAGTACCTATACATATTTATTATGATTTCACTTAAATGCAAAATCATTCTAAAAAAATACGAGTGAACTTTTGATGAGTAAGATATCATTTTTGATATAGTAAACAAAAAATAAATTTGAAATAGCAAAAATAATTGGTGATGAATGTCTAAAACGTTTTTTACCGATATGTAAAAAAATATAAAATTAATAATTTGCCTTTGAATATTCTTTTAAACTCTATTATTACACACAGGAAACTAGCTGCATCAGTATTTCAGCCTCAGTATAGTTATCTTTAAAAAAGTTAATTTCAAGCTGACTGATTTTCTTTTTGGGTTAAATTACGCTGAGTGAACAGAGTTTGCACTGGCAACAAAAAATAATTCTAACATCTTGAGGAATGTTCTCGCCGTATAACACAATGCTAAATAAACAAGTTTAACAAATTCCCAGGCATGTTGGAAATGATAAAATAATAACAATATCGCATGCTGTGTTCTCGCGACATTATATGCCTTTAAAAAATTTTAAAAGATTATAATTTTCCAGAAGAAAAGTATATAAATTCACTTTGAGATTCTAAGAATTAATTCTTGATTTCTAAGGAGTTGGTTTCGTGTTATGGAGCCCCTAGATGTTAAATACTGGGACAGAATTGTACAGATTATTTACAAATTTAAATTTCTTTAGATTGATTTTCAACTTTTCTATTAAAATTGTGATAGTTAAGTGGCAAAATTTAAACTGAAAGTGAAATTGTAGGCTTTATATTTATCTTAACTAATATTTATTTTAAGTTTATCTTTCCCGTTTAGCCTTCATTTTGCCCTAGAAATGCTTGTGCCGGAGTATGTAAATTTCAGTAGCATGCGCAGTTTATTTAAATTTAGCGGAAGCTAGTTGAATTAAATACATTCATGTCCATAAATTAAGGATAATTCGGAGTCAAAATCGAACTCTAACATAAATATATCATCTTTAAAATCTACACACATCTTCAAGAATCATATGCAAATTTCAGGAAGTAACCAGATGACACCGATGGTACGTCACAATGACGAGAGTGTAAGAGAGTGATATATAAGGAATACAGGCAAAGAAGTAAAATTGTTCGCAAGCGCTTTATAAGCATTTCAGTGCAATAACCGAATAGTTATGACACAAAAGACGCATTTCGATGATTTTTTACGTGGTAGAATTATCGGCCGTCTAGAATGTGGGCGTACCCAACTGGAAGTATCAGACAAACTTGGAATTGCCCAGAGTGTCATCTCCAGACTTTGGCAACGATTTCAAGATGATGGTAATGTAAGTAGACGTTACAGCACAAGTCGCCCTAGAGTTACAACGCCGAATGAGGACCGGTATTTGGAAGTTACAGCCAAAAGAAACAGGCGGAGCACAGCCTCAGACCTGTCTCGTTAGCTCTCTTTAGCCACTGGGACGACAATTTCAAGAGCAGATTGGTCTATAATCTCGTAGACCTGTCAGATGCGTTCCACTTACTGCAACTCACTGTCGCCTGCTGTTAGCCTGGAGTAGAGAGCATGCATTGTGGACACCGCAACAGTGTGCTTGTGTGATGTTTTTCGACGAGTCCAGGTTTAGCTTGCAGTCAGATTCTCGCCGGACTTTCATATGGAGAGCTCCAGGTACCCGTTACCACCAAGAAAACATCATTGAACGACACCGTTACGGTGGTGCAGGAGTGCTTGTTTGGGGTGGATTTATTCTGGGTTCCAGAACTGACCTGCATGTTAAAATTGGAACCATGGCAAGCCAAATCTATCGGGGCGTCATTCTGGAACAACATGTACGTTTGTTTCGGGGCGCCATGGGTCCACAATTTGTGTTTATGGATGACAACGCCCGTCCTCAGCGTGCAAACATCGTAAGCGAATGCGTTCAAACGGAGGATATCATCCGTATGGACTGGCCAGCATTCTCACCGGACTTGAATCCAGTAGAACACGTGTGGGACATGCTTGGCCGACGAGTTGCAGCCCGTCAACCTCCTCCTACATGTCTACCGGAACTTCGGAGAGCATTGCTTTTTGAGTGGTGTAATATCCCCCAAGATCAGTTCGATCATTTGATACTCAGCATGCCTAGGCGTTGTACGGACTGTATTGTAACCATGTAATATTGGTTTTTTGTAAATAGGTTTTTTGTAATTTCCTCCAGGGAGAAAAAATCGCTAATTTTTTAAATAATATCAAACATATAGCATCTTTTTTTGCTCTTTACCTTTTGTTTAATAAATAAGCTTTACAAATAAGTCAAATTTGTTTTGCTTCTAAGTCTTCCTTTGCCTGATTTTGCATTATGGACGTGAGTGTAGTAGACGAAACTTGAGTGTGAGAGTCTTGCTTTGAAGCTACGTTGGAGAGATTGTTCAGTAGAATTTAGATCAGGGCGTGTCGGCCTTTGTGCCTAGCTTTGCAGAAGTGCTAATTTTCACCTGTTTAATGAGAAATCTTGCTGAAATCTCAGCGGTAATTAAAAACGCGGTTAGTTTAGGATCTCAGATCCTCGTCGGTAGCGTTTGATAATTGTCATCTAGTTATTACTTTAAGTTTTACGTTCTATTTCAGTTTACCGCCGAGTTGGCGCAGTTTGTGAACGTCAAGTAGACGTAGTTGTCATTTTAAAGAAAAAAATAAAAAGGGTTCTAACCCCTTCTTACGTTTCTGTATAATTTTACACATACCCGCCATCACTACCGCAGTTTCTGACAAGTTGGGCCAGCGAAATCTTACAAAATAATAAAACTGAACATTTCTATTACTTTGTTATTTTAATTGTACATGAGTCACGTTTCTTCCTCCACAATTACTTACTCTTTCCGAAAATGCGACTGATATCATTTTCCTGAATTTTCAACTAAGTATATACTACTGTATTATAAGTTGACTTTCCTAGAGAATTTCGTATAGGTAATTATAAAATAAATATAAATTATACAGATTTTGTTGTATCTGTTGGGTAGCCCATATGCTTCTATTATTATCCATTTGAACGATACAACACTACAGAGAAGCTAAATGTTAGGTATTTTCCTTAAAACTATTAAGCATTCTTTCCAGGATTTAGAAGGAATTAATATGTCATCCAAATAGCATAATACATTTTTACTAAGCAATGGACCTAAAACTGGATTCATAAGTTTCCGAAATTCTGCAGGAGCGTTAGCTAACCCAAAGATCATACTTTCAAACTGACCAGTATCATCTGGAGTGATAAAAGCTGTTTTCAGTTTCGCTTCTTCAGTTAAAGGAATCTGTAGATATCCATGATATAAGTCCAATGTAGTGAAAACTTTACATTCAAAGGATAGATGATCTTGAAAAGCACATATTCGACAATACCCAATAAATCAGTTGCAAAAAGCCCCACTTTATAATCCGTCGGTGGGAGATTATTCTTTTTCGCGCCTAGTGTTAGCGTGCTAACTTAAAGGCTACTTATGGGAATTATAATACTATTTTTTAACATCTCTTGAAAATGTTCTTTATCATAGCGGTTGGGCTTTGTACTCGACAAGAGGGGATATTTACTGTGACTATGCTGTGGTTTAGGACTCGCGTTGACTTTGGCGCAACATCTAATAAAGTAACAAAGTATCTTACCAACAGGTTCGTCTTCAGTTTTTCTTCTGGTTTCAGATCTTCGAAGTCTCCGCATGGAGGCTGGATGTCTTTCTCTTTCCGCTTTCTCATGTTCAGTTGCCCCGTCACTTAAGGAAAAATAATTTTACTTTAGAATTACTTTTAAAAAGTCCCTTCCAAAAAATACAGATGCTTGAAGATTGTTCACAATAGTAATAAAAAAACAGACTTTTGTTCTCATTTTTCACCTCTACATTAAATGTGACCTTTACTATATAGTGACATTGTTTGCTTCAATGACAAACTCTATGTATCGTTTAAAATTCTTTCTATTTAATTTAAATAGAAAGAATTTCAAATTCTAAGTTTTTCTGCGAAAACAGCTTTTTTGAATCCCTCTATCCAGCAGTGGTTCCGTTGGTACATTGTTTAATAGAATTTCAATGTCTGGCAGAACCAATTTTTGATGTCACTGTATTCAAATGAATTTGAGGGGATTGAGAGGATTTTGAGGGATGAGAGTGATTTTTCTCCATCCAAGGCCGCTCTAGGGATACTGAAATAACCCGTTATCAGTTTAAATTCTTGCCATCTTTTTAGTGTGTTTTCTCTTTTGTGTTCTATCTTGGCGATCTTCATTCCCGGGTGAAAATTTATTTCTATTCTCAGACGTTTCTTCCATCAACCTATGATCTTTGTTCCACTACAGATCTAAGAAAATATTCGTTTGACCTCTGGGCATATTCTCATGTATGTACACTTTCTACCATCCTCCTACTTTCAAACTTTACCAAGAGCTTAAATATATTCTCGAATGTCCTCTGGTTTCTCAATTAAGAATTCCTGGATTTGGGGTAACGACCTAGGCAGTATAATTTGGATAACCGTTGCATCGGGTTTCTTCCTATGCAGTAATTTTAGCACTTATATTTTTTCAATATAAACTCACTTCTTCGACCTTTATTTGGTACATACTAAACAATTCAGCTTCTAGTTTTTCTCTATCTTTCCCTGCGGGAAATGCTATTACAAGCACTCGCTAGGTCGTTCTCGTGATAAAAATTTACCGATGCGTTCATACCAGCTCAGTACCTGTTCTTACAATGTGGTGGTTGCTATGGTGATGTACGTCCTCCACTCGGTAAAGCAAGAAATGCGAATTTAAGGAAGGTTATTACAAAACTTTTTAAGAAAGGTTACTACAAAACTTCTGCCATCAAACGCAGTTTGTGGTTTCACTGAAGTGCTCACTTTGTCTACAATGAATCAAAATCCTTTCATGGGGTTTATTGGTGCCGGTTGGAGTTTGCTATGTTAGGTGGGCAGACAAAAGTTCAATTCTGTTTATCTATTATCTGAGATTTTGTTCGGCAGCCAAAATACAGTTTGGTGTTCTTTGGTAACATAAACTAATTCCAAAGCAGACTGAGAACGAATTATCGCTTCGTCTAAAGGTAACAACAGAGTCTTGGGAAAGTTTTAAAACAAACCTTTTTATTAAATCAGAAGTGACATATAAATGCACGTCTCGTGCTTGACAAATCAGCCAACCACGCGTGGCGGTGTAACTTTAAAGTATCAGTTAATTTTAAAATTTAAAACTAAGTCTAGTAGCCAAAGGCTTCGCAATTGATTTAACGCAAAATTGGCTCAAATATCTCACCGGCGTAACAATTTAAATTTCGGCAACACTAACACATAGCAGAATAATATAATCTTATCTGAGCTATCGAAGCTTAATACCGTGGCATAGACAGGCAAAAGCACGTTATGACTTATAAGACAAAAACCTGAGCTTAAATACTGTGAAACTAAATTTGCATTCTGGTAGGGAAACGGAAACGGGATGTGACAGTACAGATCTAAATCTTAAGGTAATTGGTTACGTAAAATGATAGTAGTCTTACAGATTTTCTGTGAAAATTTTATATTGAAAGCGTTTTCACTCTTTCTTCCTAAAAGCATGTTGTTTCACAAATAAGTAAGAAATATACGTAAAATATATTACTATTGACTGAGTGCTTTAATTTCATCATAAAGTTTAAATTTTAAATATTTATATTAGAGATCCTTTAGAGTATACTGCTAAAATGTTCTTTTTCAACTACGTTGGTTATATAGATTAAAAAAATAACAGTATCTAACTAATGAAGTTTATTGAAAGAATTTTTCAGGATACATTATCTCATTAAATTTCTAATATTAACGAAGGATATTTTTCTAGAGCTTAGGAAATAAGTGTTAAGTTCAGAAGAGGAACTCTAATTGAAAATAACTACGAAGTTAAAGTAAAACATTTCTAAAAGTAGTTCCAAACATAAAATTGTGAAGAAAATAAATTGTGACCAAACGTAAATATTTTAAAGGCTGCTGCTGGATGATGAGCCTATTTTTGCCAAAAAGAAACTTTTCATCAGCTTATGGAATAAAGAAGAACTAAGACTCATTTGTTAGACATTCTAAACTCTTAAAATAAAAAAATGACATCTTCAACAGTCAGGAAAAATTTTAAATGTTTCGGCGATTGAGTTCGGCTAAGTTGAGAAAACATTTTTTAATAAAAATCACTGACTTCTAAGAGTAAAAAATAAGATTGATGCTTGTTTGCTGTGGGCTTTGTATGGATGCACTAAACGAAAAACTGTTCTTCATTGCTCATATTACAAGTTGAACGGTTTTTTTAACTGCATTGAAGTAAAATTTCAGATGCGGTTAGTATTTGATAACGTAAAGTGCTTGCAATGGATTGAATTATTTGATTATGGTAAAGGATATTAAGATAGAGAATGTTTTTGTAATGGATTTTTTATGAAGGATTTCTGAAGAAGTAAAGCTGCACTGTGAAAAAAAGTCGTCCTTTACAGGCAAAAGTTTTGTAAAGTTACAGAAATTAAAATGTTACATGAGAAATTCTTGTAACGTAAACGGTCTGAAATGAAGTAGTGCTCGATGCAAACGACTTACGAATACGCTTACAAGCAAAGACGAGGGTTTCAGTTTCGCGCTCATGAATCACATGACCGATTGGAAAACGGGGGGAGGAATCTCAGCTAATCAGGAGAAGACAACGACAATTGCTTTAAAGACAGTAGCAGGTATGCATGGCTGCCTGCGTGCTCGTAACGTTCCTGAGAGGTAAGTAAAACTTTCAAAGTTACTGTTTGAAATTATTTTATTTTGTATGGATTATTCTTATGCACTTTACACTGTTATATACATTGATCAAGTATTTTAACGTTTAACCCTTGCTACTAGTAAATATCAATGCTCGTAATATGTATTCCATTTAGGATGTACTATTCTATTTAAGATGCTCGTAACATGTATTCTATTCTCTATACTCAACTGAAGAATATGTATTCTATAGATATTCTTTTCTATAACGGCATGATGATTTAGACTAGGACGAGTATCTAGCAAGTACAAGAACTATCAGCATTGAATATGGCGCAAAATATTTATTCCAAATCTAGATCTAATAATAGTATTTGCGATTTTGAATGAATAAATTAACCATTTTATTTATAACCAGAATATTTTATATAACCAACAGTACTTAATTGAAACAATGACATCTTAATAATTTCGTATGAAAATTTTATAATTCCAAAATGAAGTAATTACATTTGATTACAGATTTATCGTATGGTAATTTTCGTAATGTTTTGTTTTACTAACTAAGTGCAATTTCGTTATTCAATATATTTTAGTATATTAATATCAACAGGGAATAGTGAAAACGATCTAAAATATGTTTTTCGCAATCCGTTAAACTACAGTCATGTCCATAAATTAAAGATAATGCAAAATCAGGCAAAAGCAGAGTTAGAAGCAAAACAAATTTGACTTATTTGTAAAGCTTATTTATTAAACAAAAGGTAAAGAGCAAAAAAAATATGCTATATATTTGATATTATTAAAAAAATTAGCGATTTTTTCTCCCTGGAGCAAATTACAAAAAAAAACTATTTACAAAAAGGTGGTAAATTACAATGGTTGGTATGATTGTTAATACATTGTATGCCTCCCAGACGATGCAATACCGTCCGTACAATGCCTAGGCATGCTGAGTATCAAATTATCGATCTGATCTTGAGGGATATTACACCACTCAAAAAGCAGTGCTCTCCGAAGTTCCGGTAAACAAGTAGGAGGAGGTTGACGGGCTGCAACTCTTCGGCCAAGCATGTCCCACACGTTCTCTACTGGATTCAAGTCCGGTGAGAATGCTGGCCAGTCCATATGGATGATATCCTCCGTTTGAACGCATTCGCTTACGATGTTTGCACGCTGACGACGGGCGTTGTCATCCATAAACACAAATTGTGGACCCATGGCGCCCCGAAACAAACGTACATGTTGTTCCAGAATGACGCCCCGATAGATTTGGCTTGCCATGGTTCCAATTTTAACATGCAGGTCAGTTCTGGAACCCAGAATAAATCCACCCCAAACGAGCACTCCTGCACCACCGTAACGGTGTCGTTCAATGATGTTTTCTTGGTGGTAACGGGTACCTGGATCTCTCCATATGAAAGTCCGGCGAGAATCAGACTGCAAGCTAAACCTGGACTCGTCGAAAAACATCACACAAGCCCACTGTTGCGGTGTCCACAATGCATGCTCTCTACTCCAGGCTAACCGCAGGGGACAGTGAGTTGCAGTAAGTGGAACGCATCTGACAGGTCTACGAGCATATAGACCAATCTGCCCTAAGCGTCTGTACACGGTCTGCCTTGAAATTGTCGTACCAGTGGCTGAAGAGACCTGACGAGACAGGTCTGAGGCTGTGCTCCTCCTGTTTCTTTTGGCAGTAACTTCCAAATACCGGTCCTCATTCGGCGTTGTAACTCTAGGGCGACTTGTGCTGTAACGTCTACTTACATTACCATCATCTTGAAATCGTTGCCAAAGTCTGGAGATGACACTCTGGGCAATTCCAAGTTCGTCTGTTACTTCCAGTTGGGTACGCCCACATTCCAGACGGCCGATAATTCTACCACGTAAAAAATCATCGAAATGCGTCCTTTGTGTCATAACTATTCGGTTATTGCACTGAAAGGCTTATAAAGCGCCTGCGAACAATTTTACGTCTTTCCCTGTATTCCTTATATATCGCTCTCTTACACTCTCGTCATTGTGACGTACCATCGGTGTCATCTGGTTACCTCCTGAAATTTGCATATGATTCTTGAAGATTTGTGTAGTGATTTTACAGGCGCTATATTTATTTTAGAGTTCTATTTCCGCGTGACTCCGAATTATCCGTAATTTATGGACATGAGTGTATTTAAGCCTCTGGTAGGCTGAAGTTGAGTTTCGAAAGAATTGCGTATTTCAACGACCTGTTAGTTTGAAGCATATGGCACATAAAGTGGTAAAGTAACTATTTGACTAGTTTGAGTAACAACTAACATCCTTGCCAAGAATAAAGATATGAGTACCATTGAAATTCCAGTCTTTGTGCTCGCAATGGCTGTAAGAATAAATAAAATAACGGTATATAACGATAATTTTTTTCAAATACACTTAATTCTGTTTTTACGCAAATTTGATTTAACACGAATTCAAAATAAATATTTCATTCACTTTTATGCGCGTCATTTTGATTTAATATGAATGGGCTAGAACAGTTGCTAAGAATTATCGTTTTATAAGAAAAACAATTGTTGGAATAACGTTAATAAAACTAAAACTAGGAACGTTTTAGAAAGCAGTTTGGTTATAATATTTAAAAAGCAAAGATACCATCATCCTTAATATGACCGAATTTTCCAGTAGAATTGTATTGACACATTGTTTACTATTGAAAGAAAGACACGCGACTTTTTTCCTTCCTTTCGAAAAAAATTGCAAATTTTCAACCAATCAGCTATCACCTTCGAATGCTATCAACTTGTTTGTAATGGAGAAGCAGTTTCCTCTTTACAAAAGAAAATTGTTTCAAAGAACTGTTCTTCCGAGACAAACGGATGTGTGATAGTAAGCCTTAGGCTCGTATTCACGTTACACTTGCGGAAACTACGAAAAAGCCCATGGTAGCTAGATTGTTTGCCTGGATTACAACTCGACGGTTGAGAAAGATTCAACAATTTGTCGTTTGAAGATACTGATGAATCGTTAGGTGACAAAGCCTTAAGAAAAATGTATAAGCACTTTAACAGATAGTATCTGAGTATTCGTTTTGAAATTCAACTGAATCATCTTTACAGAAAGTAGCAGTATAGTATTTGTTTAATATGCGTCAGTCCCTCATGACTGTAATATGAGACTTACGACGTATGTTGATGAATCAAGCTCACATTGGAGGTGCTTGGAGGACATGGGGTAGTGCAGGAACTCGCTTATGCTATACGTCCTTCGTCAAAAATTACAGCAGCATATGAAGAATCCTCGAGGACTCACTGACCAGCGTTTTCCCAGCAACTTCTCGCCGCTGTGCCTTTGCTTTGCACCTGGTCACTTATGGCTACCATTCGGACACTTTCAGCATTCTAAGTAACTGTACTATCGACTGCCAACTAATGGCTACCACTGTGATACTTCGAGCACTCTATTTGCATGTACAGATGCAAGAAGATTGCATGAAACCTAACCTAACCTATGACACATATAGCTTTATTATATGGCTAAATTCCTTATTAACACTCAATAAAGAATTTTCTTCCATTACAATATGAATACATTTTTTTTCTGATAAATCCTATACGTATTACAGGCTCCTTCTTTTCGACGGCTGGCTCTTTTGACTTATTTCAATTTTAAATAGAACCCATTATCGTCTACTGTTTTGGTCTAATTCATTAATCTTCTAGAATCAAAAGCAAAAAAGAGAATTTCATCTTCTTAGAAAATCTGTTTATTTATGGATAAACGTTATAAAACATTTTATGCTTTCGGAACTCATAAAATATTTTAAAGCTTCAAAAAGATGTTTTATGACGATTTCACAAGTAGTATCGTCCCGCTGCTAAGTGAGTAGCCAGCATATGGGTGTGTGCATATAAGGAGTAACATGCGGTAAATTTTAGGGCTAGCATACTTGTACAAGATAACGTAATTTTCTCTGTTTCCTTAAAAGTTTCTCTTAACGCAGAGATCCATTAAATACCGGATTTTAAAAGAACAAAAACATTTGCAACACCATTCAAACCATTCCTGAACGGCATGCATCCAAACATTAACGTCTGTGCTATGGGAACCACGTAAATGGTACTTCAGCTTTTGAAGCAAAAGGAAAACCCTTGCTATCACATCTGGTGAATACGGATGATTGAGCAGATTACGTATTTCAGGGTAGAAGCTTAGAAAATCTGAGGCTTCAATGATGGAATATTTTCATGTGAAAGCTACATTTTTCTGCTACGTTTGTCATGACGTTATATTTAGTGTTCAAGTAGAGAATTAGTCGAGTAGAAGTCATAGTTTTGTATAATAATAATCATCGGTTATCGTGGTATTGTTGTGTGGCATGTAATCAGGGAGGTGTGTTTTTTCTTCAGTCTAAGAAAAGGTGCTCAAAATATTCCCGGTCGATTTTTAAGATCTAAACTAATGGGATTTGGGATTTCCTTTGCATTTCGAAGCCATGCTGTTTTGTTTTGTTTCTGAGTCATAATGGTCAAGCCATGTTTCGTCTGTTGTCATTTGGTATGAATACTATCCACTTGTGGTTAGAAGAGAGAGAAATTTTCGAGAACATTTGATCTGAGGTTTCGTCACTTTTAGCATCACCATTTTGAGTACCCACTTGACGAGAATCTTCGACTAAACTAGCTTTTCATACAGGACCTTTTTGAATTCCCCAAAAACTCATTTCTGCAGCCGCCTAAGAATCTGACATTCATATATTTCCCATCACTTACTAAGCGACCTTTAGTACATATCTTTACAGTTGTCTCATTATCTGCGGGGCCTTTGATTATCTTTGAGTGAAGCTTTCCTATGTCCAAACTTAGTAATCTCTTCTTTCATGATATTATAAGAAAGCATTATATCGGCATTAACTACAGCTCTGTTTTCATGAATATTTGACAATGTAGTGTTTTTTATGGCGGTCCACAGAGCCAGATAACACCAGATAATTTGAAAGAGTTGAGTTATTTGCATTCGTTAGCGAGGAGCCCTTTAATTGACGAGGTAAATTACTTCACTCTCACCACTTCGACCCAGATTCTGTCCTTCAGAGCCAACGCGGTCTCTCGCATTGCACTACTTGCTCAAACCATAGATGTCGCCACGGGCAAGCAAAACATAAAAGTATTGAAGAACTACGAGAAATAGTAAATCAAACACGGCCTCGCGGCTGCTGCACTTCTGTCGTCAAGAACTCACTAATCGAACTGTATTTAATATTTTCAATATTATTAGATATGAATGAATGACAGCAATTAAAAGACTCTGAAAAATCAGATAACAAAACCAGATATATGTGCTTTCATTTTTATACAGAGTGCTCATGCAAAAGTGCCTGTTTTAATATTCTCGAAAAATACATTATTCTCAGAAAACAGAAAATAATTTTATATATTTACAATAGGTAAATATTTCAATTTAAGAATGTCGAGTTTGATTTGACGTGATAATACAGACATTTTATCATTGCCAATTCGTTTCGTAGCCCCGTTGCTGATTAGTCGATTAGGTGCGCTACACGCAAAAAAAGTGAGATTTGATTATGAAAATTTATTGTGAAGCTGGTGTTTCGCATAGACTGTTAGGTAGCTTTGCGCAATGGAAGTGTAAGTGCATCTAATGAGATAACAATTCGGAAACTGAAAAAGAAATTTTGGGGATTGGCTTTGACAGCAGACATTAACGTTCTCAGTCTAGCTGGTCTGCACAAAAAAATCGCTATTTTGCGTGATATTATTACAATTTCCAAAAATTCGAATTAAAGAGAAACAACAGCAATAACAAAAAAAAACTTTTAGAGGAAATTTAACATTATTAGCCAACTCGTTAGGCAAATATGGGCTAAACTGATTGCAATATTCATCGAGACAGTGCGGTGCATCAGAGCAAGTCGTAGGAGGATATATGTCAAACATTATTTTTTCATTCTTAAATCGGAACATTTCCCTATTCTACGTATGTTAAAATATTTTCCATTCTCTGAAAATAAAGTATCTTATAAGACATATTAAATCCGGCGCTTTCGTTGGAGCACATTAAAGGATGGTGCAATGATTGCATCATGTGTATTTATCCCACAAATATTGCATTCAGATTAGAACTTGCTGAACACTCGTCATACTTAAGCTTAAAATCTGCTAAATAATATATATATCTCTTCTTTAGTGTAACAGCTTGTTACAGGCTTTTGTCGCGTTAACAGTATTTCTCCAGTTTTATGTCCGTGGTACATGATGCTAAATTATTGATCTTAAATATCTTGAGATCCTTTTCCACGTAGTTTAGTCCCATGACAAGGTGCTCTTTTTCTTCTCCATTACTTGCAAAACACTACTTTTAGCATTGGATTTGATTGATCAGACTTAGAAATATGTCTCCCTCCATGAATACTTGGAGATTTCATTGCAATATGAAATAAAAAAAATATGTTTAACAGTCATAATTGACTGGTTATCGTAAACTAAGGAAAAATCACAAAGACCACGATTTCTGAAAAAGTAACATGTTGAATTTTATGAAACTTACCCACAATATACAACACATTGTAAGGTATCAAAAAACATAAAAAAATTACCAGACAATTATGGTAGTATAGAAATTAGCGCATGTATAAAATGAACAAATCGAAGGCGTCAGTTTGCTATAGGAAAAGTACTTTCAATGTGGAATATGATCGCCTCTGGAAGCAATACAGCAGATACACCGAAGTATGATGCTTTCAATTATGCGGTCTATCAGTTCCAAAAGAAAGAAAGAGCCATTGCTCTTGCAAAGCAGTTGAAAGGTTCTGAGGAGACAGATTGAGAGCAGTTAGACGTCTCCTTAAAACATCCCAAACGTGCTTGATATGATTCAAGTCCGGGGATCGAGCTGGCCACTCCATGCGCTTAATTGTTTCTTTTTGAAGATAATCATCTACGATGCAAGCCCTGTGTGGTCTTGCGTTGTCGTCCTGGAACAGGAAAGCATCACCTATTGCCCCGGTATATGGGCGCAAATAAGCATCAAGGATGTCATCTCTATAAACCTGAGCATTCACGGCTTCCCTCGGAAAGACATAGAGGTTTGTGCGTCCACCCAAAGAGATGCCACCCCAAACACAGACGCTGCCTCTTCCGTATGCATCTATTTCACGGATGTTTGACGGATAATAACCGGTTCCAGGTTCTCTCCACATCAAATAACGCCTACTATCGCTTTCTAGAGTAAACCGGGACTCATCCGTAAGGAAAACAGCCGTCCATTGATCAGGAATCCAGTGGACATGTTGTCGTGCCCACTGCAAACGGTCTCTCCTATGGCGTGACGTGAGCGGTACGCAATTGGCTGGTCGCCTCTCATAGAGACCACTTTCGTGAACCTTCTACGCACAGTTGACGTTGACATCAACCTTCCGGTGGCTGCAGCAAGAGAGGATCTAAGAAGAGTTGGATTAACGGTTCTATTCCTCCTTGCGCATAATGTCAAATATCGGTCATCGGCGCTCGTCGTAGAAGTTGGCCGTCCTTGACTGAAGCTCCTAGATGCCGAATCTGTGGTTTGAAATTGCCTCCAAAGTCTATGAACTACAGAAGGACTCACATTTAGCCATCTGGCCATTTCTGTTTGATTTTGTCCTGCCTCTAGTTTCCCAGTAGCTCTCCATCGTAGTTTTGCAGGCAAATGATGCCTAGAGGTCATTGTTAGATTTCTGATGTCACTATCATAGTGAAATATGCAGACTTGCTGTTAAACATGGAATTTATGCTCCTCGGAGATGACGTATTCTGAGTGCAGCGCCACTAATTTGCATATTGCAGTTTTACTCAGCTACTCTTGCTTGGCAGCATATTCGAATTTTACACGGTCTGGCTTACTTTTGAGGTAATTATCGCTAATTTTGTGATTCTTTCTTAATTTATGATAACCAGTGTATATTCAATTGAGAATAAATGACATGAAGAAAAGAGCACAGTGGCAAACTGCAAGAATAGGGGGGGGGAATATGCCAAAACCAGAAAAGAAATAAGAAATTTGTTTACATCTTTTGCTGTATCGCCATCAAGAATCTGGTGCATAGAAAGAAGTAAATGAATAAAGCAGTCTGTTTCTGAACCGACAATGACACAAATTAAAGTTTAAAATTTAAAAATGGCTTTAGAAAAACAAGTGTTTTTATCAGTCCAGCTCTAACAGCCCGAAGTAAGCAGAACATAAAAATTGCAAAATTATATAGCGTTAGAAACACAGACAAATTCAAAATGATTGCGAAATAATAGACAAATTAAAAAACTTATTTCGAATAGATCGAGTCCAAAAACAAAACTGGTAAAAATAGAAATAAAATTCTTGAAAACAAAGCCGTATGAAAATGTTTTAATCCAATATTTGAAAAAATAAACTATATGCAAATTTTTGAAAATATACAGGCTGGCTTAAAAGAATAACATAAATCATAAACAAGCAATAAAGCTTAAAAATCTAATAAAATTTGCCATTTTGGTAGACCGAATCGAAAATCATGTAAAACAGAAGTAATCAAACATTGAAAAAACAAATGAAAATTTGTTCTAAAAAATATAAAGTAAAAAATAAATAGAGCAGTAAATTAAAAAAAATCTTTAATACAATAGTAGCAAAAGTTTTGAAATAAAAAAAAACATATCTGCCTGCATAGTAGCAAAGACAAAATGTGTTAAATAGTGAATTTATGTAAACAACAATTTTAAGGGATTAAACTCAATAAGAAAAAGAAAAAAAATTCTATTGTTGTAACAAAAAATAGGTAGTTGTAGAAATAAAAAGGAAAAAATCATCAAATTGCCTGGCTTAGGAATCCAAAATGACCGCTAATTTGAGTTCAAGTAGAAAAACAATAAAAACCATTTTTGTCTTTATCAGTCCAACCTGTACAGGCCAAAGTAAGCAGTGCAAAAACTGCAAAATTGTAGCCTAATAAATTAAATTTTTCTTATTTCATTTTGAGATTTTGCAAATTTTGACTCATATTTCTCGCAGTTTAACACTGTGCTTCTCTTTCTTCCCCTTTTTTTTACTGCATGTGATTTGTTATAAATTTATTATGCAATATTTTTTTTTACTTTTTATTCCTTGTACAAAGTAAAGGAAGTATTGTACTCACGAAAAATTCCGGGTATCATATTTCAACGAAAATATCCATTTTGATGTCCAGCGAATGCAATTTCACGATTTTTTTCCATAACATCTGTACGTAAGGATAGAATAAATGACTCTTTTTCCCAAATGAATTATAAAACTGATTTTAAATGGATTCAGAAGAGTTTTTTTTATTTGAGTCTCGTACGCACTAAGTATGTATCTCGCATAACTGAAAAACGAATAGCCTCACAACGTTGAAATTTTGTATAGAGGACTGCTATAACATGTAGTTGTGTACCTCCTAATTTGGTTACAGTCGGCAGCGCTCAAAGTATATATATAGAGATAGATAAATAGATAGATAGATAGATATACACCTACTCTGTTACTCGGCTCCGTAAGCTCTGTTTTTTTTTTTCATTTTCATACGTTGGTAAATAATTTTAATAGCATTTTTATAATAAATTTCAATAGTTTTTCATATTCAATAATTTTTAAAGCATTTTATGTTGTTCTTATGCCTTTAGTGAATCTGCATGCAATGGTTGTAGAATTATCAACAATTTAAAAGTTGTTTACGTGCGACTAAGCCTAATTTAATTTACCACAGCAGCCATATTTGTTTACATTTTTAACATAGGAGAATAGGGAGTTAAGTCAGTTTCTGCACCTTCAGTGTCTTTTTGCCGAGTGGGACTAAAGATAAACTTTTAGTTTTGGGCACCAAAAAATCTGCTTTATTGCCTGTTGGTCGAATTTCTTGTTTTTGCGTAGAAACTTTAATTTTAATAGTAAAAATAGTTTTTTTAAATTATTTTAATTGTATATGGTGGTTTATGTTTTTTTCTCTATCTTTCAATTTTTAATGAAGATATTTTGTGGTTTTATGTATTTTAGCCTTGCAGCGAAGTGAAAAGCGAATTAATGAAATAAGAAACTATCTTTAATGAAATGCGAGGAAATAAGTTTAAATAAAATGATTATAATTTAATATTTTGTACAAGGAAATTACGTGCGGTGTCCGCATCAGACTTTTATTTTACACTAGCTGGGGTACAGGGCTCCGCTTAGGGAGTTGATATGAGATTGTATGGTATTGGAATAAAAGTATAAACTTTAAAATATAAGAGGCAAAATTTTCTTATTGAAAACGTATTCAAACTATTTACTATATTTGTTTATAAACAGCATTTTTCATTTTGTTATCCGATGTCTATATGTACAATTGTTTCGAATTTCCTATTCGAGGGCAAGCTACGTATAACTGATCGTGAGAAAAGCGTGTTTGAGATTGATACCTGACCGTTTTTGAGATTGGATCCGCAATGTTTGAAAGTTTGTCCTTGCGCTTGTTAATTGTAAAACTGTCGGCTAATTTGATTGGAAATTGCAATCTTTTAAATTAGAATGGCAGTTTAGTAGATATTAGTGTAAATCTGGGGATAAATACTGTGTGTCCTTTATCCTTTCCAGTCATAAGTTCGGCTTCGATGATGTCATCCGGTAGCCGTTTGACGACCATCCTTGTTCCATTACATAATTTTGGTGAGTTGAGATTTCTGAGTAGTATTTTCATTTTTGATTGTCACGGAGGAGTGGTTCGTTGTGAGCAATGTATTGGAGTAATTTGTTGATGTTATAGCTTTTTTCCATTGCAATTTTGAAGTTTAGCACATTAAAAGCATCTTGTCGTGGTACTGGCATTCCACGTTGTTCTAAAGTCTGGTTTTTTATTGTTAAAAATTTTTCTTTTTAACGAATAAAATTGTGTTGCAATTCTTGATTCATCAAATCGTTCATTTCATTGTTCTTCAATTTCTTTGCTTTTCACGGAAGTCATTCTCCTTCGTTGGGAACGTAAACGTGCTTCACGCTCTTCGACTGTTTCGCTTTTTCGCTGTTCTTTTTATTTTCACCGTTTTGATTCAGAACAGCAAGATCCCTACTTTTTTAATATTTGGGCATTCTGTAAAATATAAATCAAATCAATATTTTATTAAGAAATACACTAAGCGTACTTTACACACTTTATTTTCGATTTATATTCAGTCACTGTATCACTTTGATTACTCACACTTCACTCACAGCACGTCACTGAAAAGAAACTGACGTTCGAACCCATGACGGATCTTGCTTTATATACCCCTACCGATGGATAGCTCTATCCATACAAAAAGGCTTCGAATAGGCCACAATTCATTCCACAACATTCGAGAGTGTTCTGAAATGTTCCGAGATGTTCTTGAACGTTGCAGACTATCCCCAAGCATTTCAGAATGTTCCAAGATGTTCTGGAATGTTCTAGAATGCTCTCAAATGGTCTGGACTGTTCTAGAAATTTCTAGAGAGCGAAACTTCTAGCCATTATCTCTTCCAAAGTACGCCCTTTAAGTGAAAACGGAATCCTTCTTCATGGATGGAGCATAGAGGGCTACTCACCATACAACTCCTTTGCTAATACCGAGATTCGTTTCTGAGTTTTAGCGGCACGCACATTGTACACTTACTTTTATAATATATATTGATTATTACCACTAATTGTTGCTGCTATCAGTGCGAAACTGGATTTAGATTTCTGCTTTTACTATATATATATGTACACATGGCATAGAAAGTCAATTTATTTATATCGGAAAATACAATAATTATCCAGGATTTTTGGAAATACTAGAAATTCAGAATGTGTAATCATGCGGTAAATTTCCTACGAATAATCTCTTTTCAAGTCACATGTATTCATCAAACTCTCTCTCTCTCTAGTAACACAGGATTGAACAGTAGATTTTAATCCAGTTAAATTTATTTCCACCCCACCTCATAACTAATAACTCTCGTTTAGAAAATAAATGTTGTTAACGATATAGTGTTGTGTAGCAAATTCATTTAATTATATAAATTTTAACTTAAGAATTAATTTTATTATTATTCTAAATTTATGCTACACAACGTTATTTTATTTAATATACTGTGTTTAATTTTGCTTTGGTTTAATATTAATTAGGGGTTTTTTTTTCTTGGTAGTTAAGATTTGTACGCATTTTCCACTCGTTACTCGTAAACGCGTTGAAACACACAATGGAATTGGGTACTTTTCTACGTAAAAAACTTGATTTAATATTATTTAAGTTGATCTTTTATTATTTTACATCACTGGATGCAAAAAAATTAGCCTTTTAATTTAAGATCACTTACAAGATTCTAGCTTTAACAGTTTTTAAGATACAGTCAATTATCTAACTAAATTTTTTATACTTTGCTTGTGAAAAGGACTTGGGGAGGAAAGGATAGAAAAAGTTGCCCTTTTAGCTGAATTCTAAGGCTGCTATCACACGGCCCTTTGTTTCGAAAGGACAACTGTTTGGAACAATTTTTCTGCTTTGTCACGTTATATACAACAGCCAATCACCATAGACCACTTTGGGGTTACCATATAAAGGGAAAACTGGTTCTCTACTATAAACACAAAGGCTACCAAAATTAGCTATTTTTAGCATGATGAGGGATTCGAAGCTGATAGCTGATTGGTTGAAAACGAACAACCTGCAATTTTTTCCGAACGGAAGGAAAAAATCGCACGTCTTTCTTTCAATAGTACACCAGGCAGAAAAGTTGTCCGTGTGAAACAAACGCCGTGTGATATGGGCCTAAGGCTTTGCTTACGTGTTAAGAGGAATACAATGAGAATTTCCGGTGGTGTCTTCTTAGCTTGTTTTGGCTTGCACCTGCATCGGATTCTTCGCATTTCTTTTGGCGTGCTTGGCTACATTTGAATTTGTGTTTAGTTCAACATCTCGGAATCGGGGAAATTTTTAAAGGGTGTGTTCGGGGTTTGGAGTACTGGATTTTTCACCCTGTTTAGCAGGGCTTGGCGATGTATGGTCTCCTTCCTTGACAAAAAGCCGGTGAAGATGTCGTTCCTTCTTTCTTTTGGCCTGACTTAACTCTGCTTTGCTTCGTGCCTTGATCATGTTGTTTGTGGAGTTTTAAGGATGTTCTTCATATAGGAAGCGGGGCTTTTGCTCCCTCAGTTTTTTGCAATGATTATCAGTTAAGATGTTATTTGCTGGCCTCGGGCCTTAATCAGTAATGCCTTTCCGTAGTACATCCTATCTAAAAGAGCTGTTTGCCCCTCAATATGATCCTAAAGGAAATAAACTTCAAATCGTAAATCGCTTATAATATAAAAAAAATATCCTGCATTGTGATCCTTCCTTCTTCGTTCTGGAATTCTACTCTTAACGATGGTTGCCTAAATATATGCCTTACATCTTGATTATTCCATCATCTGCGTTCATCTTGCTGAGTTTCTTTCTAAATGGGTTCTTCAGCTGCTGTGCCCACGTCTCCAGCGAGTTTGAGTCCTCTCCGGCTAGCGTCCTTTACGTAGGCCCACGTTCCGGTAAAGTTTTCCGTTGGTGATCCGTTCCAGTCTACGCATGGAACCGACCATCTGTGCTTCAAGACGATTGCTGTTTATCTGCTTCAGCTAAGTACCCTTTTGACTTTTCCTTCTTAACTGGCTTAATCTTAATTAAAAGAAAAAAATGAATTATCTTAATCGTAACTTACTAATTTGTTAGTATTAATTGTTAGATGGGTTTTCCCTATTTGTAAAATGGTAAATTAAAATTGGCTTAATATTTTTAATGAGTTTGTATAAAGGATTTTTAAATTGTTAAGAAATTGGAAATTTTGTTTTATTGGTGAACTAAAAAAATGCCGAGTTAATGTAAATTGTTGAATTGTACTTGCTGAGTTAAAGAAAAATTGAAAATTTGAAATAGAATTTTGCTCTTATTTTAATAATCTAACTCTTCTTAAGAAGGTGGTTCTGCGGTACTCTGCTAATTGAATACAAAATATTAGAAAACTTTTGATGAGCTAAAATAAGATATCTAATTTAAGGATTTTATCTTGATTGGTGGTATTCTTTTATTCTTTGTGAAAATAAAAAAAAGGAGGTAATTTTAACTTGTTAGGAATAGTAGCATTCCTTTTGTTTTCTGTGCAATAAGATAAATTTTAACTTTGTTCTGAATAATAGAAATAAGGTATTTTCTTCTGTGCAACAATAAGATGAAAAGAATATATATTTAGCTTGTTTAAAAAATGCTTAAACTGTTGAAAGATAATATTGTTATGGATTAATAGAATAATTAATAGAATAATAAGTTGGATTAATAGAATAATAGATAGTTACTTAAACTTTGAAGGTGCTGATTTTTTTTATGAAATTACTGAATTGTTAAAACAAGGATGCTTCGCTGTCAACATTAGAATTTTCTTAAATTATTTTCATTCTCCGGAGAGAAGAGGTTTTTTTTATTATTTATTTTGATATTGATTTCTCATAATTTGATCTGTTTTGACAAATAAACACTAAGTTTTTTCTAAAAAGTTAATATTGATTATTGTGGTTCTTTTTTGAAATGCTTAGTTCCATTAATTCACTAGCATCAAGGTTCAAGGGTTATTCACTAAAATTACAAACATTCACAACGCAATGTTTAAATTTATTTTGTTGTGTCTCGCCTTCTCTAGAGAGGCATAACAATAGGCTTGGACAGGATTAGAGAATACATCATTTTAAGGCTTATGAAATAAATGTATTAATTAACAACATTAGGAAAACTACTGAAAAACAAATTCCAAATTAATTTGCAGTTAAATGAAAATAAAATTAAGAAATCAAAGGAATTTCCTAAGTACTTCGTCTTTTAAAAAGCAAGGAGGCTAATTAGCAGAAATGTTTTTACGTATTGAGGGAAACTGCTATTTTTAGAACATTGATTAATTAATCATTCAGCTACTTTGATGTATTTGGTAAAAGTGATTAGGATATTATTCATCATCAGGTACAATTACAGGTACAAGCAGGCGGGATACCTGAATTGTAGAAACTAGTCGTACAAAAGTCCCACTGCACTAACTGTGCAAATACCTCTGATTTTGGATAGTACAAACCATCATTTCGACGTATAACGCGTACTTTTAATACGAAGAACAAGATTGAAATTTACGGGTACGCTTTATACCTCGGTTATAAAAAGGATAGATATAAAATAAGAAAAAAATAGTATAAAAATTAGATTGTTGCATCCTAATGCACCTAATGCTGTTTATTTTAAAAGAAATGCCATACCTATGAACTTAAAAATGTTCAATATCGGATAACATGAAAAGTTCTTCGTATTCTTTTTCCGTTCTATTATAAGGATTATCGAAATTTGTTTCGTCTTCAACATCACCGTTACTCTGATGCATAAATAAACACTCATCTTCCGTTCCATTTAGTATTTCTTTCCATGCTTTCGTTATCCGCACGAGTACTATTTCTACACTGGCATGGCGCATTTGACCTCCTTTTGTCAATGTTTTTTCACCTTCTAACATCCACGTATTCCATTGTCGTTTTAAATTTTCTTTGAAAGGTTTATTGATATACACAAGTAAACGATGAACTAATCGCATTAATCCGGCTGGAATAACTGCCATATCTGTATCACAGCTCGTTTCAATAATTTTTTCGTATTATCCATTAAAGGAGATCTGAACTTGTCCTAAACTAAAAAACTTTCTGGATTCTTGAAGGCAATTGAACGCTTTTGCTAAACATTTTTCATCCACATTTTCACACCTTTTTTGTCCATCCACCCTTTCTCGTGAGCATGAATGAGAACACCATCATGGAAATTACATTTCGGCATAGTCTTTCTTTTAAAATTAAACATGTGTTTTAATTTTGCATCATCCGTTAAGCAGGAAAGCACTACTGTGATGTGAGACTTAACGCGATCTTTTGTTTTTATGCGAACGTTTTTTTTTCCTTTCACATGAATATATTTATTTACTCTCATATCAAATATTACTAGAGTTTCATCCATATTTCCAATATGTGGCAGTCAATAACGTTTTTGCCTTCATTGTTCAATAACATACATCTGGAAACTTATCAGTTTAAAAAAATTATCTTTTCCTCTTGGAACTAAATTACCCCGTGCCATAAACTGTCTACACTAACTCAAGTTTCCTTTTATGTTTTCACATTTATTTACATTCCTTTTTTTGCCCATTTTAATATAAATAAATATACGCTGTTCTTGTTATAATTAATCCAATCTGGCCATTATCTATGATCCGATTCTGGAACACTTTTTTCCAGTATAGGCTATTTCGTTTCTCCTCCACGCAAAAGCACATTTATTCTTTGGCATATGAATGACTATGGTTCCATTTTTCTCCCACTCACGTATGGAGCTTTCGCCAACACTAAACATCCTTGCAGCGGCCCTATTTAAATTTTCTTTCGCAAACTGAATGAACATTGAAACAATAACTGTGATTGTTTCGTTTTGCAGGAGGCACATTTGCTACTAAAAGGAACATTTGATCAACTGTACTTCAACAAAAGCAAATGCTAAAGCCTCCGATGTTCACTGAAATTACCACAGAAAGAGAAAACATCTGGCTCCTAATTTCCCGAATTAGTTCAGATCAGCAGTGCATTTTTACCCCAAATTATGTCCTTTTCTGGAAAGCATAAAATAAAATTCTCGTGTGCACTTGCACTGAATACGACCCATCCTCTTTGCAGAATTATTTACTACTTCAAGCATTCCCTCACCCAGACACATATATTATTCCACTTATCGTTTGTCAGTTCAGTATACTGTTATTCGAAAGCCTCGAAAAAGATCTTCGAATGAAGCACTTCAAAAGATTAAAGCATCGCGCATTTATCTTTCAGATTGTAAAGTATACCCTAGTTTATAACGGTTATTTTTAGTTTCATTCACCTTTCCTGTCTCTTCTAGCTTAGCTTACAATTCCTTATCATAATAAGTTTTTAGAATCACTTTAAATGCAAATGAGTAGTAGAGAGTATTTAAGTCGAAGTTCCACTGACTTCTACAGGAGACGGGAGACCACGGTGAGCAGCTGTGCCGCCAAAAAGACTTTCAGCTTTATTGCAGACTCCGTGACCACTGACTTCTACAGAGAGAATTAGGATTCCTGAATAACGCGCGTTTGCCTTTTGGTTACGGCTCTCTAAACTGTTACTACGCTCGGCCGTATTATGTGCCCTTTATAGCATCTCTAGCTAAGTTAATATTACGGGCCAACTAGCTTAGAAACTGTGTTAGCTTCGGCTAAATCTCTTTAGTTAGTCAGTTTGAGCCCAAGTGGACGCTTTGTTGTGTTATGTAGCGATTTTAGTTAGTTTAGAATTGTGGATTAATATGTAGTTAATTGCAGTTTATTTTTAATTAATTATTGAGTGAGTAAAATTCTATGCATTAATTTATTCTTATTCTAAATTTTTCTTCACTAGTTGTGTTGCTTACGTTAATGAATCAATTATTTTTATGCGAGTTAAACAGAATTCCCATTCTTACGTTACGCGTTCGATAGTACTAGCTTTCCGGAAAAGGAGACAATGGGAAATCGGTTGCTTTCTGCGTAATATTTGAAATTTAAAAATACTTCCTTTTTATTTACATGGATGAAATTTATACCTCTTAGAGAGAAAAAATTTAGCTTTCTTATGAATCTACTTTCATGACTGTACGTCGCCTCGTTGGAGAATTATGACCATTTAATTGCTAAAATTGTTGAATTTCGGGTCTAAAATTTTATTCTGCTAAAAGGGTGTTTTTTCGAGCACTTTTCGTCCAAGTTCGTGTTCAGCGTCCGGTTGGGTGTAGGGTTGTTATATTCTTTCCCTCACCCCTCTTCCGCTGGCGAAGGGGGTGGCGAGGGTGGAATTTTTTTGGTGTGTAGAAGGAAAAACTAAGTTTTCGCAGCACTGTTTTGTGTTTGGCGAGATTCGCATACTAATTCACCAAATTTGGTGATTTTCGAAAATTCTGGACTCTGGACGATTAAAAACTGTGCGCAAGGCCATTCTCAGCCTTTTTGCCTCGGATTTGCAGCTGTAAGAAGGACTCACAGTTTTCCTTCTCTTGGAAGAGCCGCCATGTTGACCCAGGGTGTCCTGTAGTGGACATGTTCACGTCTTGCCCGGAATAGAAAGGTTGCTGGTTTTCATTTGAGGGGGAGATGAGGAATAAGAAAAAGATGTACGTCTAAGAAGATCGGTTGAACGTCTGCTCCTCCGCACCTTACCATCCCCGTGTAGGAGTCTAGAATGTTGTTTTTTCTCTTCGAATCAATGCATTAACACCTTAGTGGATGCAACTTGAACCCAGCTTAATCCGGCTTCTTCCAGATCGGTCACTTAGATCCGAGTACTACCATCAACTCGCCAGGATGAGCCTGATCTCCTGCTCGCAAGATTTACGTGCAGTGGAGAGCCTTGTGCATTTTCTTCAACCTATTGGTCATCCGGAGAAGATTTTATCAGATAAGTTCAAGTTTTGTCAATAGAAATGCTTAATTAAGCTTCAAAAGTTTTTTCTACTAGTGAGTTCAACTTTTTGATTGTTCCTCGATTTGATTAATTGAAGAAAAATGTTCTAGTTATGATTTATTAAAGTAAGGAGTAATAATATGCATATTTAATTTCTAATTAAATTCTATTTAACTTTAGTCAAAAGTTTTTCTGCTGGATCTTAAATCCAGGCTGTTTAATTAAGCAACTGTTGCACTATTACTCTATTTAGGACATTTTAACTTTAACTTGGAATGTAATTAAAATTTATATATAACGAATTAAGGCAGAGATATTAAATTAGTTAACTTATCTAAACTTTACCTTTTTACTTTTAAGTTGCTACTACTTTTGGTTGAGAATTAACTTTAAATTTTGCAAGATAAGAAAAAAAAATTTAAATTCAACTTTACCTTTAATTGAGTAATTGAATGTAGGAATAAATGTACTCATTTCTCTCCAACGGGACTACATGAATATGAAATATTTTCTAACTGCCTAAGGGATTGCTTAATTGATGTATGTAATTTTTACCTGTGTAAATTAAGAAATTTCTTTGAACGAAGTAATCTTTATCAAAATGGGTAAACATTTAAGACACCATGCTCGGTGATTTATTAAATTTTCTGTGTATTTTTTTTTATGCTGGCCAGCAGAATTTGATAACTGCATATAAAAATTTAATATTTTTTTTCGGTGAAATATTTTTTTTTGATGTCATCTCGGTGCAATTCTGAAAATATCAATATGTATAATTAATTCTAAATGCATTATTTTTAAATAGTTGTCACCCGGTACCTTAGAGGGAAATTAAGTTGTAAGATTGCGTGTCCTCTTTATAGTGCTGAATAAATATCCTTGGCTATATATATATATTTGATTCAGAGTATTTTCTTATGATGTCTTGTGTAAATGTTCTTAACACCACTACTCCTGCTTGGTCTTAGGGGTTGTTCGAGTTAGTTCTTTTGGTAAAATTTACACAACGCAATTAACAGATTTGGTTTGATATCATTGTAGGCAAATTATTTGATTTCAGGTTTTAAATTGTAACAGATAGTAATTTTGTAGTATTTAACCTAGTATTTAACGTCTGGTACCATAAGGGCCAGAACAGTTGTACGTCCTGAGAAAGGAGCCATCTGTTAATCTTTATTTTAAGCAATGAGGGATAATTAACCCTTCTTCAGTCTACGTTTCTGTTTTTGGGTTTCAGCGATTATTCGCTTAGTAGTTCACTAGGTTCCTCAATACTTAGTTAATACTAGAGAAAAGGGAGGAATCTTACAAGGTTTTTTCGTAAAGAAAGAATGCACGTTATATGGCGAATATACCTAAAAATTAAAATATATATATATAACTTGAAATTAAAAGGTGCACATGCTACGCCGAAATATTTGGTAAATGACTTCTATTTCTGATACAATGAAAATAGGCGTGAAATTCTTTAGCGTGAAATTTTGCGCGTATTTTGAACCACCACAAAGTATCATATTATATTAAAGTGCTTATCCATGGCTTAAGTCTCTGGTCTGGGCTACTTTGAAACGGTCTCAAGACAGAAAATCGATTGAATAACTGTTCCGCATCCTTTTCCCTACTCCATAAATAGAAATGAAATAAATATGTATTTTTGTGATTTTATTAAATACGTTTATTTCTAGAAATATTGTGCCGGAATAAATGCTAAAGGGAACATACATTTATCATTATACGTTACGTTGTTCAAAATGTACGAAATGAACATTTGTTCATTTCGTAAATTTTAGGAATGCATGTATTTAAGGAAGGAAACTTGTATAATATTATCTGTGTTTTTTAACATGCAGAAGAATTGAGAAACCGCTCTGCACAGTATGGTTGAATCTATCCATAATTCCGAATTAGAAGGCTAATGATTTGTAGACTCAGCCAGAATAGGAAAGCGTTAAAAATCAACTATATTCTTTTCTGAAATTCCAACTCAGCATCTTCCATTTGCCAGCCGGACGTGATCTTCAATTTCACTACGAAGGTAACAAAGGAAAGAAAAATGCTCATAGATTTCCTTTATCGAAAAATGCTATATATTATATAACTTAATATATATATATATTGTTACGGATTTCGTATTTATTTAGAATTGTAATTAAAACTGTTTTATTTTCCTGTGCAACACAGACGATTTTCAGGAGAAAGCTACGTCGGGAAAATAAAAGAGCGCGTGCATTTAATATTTAATAAATAAATATCGCGTAATTGCTGTTGCCATCCACAAATATCGAGAAAATAGGTTTTACCAGAATATTCTAGTGAATAATTAAAAAGTTAATAAAAGCGGAATTAAAACACCTCATCTCAGTTGTACATGTTTTAAGAGAATTGTTTACTTACTTCATGCTGCTATTGATTGTAGCGAATTCGCTGTGAGATTGAATTATTTTGTCAGATTTGAATTGAGTTCTATTTAACGTTTGAGATGTTGTGATATTATACGAATATCTCTGAGGAAATATTTCAACATCTTGTTTTATTTCTTGCGAGAAGAATAAATTTTGTTAACTTTTTAACGACTTGTGAATTCAATCAATTGCAAAAATTGTTGTGTCCAGTACGCACGCAACAATTTTTGGTGTCAGAAGAGGGATGTGAATGCCATTGGAAGAACAATTAAGGCAATTTATGGCAGCCTTTGCTGCATTTAAAGAAGAGATTAGAACTGGGCAACGGTCCGTTAAAGAGGAGATCAAAGCGGTTCAAGAAAAGATGGAAGCTGGTCAAATTTCTGTTAAAGAAGTGATGAGAGCTGGTCAAGAAAAGACTGAGGCAAGACAAGCAGAGATGAAAAGAGAAATTACTTACATAATAGAAAATAAATCTGAGGCTATGGAAGGCAGAATAGACACTGCTGAAAGTGCAGTTGGAGAAATTGAAGAAAACGTTACTTCTGTCAAAGAACATATAGAAGACATACTTTCGGCCATGGAACAACAAATCGATTACGGAGTTTCTTCTGTCAAGGAACAAATAGAAGAGAGAGTTTCTGTTGCGGAACAGCGAATCGAAGCAACAGTTTCTGCCGTACAACAACAAATCGGACAATAAATTTATGATAGGGTTTCTACGATTGCCAAAGAAGTTGATAACCTGAAGAAATTTGTAGCGATGGGAGGGAGCAATACAGATGGTTTTATATTTTTACTGATGCCTGCTCGTCACCCCCTGAAGTTATCCACATTTGATGGGAAGACCTCTTGTCAAGTGTATAAGACGTAATTTTCAATAGTGGCGGAAGCGAACGGATGGGATTCCCAGGCTAAGGCCTGTCATCTCGCCTCTTCTCTGAGAGCAGACATAGCGGATATCCTTCAGATTCTTCCTGAGAACCAGAGGCTAGATTTCGAAGCATTATCCAGCGCGTTGGAGCTGCGCTTTGGTAAGAAATGCTTAAAAGACTACAGTAGGCTTCAATTAAAATCCCGCCGACAGAAGCCCACGGAAGCACTCCAGGAGCTCGCCATGGATATTGAAAGGCTATCTCACCTCGCTTTTTCGGAGTGCCCGACAGAAACAAGTGAAATCCCGTCCCTGTAATACTTCATCTACGGCATCCGGGATCCTGAAATACAGAGAGCACTGCGAATGGCTGATGTAAAGAACTAAAAAGTGCTTTCGTTTACGCCATGAAATTCGAGGCAGCCCAGCAAGCAACTCGCAGAGACCGACACCCAATCAAAGCTGCGAAAGTCCAAGAGCCAGTGGATCAGATGCCTGCTCGCCTAGACGATTTAACAAGACATCTGAATACCTTGAGACGGTATATTAGTGATAAGAAACCGACCGTAAAGTGCTCGAAATGCGGTGCTTTAGGGCACATGTGAAGGCACTGCCGAACACTCCAGAGCACGAAAAATAAGACGGACGATATAAACAGACAAATAAATGCCATGAGATGGAAAAAGAGTGACAAAAAACCGAAGTGATGGAACTGAGGAGCTGAAAGCCACGTACGAAGGAACTGCAGAACACCCCGAGGTACGGAAAATTTTCCAATTTCCAGCAATGACGAGGAAGTATATTAATGATCATATCGCGGAGCAGAGTTTGAGCGATAGTGAACAACCCCGTTTTAAAGAGCTCAAGATTTCTGCAGTGTGCGGTAACAGTAATGAACTATCCATTAATGGGCATATCGATGGAGTTCCTTGCAATATGATCATTGATACAAGAGCTAATGTTGGAATCATTCGGAAAGAGCTCAACAATTTGAGGACAAACTGATTCGGATACCATCCTGTGTTACCCTCAACACTGCGTCCTGCGAGAAAATTATTATGGATGAGATAAGATTACCCTTTATTAACAACATAACAGAAATGTAAAACCGCAACGTTAACAAATGCAACGTTAAGGCATGTGTTTGGATTTGATTAGAAAATACTGAATATTAGAAAAAGGTACCAAAGTAGATTTATAAAAGTCCTGTTACCAGGTGTTGAAGTTTTTATTACCAAACTTTGTAGCTTATTTTGAAAAGTGCTGTTGGCAATAACGTAGACAGAATGCTCTCGGTGCAAATAACGAAGGCTTACTTTCAAGTTCCATACAATTTCAACACTAAGAATTTGTATGAATCTTAACTACTTTGAATATTAATTTCTGGATACATAAAAACAATCAGGCAATTAATCATTCTGTCTTAATTCTGAGCAAAATAACCACCGCATACGTAAAGGTTTCAAATAAAGGTAAATTCGTGAGTGGTAGAAATAGCTCGTGAATGAATAAAGCGAGATAAATAGAATCGAACTATCATAGCGTTACTCGTTGAACTTACTTGGTTGTAGACTTGGGAAATTAAAGAACCGTGAAGGAAATTTAAATTGAATTTCAGGAAATTCATGCCAGAGGAAATTTTTCAAGTATGCTTTTATTATTCTTACAAAGTGTACGCTTTAGAATTGTAAGGAACCGAAGCAGGTTTGAAGATCCTGTAAACAAAATGTTTTACACATTAACTGTATTAAGAAAACCTGTTGATCATAATAAAAGGCAGTCACGTAGCAGCGCGGCTATCAAACGGCTTGCCAGAAACCTATGAAAATCTCATAATCTCTAGTATCTCGACCAAAGGAAAAACATATGTTGCAGTAAAGAAAACTAAAACTGATCGATGAATGCATGAGGTTAAAAGAAAATTTGGAAAACATTGAAGCAATTTCCCAAACAAGTATCAAAGCAAACTATCAGAAATTCTAATTATACAGCGGAAATGGGAAAGGAAACTAATAAAGTAAGACAGGATGCGCCGGATAAAATGACATTCTGAAAATTGAAATAAAGGCAGAGGTGCTCAGAACTCAAAGCATATTAGAGGTAAACAATATATATTCTGATAGCAAATAAAAAATATAAATTAATTTAAACTAAAATACGTCTGACGGTAGAAAAGAAGGAATTGAGAAAACTTGCAAAGCAGCACGATTACGAAAAGTTCCGAAAGGGCAAAAAATAGACCTCAAAAACTGTTATTTATTCTGCAACATATTGCTTTGTGATCAATATTAAAGAAATGGTTTGGAGTAAAGAAAAATAAATATCATTAATTTAGATTTGAAATCTGAAGACATTGGACAAGTATATCTTCACAAATTAAGGATTACGGGCCTGAAATGCTCTTATTATCAAGGCTCACCCCTTGGAATTATACGCCACAAGAGTGGCTTTTATATTC
This sequence comes from Stegodyphus mimosarum, assembly GCA_000611955.2. Taxonomy (NCBI): domain Eukaryota; kingdom Metazoa; phylum Arthropoda; class Arachnida; order Araneae; family Eresidae; genus Stegodyphus; species Stegodyphus mimosarum. The sequence goes on along the minus strand of KK116747.1, from coordinate 276,049 downwards.
ACATATTAGTATTCTTCATTTTCAACATGATATTACTTTCATGATGGGTGCGAACCTTAATCAGCTATATTCTAGCTAAGTGGAATAAAGAAAATGTTATTAAAACTGCCCTACATAATGTAAGAAAACCAGTGTAAATATTTCGCATATCGATAGTGAATCACCTTCAATTTAAATAAAGGTAACGGAAAAGAGTTTAGATAGATTAAAGAGTAAATTAGATAAGAATATGGGTTACGTTAAATTTAGTTTTGATGAAATGAAGTGCTAAACAGTTTGCAGAAAATATTATAAAAAACGGGAAAAAAATTGCATAATGTCAACGATCACAAAAACTATGAAAAATACTTCATGAATAAAAATTTGAAGATAGATTCAAACAAAGTAAACAAAGCAACACTCATTTTTGGCTTCGAAATTAGAATCCAGAGATATATGAAGCATCAAGAAAAACTATTATACGAAAAAAATAAATTTAAAAAATCCGCGATACACGAAATATGAATGCTTAAACTTAATGTTACAAAATTACTAAACAGCCATATATGAAACAAAAAAATTACAAAACACAAGATTTTCCTGAGTGTTTCCATGTTAATGCACCTGAAATGATGGCTACTACATCAGTGACTGCAAAGAGCTATTTCATAAAGTAAATTAAAGAACATTCCAAAACGCATCAGTTCAGAATAATTTGTTGTGTATTTGCTGCTATTATTGTAGACTTTACTTGTCTGACAGTAACATCAAAAGTCCGTAAATTTTATTGTAGCAAGAAATGCAGGAATACGTCTATCGTTATCATGGGCCTAGGGCCGCTTAGAGGTTGCTTTGCACAAGTCTGTCCCAATTTCGAAGGAGAATTCCCTGCGAAAGAGCATTTACTACACAGACAAAAGCAGCATTGCCATTAAAGCAGCTTGCAGCTACCGATCTCAAAGAAAATGCATGGTGTTTTACCGTAAGTTTTGGAAAGCATACGGAACAGAATGCTCACACTGATACAACGAAATACAAAAAATTTAAAATTGTCTTAATGAAGAAGAGTACGAGCATCAAGTCATAGCTATATTTCTACATCAAAGATCCTCGATCAGCGAGCATATAATCAATGTCTACTTTTAACTCTGGCCTTAATGGATGGAGAAACCAGATCAG
>KK116747.1:248151-274864 GCA_000611955.2 Stegodyphus mimosarum | reverse complement strand
AAGAAACAGAACTTAAACAGTGTCAAAGCTTACACTGGAAGAACTTACTTTTGAATTCTGGAAAAGAAATGAAATACGTTTGAATAAATAGGAAAGTAAGGATTCAGATTTTGATATAATGATTGCATTAAAGTTAGTATAAGATAAATTCTATCTAACAAAATTTTTATTAAATAATTAAATGAATTTGATGTACAAAATAAAATAAAAGAAAACCTGTAATCAAGAAGATATACAAAGAAAGCAATAAATTAAAAACGGAATACTTAGAACCTGTTCCAGAAATAATATAATAAGAAATTTCAGTTTGCAATGAATCAAAGACAATTTACTTACATTTTACGAATAACAGGAGGATTTCTGTTAAGTACTTTCCCTAACGTAGTAAAATATTGAAAGAAATAAATCACCATCAAACTGAGACAACTAGCAGATGTATTAAAAGAAAACAGATGACCGAAGCATGTGAAAGAAATAATCGAAAAATAAAACATAGTCCTAATTAATTTTCGTCAAAAACAAAAAGAAAGCAACATAATCCAAATAAACATTTAAAGTAAGTGCTATTCGGTGCATTTAAAGTAAGGGAAATTGAACCTTACCGTAAAAACGATCATGATGATGGTGAAAGTTTTGCCTTCGCCATTGGTTAAAATATGATAAGAAGACCACAAGAGATAATCTGCCAACATGGAAGCAGAAAAAAAAGACTTGATCAAAAGAATTTGATAGTAAAACCATTAGGCTTAGTACAACTTGAGGAAAGTCAAAAATAGGCTTCACCCGAGAGAGCACTAAGAGAGATGGGAGGGAAGGAAGTTAAAAAAAAAGCAAAGTTAAAATATATAATCACAAGTAAGGCCATATAACATACGCATTCAACAGACACACATAAAAAAAAAGATGAAGAGAGCACTAACTTTGATTTCCAAACCCATCCATTGTTTATAATTTTCACAATATCCTGTGCGATTTTTATATGTCTCTTAGAGTAATAATCCCGTTTGCTGGCAATTTCAAAATCTTCTCGGAGACCAACAGTCAATTCACATGATTCATAAAAATGCATATTATCACCAATTCTTCTTCTAATGATTAATATGCATATTATGCATATTTTCATCACAGGTTTTACAGAAGGTATTGTCTTGGACACTAAATCTTGATAATCAAACATAAAAATAGTATTGTTTTATGTTGTATAAGTGCATTAATTAAAATTACGTTTTACTTCTTCTTAGAAATGTGTTCAAGTGTCATTTATGTGTTTTTCAGATCATATTCTCAAGGAGATATACATATGGTGATAATCCCTTTCCTGAAAATGTTAGTTAAGCGGATTTCTTTGTAAACTTTGAGGTACTGTTCTTGCTAAATACAGAATTAAGAACCTGATAATTGAATCAGATAATGTTTTGTTTAACGAAGCATTTTCTGGCGTTATAACGTGGGGCTTAATGATTCAGAATAGAAATTACTAGATTAGAATTACATTATAAGTAATGACTAAAAAGCGTTTTTTTAAATTAAAAAAGAGAAAAGATAAGTTATTAAAATTCAATTACCAAAACTACTAACAGAGAAAACGAATTACTAGAAAAAGAGAGCAGACTCTTTTTTTTTAAAGATCTTTCCAAAAATTTGTACCAAACGTCTGAGCAGCTAAATGGGCTTGATCTTGATGCAGAAAATCCAACTGGTAGGTTAGATGAATTAAAAGTTGAAACAGAAAATTGGCAAATTTACAGAAATCGAGGTTTCATTTGAGGTGTAAATTAAATCGCTCGTTAAAAAACTTCTTAGAAATCAATGAAGTAAAAATTAAGAAATCAAAATTGGAAGAAAAGTAGTGCGTAAACTCTAATTCAAGCAAAAATATTTTGGAAATCACAAGAAATAAATTTGAAAAAATTCAGTATGAAATTATGCATTAATTTCTGAACTATTCGATGATGCGTTAGAAAGCTTTCAAAAATTTTAGGCTCAGTTTGAACCTGAATTCATAACAAAAAGATTTTGAGTTAAACAGAAGCACTTAACTCTCGTAAATCTATATTAAAATGATTAGCACTCGTTTCTAAACAATGGCGGTTTATTTCAAGTAAAATTATAATTCAGTTGCTAAATATTTAAAAGAAATATATGGTCTTAAAGAAATCATAGTTCGAGAACGTATTAGTAACTTACCAAGTTTGAAGTCTATGCGTTTCGGAGATAAATTAAGAGAGCTCCGCGAGTCATATAATGTACGAAATTTTAAATTAAAAATCTCAAATTATGAGGATTAGAACTCGTACAGCAGTTTGCTACTTTTCATGCTAACTCTAAAGGTTACAAATAGTAGTGTTTTAAAATGAGACGAATTACAGAAAATGAAATTGGGGGAAGAGGGATATTTTTTTTTGTAAAGAACTGATTTGATTGTTCTGAAGAATAGCTCATTATCTCAGTATTAAATAGCGCTATTGAAACCCGTTTTGAACGAAGATGACTTTTCAGGTTAGAACTACTTCTTACTTACACAAAAGAACATTCAGCTATTTAATCAGAAAAAGCTGTTTAATCGAACTGTGGATTTTAAAGACATATACAGATCGAAGCCAAAATGTAGCTGCACTTACTGTTATTCAAAAACGAAGAAAAATACTAAATAAATAATGAAAATGAATAAATACATAATGAAAAAAAGAACAAGAAAAAGAGAGAAAGTTTTAAATTACAAGTGGAAGACAGTGAACCAAGAATGCTGTAAAAGTATCGCAATATTTAAAGCAAAGCTCTTTTTGCTGTTTTTTTCTACAACCAAACATAGCTAGAGGGAAATGTCGGGAACAAGCTTCCCTGAAACTGTGCTCTAGGAAAAGTGATGAAAAGACTTAGCATTGTCTTATTCATTTCTGCGATTGCCATTGTAAGGTATTTCCTCATTCTTACCGCAAACCTTTGCGATGTAACTGGAACCACATTCGGCTGGCTGTCGGGAAAGCCATAATTTGTATCCTAATGAGGGCATCGCTTATATCTTCGGTTTTTTTTATTCTAAAAATATGTTTTACACTACAGTAGAGCACAAAACTAAAATATAGTGGATGATAATTCGTCACCACCTGGACTGGCGACTGGAGATTCCCAGGTGCAGCTGAAATGGGAGAGAACGTAAGTTAGTTTCCCGTTCTTATCGCGTTCCTTCGAGATATAACTGAAAGCACGTGTGGCTAAAAATCGGGAGCCCGAGGTACAAATTCCGGCAAGGGCATAGCTAGTTTCTTCCCTGCATTGAATTCTAAAAATGAAAATGTCTCTACAGCGCAAACTGCACATTTAGAAATTATCTAAAATTTACTTATTAATGAATTTCTAATGGTCTCGGAAGATTTGCTCCAGCAAAAGCCATTTTTTATGATTAATGCAATTTGATGATGTTTCGTAGACGTTTCAAGAGATATTGAGACACATTGAGAGAGATATTGAGATATCATTCGTTTTTAAATTTACAACTGTTTCCATGAAAATATTATTAATTACACATACCTGTGAAAATTTTCTTCGTTAGATAATCTTAATAAGGAAGCATGAATAATACTTTTATGCACCAAAGCTGGTTGTAGGAAAAAATGTCACCTGGAAAATAAGGAACGGAAAGATAGGCACCGGAAAATTAGGAAACGGAAAATAAGTCACCATTCTTTTGCAATGGGAAAAATAAGGGATGTTTAGAAATATCGCTAAGATGGGAGATAAAAGTTTTATCATAACAACCATACTTGCGGAATAGGGAAATCTTCTGACGATGATTGAAAGAAGATAAGCAAGCTGCTGGCCTGTCTGATGGTAAAAATAGAGGGTTGTCTGATGGTAAAAATAGAAGGTCTTTAGTGATTGTTCCCCTCGTACCCCGTGTAGTTATAGCGTTAAGCTGTGGTTCAGGGGTGAAACATAGTCGCATAACTGAGCGTTAAAAGCAGTATTATAATAAACCGTTGTAGATGAAATTTAGTCACAGTTTGCGATAAGATTATTACTTAATTTTTAGCTAATTAAGCGTCACATATTTTTTTTTCTGATTTGATTTTAATTAAAAATAACGTGTTTGCACAGGAAACAATTGCTGAAGTTTGCATTTCAGTCTGAATAGGAAAACAAGAAAATTACAGTTATTAAATTTAAGAGGTTTATTTCAAAATTATACTAAAATTTTAAAATGCGTCCTATGGACACGAAATTAGGATTTAAACATTTAATACACAATATGGTTCATTGAATATTAAATGTTTAAATCCAAATCTTCCAAAGCCCACCAGCGGCGGAGCCGTAAAGACGTGGGTCTGTTTCCTAAATGAAACGGGTGAAACAAACGCGTTGGAGAACATTCCTGCAGGCAAGTTGGAAAAACCTGCTATCGAAATGACCTTGCTCGGCTGCAGCTAGCTCAGCATCTTACCCTTAAAACCTCCCTCAAAAGAGCCAGCTATAACCCTGCCGGTTAAATTAGAATTTGGCAGATTTCCCCAACTCCGATTGACGACATTATTTGGCGAGATTTTAGAGTTCCTTTTTTTCCGTTCCTTATTTTCCGGGTGACATTTTTTCCGCACACCCCAAAGTTAGTTTACAAGGTTATAGAAAATTGCGAAATTAATTTTTTTTACACCGCTCTGTTTTGCAAAACGTGTGTCTTATGAAGTACTTTATGGACACTGGGATTTTAAATCCCTTCAAACGAATATAATATTACGAGTCACAGCGAAATTAAGAAAATTAAATTTTCAAATGAATGCAGACTAAAATATACTACATAATTTTAGGAAATGAAAAAAAGTATAAATGACAAATGATTTTACTGCAAATAATTTTAAATACCATACAGTCCTTAAATTGCCCTGCTTTATACACTAAATGAGATTTATAAAATGAAAATGAGTATTAAATCAAAACGAAATAGCCTTTATAAAAGGGTTGAAGATTAAGTAAACTTAAGTCTTCGAAAATATTCTTTCTGGAAAGGTAGAAAAAGATTAATACATAAATAAACTTAGTATCAGGGAAATTTTTACAGAAGAAAAGAACAGTGTGATGTTTAATGGCGCCGTGTCCTCGAAACCATCCTTCCAAGAGCCGTAGAACAGAATAATTAAATATATATATGCAGAGAGAGAGAGAGAGAGAAAATCGCCTAATTAATATTCCTTTTCATTCTTGTGTTAAAACAGGGCGAAGAGTTTGTTTTATCATCTGGATATTTCAAAATTTATGATTATAATTTTAGATTTTAGAGTTTTAAAATACAGGACGTGAAGCCGTGGAAACAAAATCGTACGATTTTGAAACGCCAGCAAAAATCAGTATACTATTTTGTTAAAAGCTTTGTATAAGAACTTCATTTAAAAGATTTTTTCAGGTGTGTTTCACGATGCAAATAATAAAATTCGAAATTTTTAAATTTGTTGATTAAGCGAGATATATACGAAAAACAGATTAGAAATTGTTTCAGCATTAAATAAAAATAAACTCAAAGTCAGATTTTGAAGAAATCGTTTCCAGGTGGAAATTTTTATCTTCTGGGCTAAAAACCTTCTCAGTTTCATAGCTTTGGATATCTCTGCTTTTCCTCTATATGATTAACTCACTTTTCAAATTTTTAATTTTCTAACAACAGACAAAAATATATGGCGAACCTTTTGAAAGTTATTAAACTATATTGAATATTTTAACAATTGGAAAGTTTCCTAGGTGCAGTATTTTTTAAAAAAAGTTAGATTTTATGTTTACAGACTCTCCAATGTTGAAACTGTACTTTTATACCTTGACTTTATTGTTATTAGCTTTATGCTTGAAAGCATATATTTATGATACGTATTTGAAGAAACAAAAACTTGCAGCAACCTTTTTCATACATGCTTGTCATGCATAAATGGAATAAAATAAATTATTAAAACATTGCCTATCAGAAGATAAAGTTTTTGTTTACATTGGTTATTCACCGAAGGGTGGATACATTATGCATTGTGTCATTCAGAGAAATAGAAAAAGCTTAATGCTATGCTGTTTACATAAATAAAAGTAAACCAGCTAAACCAGCCCTGTGCTGCTTTTCATGGAAATAGAGGAGATACTATCAGAATAGCAAGAAAATCCATGCATGAAAAATTTCCAAAAGTTGCAGAATTATTTCCTTTTTACAAACTGATTTTCAAATTTAAGTTGCTTAAAAAATCGTAAAAAAGACTAACAATTATGCTGCATTAAAGTTTAGACGGTTAGAATATGCAATATTTTATTTTAATATCCTCTCTAATTTTTCAAAAATTCGATAAAAGTATCTTAGAATTGCTAACCATTTTCATCATGATATTTAACAAATGTAAATTTAAATTCTATAACATAACGTAATAAGGATGTGTGGCATCGGTAAAGCTTCGTATTCCACTCTGCAAAGCATCATATATCAATGTTCCAAATTTAATAACAAAACTCGGAGATGAAATGTAGGTGTGCTGCCACTCACAGTACGTTTGCCATAGGAATTTAATCAACAAAATCAGCGACTTAAAAGAAATGTACTGCCACTGCCCGAATTAAAATGTATTTTTTTTAATCTTCCACGCGCCATGGTTTTGTCCTTCAGCAAAGAGTAAGATATTTAATTTACCTTTGAAATTTACACTGTTACAAATGAAAAAAAGTAAGCGATTTAAGACAGAAAACGCAAATTCCTTTTAATCATTAACCATTACTAACTGGACTGCTGAAATTACACTAACTGGATTAACGCCATCATTATTGCGTTCCCAAAAGATTATAAGGTTTTTTTAATACGAAATAAATATTAAAAGTTCCACACAGTTTCAGTTTTGAAATTACTTGTTGCCTTCTTGCTATCGTTTCTTACTAAAATCGTTTACGGCTACCTGTCCGTTTACCTTTTAGAAAAGTGACGAACTTTATAAAACAGTGTAGAATCTTTCAAGCAAAATGTTAAATGTGCTTTCTAGTTTTTCGTCAATTTGAAAACGGTAAGAATATCGGCCAAACTGAATGACGGTTTTCAGAAAGTTTATTTCCGAAAAAATACATAACCGATAATAAAGCGAATACCAGTTCTTACTACAACCGTTACATAGAGTCGTATTAGTTCTGCACTGTTTATGTAGTTTTATTCGAACTTGGTAAAATTTTGCATGATTCACCTTTAACAAAAATCACTGTATCCTCAAATTTCGACGAAAATCATTGTATACCTGAAATTTCGAAAACACTATCCCCATTTCTCTAAATGAAAACTCTTCACTCTGCGCAGAGCCCGAGTAATACCGGATAGATGAGCTAGGATGGCCTAATACAATATAACGCGGTATCCTGTGTTCTCACTCTTCGTATATGAGGTAGCAGAAATGGTTGAATGAAGGGGAAGACTGACTGACAGCGAAGAGGAAGGGTTGCACGCACTCATGGAGGAGCCAATAAATGCTCGCCACCCGGGAGTATGGATGTGGTGGACCACTCTCGAAGGAAACAACTGGGAAAGGCTATTATGCTTCGTCAGATTCTGTGTTTAGAATGTGATCTTTGAGTTGAAAATAAGCCTTCTCTTTTTTTAAAGTTTTGCCGCCCAGGCATAGAACGGATACATCAGTTAGTAGCTAGATTACTATATAGATAATTAAATAACTGAAATTACAGTTGTTTCAGAATGGTTTCGAAGTGCCGTGGCTATTTCATATACTTTTATCTGTAATGAGTTTTAAATAGTTTTAAGGATTATCTAGTAAATTATTGCAATAAGTGCCGGTGGCTGAGTGGTTAACTCGGCTGAACAATAGAAGTTTAACGTGGATTCAATCTTAGACGAATATACTGCCGGCATATTCATTTCCTCATGTGCAACAGGAATACGTACCAGTTTCCGTTAGAATATTTCTCACGAAGGTAGCCATTTCTTTAGTCAGATAGCTGTCGAGTGCTTCTTCATATTCAAATAATCAAAGTTATAATTTCAAACTTATAATAGGTTTGTGATGTTAAAGAACATGATACACTAAATTAATTCTTAGCAATCATAAGAGTTATTGTTTATTAGCATTACTGAAGCATGCCACCTGAAAAAAAAAACCTCCAAACCATAAGTTTCCAAAAATAAATGAAAATTATTTTTAAAGTAATTATGGGGTTCAGTAATTTTAACTAAAGTAAGTTAATTTAAAGTAGTTATGGTGTTAAGTACAGTAACTTCTGCAAGCCACACCTTTACTTGCAATAGAAAATTAACTGTTTGTTGAACAGTACCTGTATGTATTAATAAAAATAACCATAACACTTTCATTAGCTATAATTCACAAATAAATTTTGCCAAAAAAATTTGAGTTTGAAGCGAAATACTTTGTTTACTTTTTGACGTTTAGAAAAACTAAAGATCAGAAAGCGATTAGTTAATGTTAAAATCAGATATTATTTTTTTTTCTATCTACGATTAAGAAATTTATGCAACAAATGCAAACATGTGTTCTTTTGAATTTTCAGTTAAAAACGTGTTCATTATTATATATAAAATATTATTTCTCTTTTAATTTATCATTAAATTTTAGTATAACATTCGCAAAATGCGTTAATTTGCTTTAAAAAAACTGCATATACGCATAGTTTGCTGCTGATGATTAGTGTAAATTTAATTTCAGAAGTAAGTTATGCAGAAATAAATATTTATAGCAAAATGAATTAAATTAAATTAAATATTATTGAGTTATATAATTAAATATTTAAATGAATTAAATATTTATAGAGAATGCATTAAAAGGAACGGAATCTCTAAAATAAAATTTCAATTGTAGGTAACTATACTAAATTTTAAATTTTGGTATTAAGAAATATTTCTGAGTTTTCCGTCTCTGTTATAATCCGATTTTGATTTCAGAATCAGAAAAATTCAATATTTTATATTAGTATGATATCAAGCAGAAACATGTCTTTTTCAAAAAAGGCACCAAGGCATTAATAACTTAATACGTACTTTACAAGAACTTTTGTGTGAAACTCCAGTTTTCGGGATAGTGCGCCAAATGTAAAAATCCCGATCAATTTGATGAGCAACTTCTGCCCTCTGGTGAGAGAAACTTGGATTCCATCGCTGGCAGAAATATCTGAAGCATTGTTTGCAGAGATAATATTAACATTCCGCCTGACTCAATTTAATATCAATATTTACGAACGACTCTTCTTAATAACTTGAATGTAAAGATGATAGTTCTGAGCTTCAATATTTGATGAATAAAAATGTTCCTCATTAAAGAGAAAATAAAGGCCGAATACAAAAATATTTTAACACCTTGCAATACAGACATTTGTTCGAGCGTTTCAAAAGCAAGCGCTTGTATATCTTATAATATTTTATGGCATTCATAATAATGTGATTTACAATATTTTGTTATTATTAACTTTCTTATTTTATGTACATTAAAAGACTTATAGATAATTTATTAGGAAATGTACAGTAGTTCGATTAAACGGCCAAAATTGGGTAATAACATTTCTGGAAAAACGTTGTCCTAATCAATCAAAATATTATAAAAAAATTTAAACTTTCTACCTAAATACTGGGATATGCAAGAAATAAAAAGAAAAGGTTGTTAAATTCATAGCTTTCGGTAAATGATAATGAAATATAAAACAGAGAGAGAGCTGTTTAAAATTAACGTGTACTTCTGAATAAAGACATTTTGCAAAAGGGTTTTTAATAGTTTTTCACTGACATAATTAAAATATAGTTAAAAAAACTACATTGATTGTATCGTTTATATCTGCTTTCTGCAAACGTTGTCGGTTCAAAAAATCAACATATATATAACCAACCGATAAATTACACCTAAATATTATCTTTATATAGTTGCAAACTTACTAACAGGAAAGCAAATATAAAATCATACTTTTTAAAAAATTCAAAACTGAAGGAAAACGTTTTAAAAATTACAACTAATGAAGTTAATTAAATGACAATAAATCAATACAAAGTAAAACGTTTTAAGAAACTAAATGTTTATCTAAAAATAATAAAATCTGATATCAGTAAGTACATTCTATTAAATAATTCTTTAGAATTTTGATACTGATTTGCAGAAGTTCTAAAGCGCTAACTCCAGGACTCCGCGAAGTGTATTTTAAAAACTGCTAATCTAGAATAAAAAAAAAGGATATACTCTTTCGCAACACTGTACGCCTGTATTTACAAATATATCTGTATTTTATTTATTTCTTCATTTTTTTCACTTCCTTGTACAAAGTAAGAAAAGTGTTGTAATCAAAAAAAAAAATAATAAATAAAACATTCGGGTATCATATTTCAACGGAAATATCCATTTTCAGTGCTCCCAAATCAATTTCGATGATTTTTGTTTGCATTAACATCTGTACATGCGGACAGAATAAAGAACTTTTTTATCCAAAATGGATTTAAAATGGATTCAAAAGAGTATGTATATATATCTATATATATCTCTATCTATATTTATATATAGATAGAGATATAAATTCAAAATAAAAGTAATTAAAAATAAATTTAAAAGTCCAAGACTTGCGCTAAAGCTGCAAAGTAATAAACCAATAACTTACAATAAATTATAATTAGAAAATTTTCTATATACCATCTCTAAGGAACAGAAATTAAATTTAAAACCATCATCGACAAAAAGGTATTAAAACTCTAATGCAATAAACACAGGTTAGCATGAAATGTCTGAGTAAAAGATAAGTTGTGCTATTATTAAATTTATACTTTGGTCATTATGTATATGTAGTCGTTCTTATGTAAATAAATGTTACATATCTTAGACCTCTGCTTTTTAAACTCTGTCTGTTAATCTGAAAATTAGATTATTTCACTATAATAAATAAATAAGTTTTAATAAAAATATTATAGACATCAATATGCTTGTTTTGTGTAACATATACTTTTAACATGTTAATTAAATAATGAGAATACATTCTCATTGGTTACAAATATGTACATCAGCTATCTGCAGAGGAATACGAGAAACGTTTTCGATGATGTTTTTAAATTGAGTTTCTGTTCCTTAGAGATGGTATATAGAAAGTTTTTTAATTATAATTTATTGTGAATTATTGGTTTATATATAAATATATATACACCCTTTTACCCAGCTTAAAAGTCCTAATCCGAATTACAAAAATGTTTTAAATGATGAAAATATTCATGTTTTGGCAATGTGAAGTTTAAAAAAAATATTTTCGACAGATAACGAAATTTACTTTGATTGCGCTCTCCTGGATCCTATACTTTTGTTTCAGAAGTTCTTATACTCATTATAAAAAAATAAAATTATGAGAAGTTTGACTCCCGTACGACAAAAATTGTCCGGGATATTTAATTTCAAAATCTGTAATTTTTTATGTCATTTTCAACTTGTGTTGAAGGATATTTAAGTTAGAATAATTCAAGGAAATAAGTTTAAATGATGCACAGCAAAAAATTTGTATAATTGAATAGCCCATATGAGAAGTCATGTGGGTCTACATCTGACCTTTTTTAAATTCTTTAAATGTCAGGCAGTGTTTTAATACTATGCTGATCTTTTCGCTTTATATTATTTGGCCTTCTTAAACAAAATATACAGGATAAATAAGTACAAGCACTTTGAACGGTTCGTAGACCTTATTTTAACTATCAATATTAACTAAGTTGCACATTTCTACGCGAAATGCATTTATACTTTTGTCTTATTATTGAATATCATTAGACATAAATAACACACTTGTTAAATAGTACTTTTACTAATAATGGTAATAAAATATCGCTACTGAAAATGTTAGTAAGTTTATTAGTTAGCTATTAGTAAGTTATTAGTTAATGTTAGTTAGTATTAAGTAAGTTTGTTTAAAAAAATTGTTACTTTGCGGCTAGCCGAAAGTCCTCTCGAGAGGTTAGGAGAACCTCGGATCCGTCCCCCGGGTTGCTCTTCTTCAAAATTGGGGCAGAACCGAGCAAAGTCGTACTGTCACCTGTAGGGTGCCCAAAGGTCTTATTAGGCTAAAATGGGCTCGAAATAGGACTTTGCAGCGAATCTCTATAAATGCTTCGTTTAACTTTTCATTCGAGTCTGTTGCCATTTGTCATGATGCAAAATATTTATCTTTCAAAATAAACCTGTTTGTTGAGGTTCAACAAACTAAGCTATGTGAGAGCAATAGATACAGTCCTTAGAAATATTCGTTCCTTACTTCTGATATAGACAAAATTAAATAATAAATTCATAATCTATATAATTAAAAATATGCAGTATTAACACAGAATGATGTTATATATTTTTATTATTTAGCACGTATTTTGTAAAACTTTACTGAATTTTTGATTAACAAATTCAGGGATTTGAAAGCTAGCAGCTTAAGTGCAAAGAACGTGATTTTTAATACATGAAGTTAGCATGCAAAACGTTAGTAATAAAAACACACAAAAAAATGTTTGGTACATCATCTAACTAAGAAGGAACACTGATATTATAAACTGAGGAAAGACTGAAAAAAATAGAAAAATCTATGCCGACGCATAACACTGCATCATGAATTCCAAACACATGCTGCTTTTAAAATTTTTTTGTTGAATTGTATATGGGGTAAAAGAGTGAAGAAAATGGTGCTTAATCATAAATCTAATAACAGGAGAAAATGGCTGGAAAAGTGGGTTAGTAGGAGAGAAGGGCAACAGCAGACTGGTAGATTGCGAGATCCGTGACAGCGTAGAAAAACTTTAACAAAGCCTTTTGGGCGACCGTTAAAATCTGAGTCCTTTCCGATTTTCCTTTCTTGCTCTTCTTCTTTTCTTTTTTCTTTCTTTCTTTTCTTTTTTTTTTTTTGTCCTTTTCTTATTAACATTTTGTGTGTTAAATAAATAATTCAGTGTCATGTTTTTCGCATTTAGATCACATTTAATTCAACGTCAAAACCACCTTTTGTGATTTTGTTCTGTGTGGCGTAAGTGCGAAGAAAATGATACTTAATAATAAAGCTAAAAAGACCAAAGAAAAAGGAGGGAATTAGCAAAAGGAGTGATGCAACAGCAAACTTGTAAACTGCGAGCTTAGGGAGAGCATAAAAAATTTGATAAAGCTTTTTGGGCCACGGTTAAAATCTGAAAACGTTTAGATTTATTTATTAGTGTATATTTATCTTCAGATCTTCAAAGAAATAAACAAACAGAGGGGAAAAAAGTAGGCAATTATTTCCTCATGTTTTAAACGCAGTTATGCAAAGCAGATTATAAAAAGGCTTTGATATTAACTTAGAAATTTGATATAAAATGAGATCATTAAAATAAAGCATGCTTCATCTTGTTTCAGTAAGATTTCAGGGATACGATTACGTGGCGTGTGGAGGAAATGTCAGTTTTACTTCCTTATATGAAGGAAGTAAGACCAAAGAAAGGAATTGTTGTAATCGCCAAAAATTTCGGCTATCATATTTCAACGAAAATATCCATTTTGACCGCTATCGAATGCAATTTAACTATGTTTTTGCTTGACATCTGTACCTAAGGATAGAATAAAGGACTCTTTTCCCCAAAAAAGTTATAAAACTGATTTAAAATGGATTCAGAAGAGATTTCTTCGCGGCTTCTGTACGTACGTGCATATGTATGTATGAATCTCGCATAACTCAAAAACGAGTAGCCTCGGAACGTTGAAATTTGTATATAGGACTGCTATAGCATGTAGTTGTGCACCTCCTATTTTGTTTGCAATCGGCTGCATCAGAAGAATATAATAATCATTTAAAACTGCATTCACAATTAAGTGCCGTTGACTATCTGAAACTGCTGTTCGGTCTTATGATTAAACTAAATCTCTTAGTTCCATTCTCATTTGAAAAGCTGTAGATTTTACAATTACTGTATGCTCTTTTTTCCCCAGAAATATCTTTAATGTCTTCATCTTTGTCCGAAGAAATTCGAAGGCGAAGAAGAATGCGTGATTTCTTCAGAATAAGTAGAATGAAAGGACGGGAACCCTCATTCGTGTTCCCAGTTCTTTGCAAGTGAACGGTTTGTATTCTTTTTTTCCATCCTGACCGCTTAGTTCAAATTCTTCACAAGAATTTTCGTATTTTCCAGTCGATTACCTTAATGACCGTTTTTCATAACACGTTCGCTCCTGGTTACACGTTGCCGAGTTTAATAGCCAGTCACAGTCCAGCGCATGCGATGTTTACGTTAACAGATTATTTTCACGTTAATCCGTGTGTAGCAATAGAAGCACGATATTAATAAATACAGTAAATTTAACTTTTTCGTTTTGTATTTCACATCGTTCACGCAATTTTTTTTTAACTTTTTCCATAACACGAGCATCCTAAGCGAAAAACTACCAAACATCCTCATACTACTTTGTAAATAAAAGAATTATTCTTATTGAATTATTCTTTCATTTACAAATTTTATTTCTTCTTCTTTTTAGTATTTCTAACTCCCTTATTTTGCATGCGCAATTTTAGCTAAACTGTCGTTACTTGTATCCAATTTCAGGTTAAAAGTTTGATTTGGTGTCTTGCAGTTAATATACTTCACCTTCTTACTTCAACATTCACTTCACCTTCTTACTTCAACATTCACTTCTTAGAAGCAATGTTTTTCCACAATTTATGCAGCGTTCTTCGGACTTGTACGTTCTTTTTGTGTGGCCAAAACCTAAGCAGTTAATAGACTGAGTCACTTTTATGATATCTGTTATGTTTTACTTGTCTACTGAATGTACCTTTTTCGTTTCCACTATTTTTTGGAAAGATTCTAGGTCTATGTTCATTAACTAGTTTGTCTTTACTTTTGCACCCATTTTGAAATTAGTATCTATTTATGCTTCTCATTCGTAATTTGGGGTAATCAGAAATTCGTTTAAGTTTCCTTCGTTTATGTCATCATTAATATTATATATATAATTACTCGGGATTTATCTTTTAGGCCGTCTAGGCTCTAAAGATCTTTTAATTTAGAGTTTTTTAAATGTTTCTTTCTATATTTTGTACTTCCATTTTGAGCTTATCAGGGTTAATATTGCATACTGATTAATTTTTAGCGTCATCTGAAAATGCACCTTCTTCTTTTGGATATACTAAGGACAGATGCTCTGTTGTCTCTCGTGTTTAGAACGCGATCTACTTCTTTGCCTTCTTGGCTTAGATGCTTTTTCTACATGTGTCTTTTAAGTTCTAAAGTTCCTTTTAAATAATCTTCTTGTATCTTTTCGAGAAATCCCTCGAGTATTGAAATCTTTATATTCTGTTTAGTCACTGTTTTTAACAAGATATTTTATATGTTTCTACACAACTTTTTAAAACATTCTTCTTAAGAAAGTAGACCATCTAAGATTTCAAAACATTCTTCGGTTTTCTGCATATACTTTCGGGTTGCTTCCAATGAAAAAGTGTACTTATTGCCTTTCGTCATCAGGATCTCGTTCGTCTTTCGAAGCTAGCTTTTCATATTGTTTCAGTACTGCGTGATCAGCCATGATGGGCTATGTCAGAAAACACCCATGGGTTCCGTGAAGAGAGCAGCAAGTGTCACAGTACGTTTTGCAAGTGCCAGTACCCTGGGGTTCATACCGAAGACTCACTACTTAGCTAGCAGAGTAAGTTTAGACCCACTTTCAGCCCTCAAATGAGGACAATGCAAAACTAAACCATGGAGTCAGACTTTGCAATCGTTAGTTAGCCGATCATTAGTTCATTATTCCTTCCGTATGAAGCGGTATCATACAGAACCTACAGGAGATATATGACAGATCTCGATTTTTTTCTGAAGAACAAAGATTAAACTTCAGAATATTCGCACTGTCCCTGGGGATTATAGAGCAGAAACAGTAGATGTGCATGTTCTTTCTTTTACCTGCTACACACAGATACCTCTACATTTTTTAAAATTTTACATATCATATTCAAACTGCAAGTTTTTTTTAATTTGCTTAAAATACAAAGAATGTAAAAGTCCACTGTTTCTGAATCGTACAAGACGCCTTTCTAGTGTAATACTTGAATACATTTTTTATTCATTTATTTCTTACCTAGTTCTTCTTCTTCTTATGATTCTTCGGCAAGTCACATGTTTTATAACTTTCTTCATAATATGATGGCACAAATATAAAAAGTACCTAACAGAATGTTCCTGTATGAGAAATGCGCTGACACCAATTATTGTTACGTTCTTCACCCTTTTCAGCATAATTTAACCATTTAGTCTCTTGTATGAAATGATAAAAAAGAAAGAATCTTATAAGAAATATGATACATTAAAAGAAATTGGAAAGAAAAAATATCCTGAACGTTTTAAATAAGGTATGTTTCATTCTTTTATGAAGAACAATTAATTTGAAACAAAAAAATTTCATTCTTTTATGCAGGATAATTAATTTGAAACAAAAAATTTCATTCTTCATTTTTAAAGCAGATGTTTAATCTTAAATGTTTGGTACTAACAATAAGAAAAAACTTCAGCATTTAAATGAGATTTATTTTACACTTTTTAAACAGAATGCTACTTTGAAACGAATAATTATGGTTTTAAAACTAGAGCTGCTATCCAAATTAACGATGCTCGCCCAGAAATAATCATGAGTGGTTTTTATGCTACATTTGGGAGATCGAATTTCTCCTTTGAAAGTTTTCTTGTGTAAAGAGGCGGAAACAAAAATAAAAGCTCAAAATATGCTTTGGTAATTAATGGTATTTAGTGTTATCGGATTGCTGAAAAGCTTACCGGGCTATTTAAAAAGTAAAATTGGGCATTTTTATCCCAAAGGGCGTTAGCCCAGAAGGGCTATTAATTTCATTTTGGCATTTTGCGTTGATTTACTATAAATGGTGAATCACTTCTTAAGTTGTTACCACCAAATATTATCGAGTTCTAATATATTTAAAGAAATTAAATAATGAAGACTCTGCATAAATGTATATATGTTTCTCTCACTGTGATAAAACAACGCTCCTAGGCCATCAAATAACGTACCTCATCACCCGAATATGAGCATCTGGAAGCCCAAATTTGAAACTTGGGCTTTGTTTTATTAACTGTTTTATATTTTGTAAAGCATTTATGAGTTTTTGATTAAGAAACTCAACGATTTCAAAGCGAGCAATGGCAAACGAACTGTACGAAAAAGAAATTATCTCCAGGGCTCGAGCCTGTGTATCGAAAATTCTAAAGATATGGTTTTTAAAATATTTTGTAATATTGCTGTTGAATTGAATTTTATGGTTTAAGTGCGAAGAAAATGATATTTAATAAATAAAGGTAACACACAAAACGTTAAAAAACGCCCCTTTGGAGTAATATAAAATCTGAAAGGTTTCATTTTTACTGTTTTTATTTTTAAATCATAACCTTTGAATAATCGTTATAAATTTATACTATACATCTACTATAAAATTCTATGGTACTTCTATTATTTTTCATAAGAAAAAAAATTAAATACTTCTATGTGCTATTTCCCCCAAGTAATAACATTTTTGTTGGTATTCTAATCTCTTTATCAGATGAAGTGTATATATAGTTAGAGTATAATATCATTACGAAGGTTTGATCGAATTTAAATCGATTACGAAATTTAATCGATTACTACGAATAGTTTTCCTCTATCAAATGAAGTGTATATATAGTTAGAGTATAATATCATTACGAAATCTTGCTACGAGAACTGACTGAAGAACATTTACAGAAAAATCTTCGGAATGTTTCCGACAAAACTATCAAATTTCGAAAAAGGTGTTTCTGTCATAATTTGACATTTTTGGTGATGCTATTAATAATACTTTTTTTCTGTATGCGTAGTTATTTTGTTCGAAACTAAAATTTGTTGAAAGCAAATAAAGCGCTTCTCATGTTATTGGAGTTATCTTTTCGTGTAAAATGTGTAACTTAATTGTGAGCCGTAAAACCCAGTTCGTGGTCAGCCGTGTCTTGTACACAATTCGTATCACTCAAAGTAATCTTTCTGGTTTATTAACAAAACAAAAATAAATAAAAAAATAACATTTACAATACACAGCAGACTTGCTGATTTTATAACTACGACATAGAGCCTTCGGCCTTTTCCCCGAAAGCCAGTCTCTAACTAACTCTTCCCTTCACTTTTTTTATTTTTAAGAGCGATATTTACTTTTGTGTTTAATGCTCTTCAGGACTAGGCATAATAGGGACATACACTGAAAAATAATTGTTCTTTGATATTTCACACTTCAGGTTCAACAGTTAGTAGTTTGAACCAAGCATCTAAATTAGAGTATTCGGTTTGATAACTTGTCTAATATTTCCGTGTGTTTGAATATAACATGTCACTGGTGGCATATCTCTTATATGACACTCACATTGATACTAAATTTGAAACGTGCATCAGTTTCAGATTGCATAAATTTATTTTCGGAATTTTCAGAAACTTTAAATATAATAATTTACAATTCATGAATATTTTATAATTCATGATAATATATATTTAAAGAAGTGGTGATGAAATCAATTTGACCATTCGAAAACTGAGTCTAAAGAGTTTAGAAATTTCAAAATTAAGACTATTAATTATTAAATTCGCTCAGTATGCTGCGAAATTAATTAAATAATCTAAAGATGATAACTGAATCAAAAATAGTGGTTTTTTTGTCTAATTGTGGACTGTAGTATAGGCTGAGGCAAAAATGTCCTTTCTTAGTTTTATATTTAAAAGCACTATAGAGACACTAGGTATTTTTTGGAAGCAGGATATGAGGAAAAAAAAAGAGCAATGCCCTCGCCGGGACTCGAACCGTGGACCTCTCGAATACACGCCGAGCGTGCTGACCACTACACCACGGAGGCATGCTAAGAAGGGGAAGAAATACCTTATATACTTCCCATTTTAAACGGTTATTGGAGATTATGGAACCCAATCGCCAAATCCTGGTGATGCAGAATCACCATCCACCACAGTTTTTAGTTCGGACACCAGTGTGAAGACATGAGGTATTTTTTTGGAAGCAAGAGATGAGAAAAATGAACAATACCCTCGCCGGGACTCGAACCATGGGCCTCTCGAATACTCGCCGAGCGCGCTGACCACTACACCAAGAAGACATTTTAAGAAGGCGAGAAAAATACCTTATAACACAACAAAAATATATACGATACATTACTTAGAATCGAAATTCTGGACTATTGACACCGATGTGACGTGGTGCCAGCAGAAGAACGAACAAATACATTTTTCCGGCCTACTTGGTGAAGTTCAAATTCAAAGTGCAAGATCCCAAGTTCGGCGCAATTACAATTAAAGGCAGCAACAGTGGTAGCTTACAAGAAGAAAGTAAATCAAAATTGAAACAATATTTAACACGCAATTTTTTCTTATCTGTCCCATAAAATTGTCTATCAATTACTAATTACCTGCTTACAAAATAATAGTTTGGTTTAATTTAAATTTTAGTTTTTAATTCAATTAAAATTTTTTACAAGCTAAAACAATTTAATTTCTGTAATAAAATTTCAGGTTTTAATCAGTGCCATTACACTCCCTCCCAGCTTCACTTTTGCAGGCAACATTCATTACACCTCAATTCAGTTCTTAAATTTTTATTTTCCATTTTATCTGAACTACAATTCCGCAACTAGTCCGTCAAATCGATCAAATATTCTTTCACTGCAATCTGACGGGAACATTTCCAAATGGCACTAGGAAACACTTTCCAAATATGTTTTTAATATTCTTTTTTTAGTATTGTATTCAATTTATTAGTTAATTAATTCAATTAATTATTTTATTAATTCTCTTCCCAAAATTTAGGTTTGTTGCCTTTTGAATTATTTCCCAAATTTATGCTTTTTTCCTTTATTTCTTTAATATGGTTTTCGTTCTGTTTCTTCAATTTGTAACGTTTCACTTAAGCAAAAATAATCTTAAAAGATTCTTATTTCCTTTACTTTTAGGTGTAGCTTGATTTAATTTTCTTAAGTTTTGACTTCAAAAATTTAACTACTTTCTTTTTGCAATAGTTAGTTAGCAGTTTTGCCATTTTTTTAAATCAAACATCGGTTTAAAGAGAATTAACCTACCAAATTACTTTTAATTTGCTCAGTTGCCTTTCTGGTATCTAATTTCAAGTAATTTCAATCTTTATACTGTTTACTTTTTGCGTAGTATGCTTCGTTTAAGGTCACGTCGGAGCAGATTATATCTTGGTGTTTGATTAGAAAATCATTTAAACACTTTTTGAACTTAACTTTTAATAGCACCCTTTGCTAATGTTATATAAAATACTTAATGGCCTCGCCTTTTTGCTTTAAAACGTTTTTTAAAATTATTTAAAAACTGTTTGATAATCATTCAGATTTACAATATTTTCTTACGCTTCAGTTTATTTAACTAATTATAGCTTTCAAAAAGCGAGAAGGAAGCGAACGAATTATGCGAGTAATTTAATTTTCGAAAACGCTGTTATAGTAAAAACGTGACAAATGATGGTAACTGTAACAATGTTATTTGTTTAAAAAAACTTGGTTTTAATAAAACATTTAATAAAAATATATAGTAAAATATCTAGTAAACATTTTAAGAAAAATATATAGTAACATTAACATTACAACATTTGACGAATATTGAATTGATAAACAGCGTATATTTAACGGTAACTGAGCCGGACATGTCTCTTTAAGCGACATGTTCGGTTCAGTCACCTTGTAAAACCTCAGGTGCACCTCACATGAATGAATATTCATCCCCAACTTTAAAGAGGGACTTCTTTGAATGAAGGAAAAGAAGGAGAATAAAAGACTCGGATTTCGAAAGACTGAACACATCAGAACTAGATAAGGCTGCACTGAGCTGGAACGTAATAGTGAAATTGCATGTTTGGAAAGTTTCTTAAATACCTGTCACGACCACTTAGCTTAACGAAGAATCTTCAGAAAATTCCTTTCAAATAATAAATGCAAGGGAAAAATAAAATGGATGAAATGCTGTACCAAAAGCGAAATACCAATTGAATGCAATGAATAAAAATAAAAATTAGGAAGAGAATACAATTTACGAATAAACTAGAAAGAAAGATCTATGTAGAACAGAAGAAAGGGAAAATTGAACATTTAAAAAATATTTTCAGAAACCCATAACAAAAAATTTATGGGAAGGGGTATACGCGAGGAAATGAGGTCTCGGGCAGCTAGTTACAATGCTATCTTGCCAGAAGAGTAGAGCATTCTGTTGTAAACATACTGTTAAAATAGTTAATTGTTTATCATTTTATTAATATTTTAGAGGATTATTAGAAATTTTGTCATATATGTGGAAAAATCATATATGTGGCTAAACTATTTTCTAGTATATAATGCACAGACAGTCAATAGAAAGCAATTCAAGAGTTACTAAGGAAAGTACCACTGATGTCTTTAAGAAATATTTTCTTATCTTCGAAACCAGCCTCAGTTTGATAGTCCAGAGGAAGAGTTATCAAACGAAATTTCTAAATTACAGTGTTCACAGTAAAGATTTCAGGGATTTCATTTAAAACATTAATTATAGTAGGAAAAAATCAATCCAAAATATGAAAACAACCCCTGTGTTTATCATACATTAAACATTGTCAGTGCTTTCTGTCAAAACGATTTAGCCAACTCTTTTAAAGCAACAAACGAAACATGCAACGTCGAATTTAATTTAATTAATATCGATACATATTTTCAAATATACATACAACATATAGTGTGATATTTAAGTTATGTTAATCGTAGGGAAAATCAAGTTTTATCCCATTTTAAAATGTGTACTGTTTTAAAAATAATATCAGGCAGATGGCGTCCATTATTGTCAACAGACTGCGTTAATCGAACTCGGAAATTTCGTTCAACTTTTTCCAGCATATCGATGGATATGTTGGCGAATGTTGCATTTGCTTATTTAAATTTGGAGGCCTGGAGCGATGGTTGCTTCGAAAAAGGGGGGGGTAGGCAAGGGGGGGCCTTAAAATTTTAGCCCATTTGGTTCATTTATCATCATGGACTGGTCAAAGGAGGAAGCGGGCGTTTGCTCTCGAGGCATACTTTAGCAACGGTCGCTCAATTATGGCCATGCAACGTTCATTCCGTGCCCATTTTAATATTGTACCCCGTGGTCATGTTCCTGTCGACAGTCGATTGTTTCGGGGGTAAAACAACTTCAGAGAAACCGGTGATGGGAAGAAGAAGAAACCTGGGCTTCCAAGAACAGCAAGGTCACCACAAAACATAGACGTGTTAAGGCTTTCTGTTTTGCGATCTCTTAACGCTCTGCTCGGAGACATGCTACTGCCATTAGGTTGTCCGCTCAATCTATGTGGCAGATCCTTCGTGAAGAACCCAAAGTTTATCCCTATCAATTGGCCATAGTGCAAGAACTTAATACACGTGATTTTATTCCTAGAGAAAATTCATGTGAAGAGATTCTTGCAATGCCTGGCGATGTTGTCTTCAGTGATGAGGAACATTTCCATCTTTCGGAATCGGTAAATAAGTAGAACATGCGCTATTGGAGTCTTCATAATCCTAGATAACTTCATGAGCGTCCCCTACATTCAGAACGTGTAACTGTTTGGTGTACAATATCGCGAGTTGGAACTGGACTATGGTTTATGAAGAAAACGAGCGGGCCGTTTCAGTGACTTCTGATCCTTATGTACACATGATTGAGGAGTTCTTCTTACCAATACTCAACGAGATGAATGTGGGAGATGTATGGTTCCAGCAGGACGGTGCCACCTCCCATACAGCTCGTATGTCAATGATTGCTTTGCCGTAACACTTCCCAGGACGTCTCCTGTTTTTTTAGAAGAGATTTACACTGTCCAGTACGATTGCCTGATTTAGCCCCCTGTGGTTATTTTGTATGGGTCCATCTAAAATCATTTGTTTACAACGATCGTTCTAACACACTGGCTCACTTGAAATGCATCATTCGTCAAGCTACAGTCCGTCGGTAATGGAAAGATTTGAATGAAACTTTTAAGTTCGATTAGCGCAGTATGTTGATAATAATGGACGCCATCTGCCTGATATTATTTTTAAAATAGTGTGAAAATAAACTTTACATGTTGTATTCCATGCTGGTCAAAGAATTAAAAATATGTATGCATTACTTTTCTTTTATTGAATTTCAAAATAAGCAAACTGCTCTGCCCCACCCTGTATATTTTTGGTTCAGTGCCTTAGGTTGATGATTTAGCGAACTAAGGGGAGGAATATCAAACATTCCTGAGTACTTGAGAGGTTTATATGTTTCTCTATTTAAATCCTAAATCAATATTTAAATACTTAAGTCAGATCTTATTACAATCTTACAAAACGGGTTATATTCGCGTCTAAAATAAGATAGAAATACATTTCGATCAATAGATGAATTAATAAACATATTTCCGTGGTAGAATAACCAAAACCGAAAACCAGATACTATTTAAGTTCAGTAATTCGAGGAAAGGAGCTTTAATTAACCAATATTTAAAACTATTCAGTTTGTATATTTTGTGATCCTTTTTAAAGGAAAGGAGTAAAAGTTACATCTGTATTAAATTTGTATTTTTCAATCTTGATTGTGCTAGCAATTAACCTAAGAAACATGAATCTGATGGGGTGCTTTGCAACACGTGCATGATGGCATCGAGAATTTCTTTGAAATACTTAAGAATGTATATATTACAGTTTGTTGCTCACCTTTACAATCGAATTCCATCAAGCCAAACTTTTGTGTTTAATTTTTATAACAATTACAAAATTTTCCTAAATGCAAGTATAAGAAATTTTACCGAAAGAATATGCAAAATGTTAGATTTTGCATTTTAAACAAAATTAACTGTCTAAAATTAAAAAATACAATGATACATTTGCATCATTTAAACCTTTTTGAATTGGACATGTATACGTCTACATCCAACGTTTGCAGAATAAAGGCCTTTGTGTAAGGTATTTATATATATATATATATATATATGTGTATAAGATATCAAAATACGATAGCTGCTGTAAAACAATAATTGGCGACATCAAAATTAAAATTCTAGATAACATTTAACGACCTCAAAATTAACATTCTAGATGTCCTTCCCCTAAATTCATGTGTTCTCCCAAACTCGAGATCTTTCTATCGTTATGTAACGTTACGTGAAAAGGGCAACTAAAACTAAAATTAACCAATCGCAGATTAGCTGTACTTGCCCATTTGTAGTGAATTTAGTCATAGCCCCTATAAGAAATAGACCAACGCAAATGGGTTTTCCCCCTCGTCTGACGCATTCCCGGCTGTCCCCTTGACCACATCCGGAGAAGTAGGGACGGCTTGCAGAAACCTAACAATAGTTGCCTATTACAGAGAGTATAATTTTCAACAAAAAGGCTGGTTATAGCGTCTCATTTCACAAATTAGAATTTTTAAATATTTTTATTTTTGAAACTGAGATTGATTTTTAAAAATTTAGCATATTTATCAAGTTTAATTAACGTTGACTGAAGCTGCTGTATAGTTTCAGGCCTGCATATTTTTTTAGCTTTTCCTATGCTGTACCAAAATTTGTAACTAGTTCTTTTCGAAAATAATATTTTAAATCTGAACTAACAAAAAATTTCAAACAAACAATTTTCTCTTAGAATTTTTATGCTTTTTATTGGTGTAAATAAATAAAAAATACTAAAATACCTAAAATGAATTTCGAAAGTTTTTGTGTCGAATTCTAAATTGTGCTGCTTTTTTAAAATTACAGGTGAATATTATAGCATAATTTCCATAAAGAAGTTTTATTTCAACTATACTTCATAATACATAAGAAACACTTTTAACACCTTAATAAATTTTATACATTTATTCTAATGTTAAAATTGTATTTAACTGTAATAATTATTTGTTCTAATATTTTATAGTGATTATTTTTTAGTTATTTCTAGTTCTGCATAAGATTTTTTTTTATTTACCGAGAATTTAATTTATTAGCCCAAAGGGGCGATAACCTAGAAAGGCTATTAGTTTCGAAACGGCATTTTGCGCTGTTTCACTATAAATGTACGTTTCACTTTGCAAATTGTTGCCACCAAGTATTATCGCTCTGCATTATATTTAAAGAAATTAACTAATGAAGAATCTGCATGAATGCATATATATTTCTCGCACTGTGAAAAAACACCGGTATCTAGAGCCATCAAATTTTGAATAATGTCATCCTCCATTCGAATGTGGGAACTTGGACCGCCGAATTTCAAATTTGTTTATTCCATTTCATATTTTGTAAAACTTTAACGAATTTTTGATTAACAAACTCAGAGTTCAAAACGAGCAATGGCAACACTGTACGAAAAATAACACTTTTATCTTCAGGGCAGAAATTCTGCAGATATGCTGTTTAAAATATTTTGTGATATTGCTGCTGAATTGAATTTCATGCGGTTTACGTGCGAAGAACATGATATTCAATAAATAAAGGTGATACACGAAACATTAAAAAACGTTCCGTTGGGCATAACATAAAATTTGAGTGCTTCCAGATTTTATTTTATATTATCTTTTTTTTCCGTTACTCTCAAAAAGGTTTATGCTCCGAATTTTATGAATTATTAAAATATGTAATCATCTTATGATCATTTTGTAATGTTAAAAATTAATGATCATATAATCAAATAAATAATCGTCTTGTAATGTTATAATAATTTTAGAAACCATTGGCTGAAAATGCTGGTAAAATTTAAAGTAAAATTTAAAGTAAAATTTAGAGTTTTTACCGTTTTACCAAAGTAAAAATGTTTATACAAGAATTACGCGTGATAAAATACAGCAAAAAGTGCTGTAATGAGATGTATTAAATCTTGTTTGAAAAAAGTGTGACTTTCATAATGTCATCACTTATACAACGTATCACATTTAATAATTAAAAACAGTTATGTGATACAAACCCCATAGATTTCAGTGTTAATGTATACCAGACCGCCCCTACTCCTTCTTGCGGACATGTGGGCGACAGACGCTCCGCCCACTGGGTTAGTCTACCTTTTATAAGGTCCATGGATTTAGATACACTTGGCACAATAATTACGTCATTATTCTGCTGAATTCCTTTCCCTAGCTTCCGCCAGTGCTACCGTGTCTTTTATGCTCTGCTTGTCCGTCTAAAGTGATGTCGCCCCCATTAACCTACGTAATTTGTATATAAGAAATTATCGCAATTGTTATGATTAAACAGTATATTGTCTACGAGGAATCATTCTAAAGTGCCTGAAAATCTCGAAATAAAGATGAAAACTGGCTGAACTTAGTTTGATATCAACATCTTCCTCATGCCCCCCGCCACTCTGTCATCTAGACTGTCAGCTTTTAAAGTACCCAGATTCACGACTACGCTACAAAAATATTGCATATATATATGTATATATATATATTGCATATATATCTTGTAAGAAGTTAATGGATTGCTTTTCAATTAAGAATGTTGCAGAAACTGCAAGTTCTAGAGGAACTCTTGCAGGAATCCGAATCGCAGGTGCTCTAATTGTTAACGGTACGTGATAACCACCTATGCTACGAGAATCACAACTAATACTTGTATATTTGAAATCTATTTTGCAGTAATTAAAAATGAAAAATATTTGAAGCTTCACAAATATTTTTTGAATACCGGATTATGATTTTAAAGTAATGAAAACTTCACGAGAAGTTTATATTATATAAAATATATGAATAATATATTTTGAGAG
>KK116747.1:209829-243058 GCA_000611955.2 Stegodyphus mimosarum | reverse complement strand
ACAGCCGACCACACAGTGGTCGCATCTACCAACATGCTCTGGAAGGTATACAGATGCTTCCCTGGCCACCGTACTCTAGTGACCTGTCACCAATCGAACATGTGTCGGATGTCGACGTTTTCAGTTCCTTTTTCAGATTGGTCGCCGTTTGCAGACTCTGCCTCGTTCGGAAGATGAACTGTGGCAAATGGTTGAAAGGGAATGGAGAGGCATCCCCCAGGACAACAACCGCACTCTTATTGACTCTATGCCTAGACGTGTTCCTTCGTGCATCACTGTCCGCGGTGGTCCTACATCCTTTTGAGCCGACGCCGTTCTCGCTGTGCATTCTGACTATCATTTTGAAATAAAGATCACTTATTGTTGCTTGCTGTTTCTGTCTTTTTTCCAAATTTCATCACTTTCTGACAACTCCTTCTTGCTGTTGCATTTTCAATGTCGAGCAGTATAAATATCATGGTCTACGTAGTCAAGCCATAAAATTCAGTTCAACAGCAATGTCGCAAAATAATTTTAAAACGAGCATATCTTTAGAATTTCATATACAGAGTCTTGTGCGCTGCAGATAATTTTTTTTCCGTACAGTGTTGAAATTCCCCGCTTTGAAATCGTTGAGTTTGTTAATCAAAAATTCGTTGAAGTGTTACAAAATATGAAATCGATAATAAAAAAAAATTTAAATTCAAATTAGCGCTTCCACGTGCCCTTATTCTATGGAAGATTATATTATTCAAATTTTGATAGCTCTAAGTACCGTTGTTTTATCACAACGTACATACACTCATTCAGATTCTTCATTATTTAATTTCTTTAACTGTAATACATTGCTCTAATATTTGGCAGTAACAATTTTAATAGTGATTCGCCGTTTACAATTTTCAACGCAAAATGCCAATACGAAATTAATAGTCCATCAGATGACTAATAGACGCCTAATTTTCGCAATTTTATTCACTGAATCGCGAGTTTTCAAACTATTATTTCTTCCACGTGGCAATACGTTTTGTACGAAATATGCCAATTAAAAATAATAATAATAAAAAATCTGAATGCTTTCCGTTTTTATATTATGGCCAAAGGGGCGTTTTTTAACGTTTTGTGTGTTAACTTTATTTATTAAATATGATGTTTTTGGCACTTAAACCATAAAATTCAATTCAACAACAATATCCTAAAGTATTTGAAAGAACATATCTTTCGAATTTCTGATACACAGTCTCGCACGATGGAGATAAAAATAGTTTTTTTTCCATACAGTGTTGCCATTGCTCGCTTTGAAATCGTTGAGTTTCTTAATCAGAAATTTATAAATGCTTTATAAAATATAAAACAGATAATAAAATAAATTCCAAATTTGGGCTTCCGGATGCCCATACTTGGGTAATGACGTACGTTATTCAAACTTTGATGGCTCTAGGTTGTTTTATCACAATGCCAAAAACATACATACACTTATGTAGATTCTTCACTATTTAATTTCTTTAAATATAATACACGGCTGTAATATTTGGCGGCGACAGTTTGAAAAGTTTATCAACGCAGAAGGTGAATAGGCGCAAAACGCCAAAACGAAATTAATAGCCCTTCTGGGCTAACGCCCTTTGGGCTAAAAACGAAAATATATTTATATTAGACTCAAAGGAGAGTTTTTTCTATTTACATATACATACACTTTTCGATAGCATTTGGGCTAGCGATCCTTTGGCTTAAAAGTATTTAAAATCAGCATAACTTTAGAATTTCCGATTGACAATAAGGCAGGTTAGAGATAAAAGTACTTAATTCCGCACAATATGTTGCCACTCCTTGCTTTGAAATACTTGTGTTTCTGAATCAAAAACTCGTTAAAATATAAAAATTATGAAATAGATAAGAAAACAAATTGGAAAGTCAAGATTTGTGATTTCAGGTGCCCATATTCGGGTAGAGACTACGTGGGTGGAAAATTTGATGTCTGTAAGTATCGTTGTTTTTCAGTAATGCGAGAAAAAATGCTTTTCTGGAGATAGCAAAGTTAATTATTCGTCAAATTAGACAATTAATGTGTTGATGAACTCTGTTTCCTGACATTAAAATAAGTGCGTCCTCTGACATTAAAATAAATGTTAATGAGAAAATGATATTAAATGTTGCAAACGAAAATCTTAATTAATTAACTCTGTATTTAATCTGTTATATGTTTCATCTCATATAAATCATATATTTAAAAGAATCCTAGTAAAACAAGGTTTTCTGATAAAATATCGTTATAGAATATATTCAGTATTTGATACCGTATTATCAGCTTTATGTTAGATGCTACAGTATATTTAACTCCGGCTGTGGTTTTAATGTTAACTATTTTCATCGCGTATTTTGAAGAGCTCTTCCAACTATGTCTTGCCTTTCCGTTCGCAGTTCAAAACAGATGTTATGAAACTTTGCTTATATTAGAATGCCTTCAGCGATTCACTGGTATTTCATTATTGTGTAACATTATATTCCCCCGAAATATGATGGAGTTTATAGTATCCCTTCAGGAGATCATATACGAATTTCTCTGAATGAGACATAGTTTATATGAATTCCTCTGAATGCAAACATCTTTATATAGAATAGCTTAAAACGTACATAGTATTATTGTGGTTTACTGTCACCAAACGATAGTGTTGGCTAATATAACGACGGCAAGTTAAGATCCGAAATGTCAGCAGAGTAATAATAAAGAACTTAGTATCTAACTTATAATAACAGAAAACTTTAAAATATTTTACAAATGTACAAATAAGGAAGTTAGGATAATTATTTGCGTATTTTCTTCTTCTTGTATGCATAATTAAATATGTAAATCACCTTGAAACCTAATAGGAGTAGTAAAAGTCTTGCAAAAATATTTTTAAACGGTGAATTCAAATCCCAGAGATAGAAATTGTTACTGTTGTCTTTTATACTTTCGAAGGGTTTAGAAATTTTCCGACTACAGTACTTCGCAGGAAACTGTGTTTTATTTTATTTACACTAGTTTTCCTTTTCTTTTTCTTTGTTGCAACAACTTATCCTTAAAAGACAAAATTTTTTACAGTCGTAAACATCTCTCCTGAATTGAAGAAAACGAGACAGTCAATAGCAATTCTTTCTTCACAGACAGAAATGAGAATACTTATAAAATATCAAATAAGTTTTAAATTACTTAAATGATTAGAAAGTTATTTAGTTAAAAAAACAGATAATTATTACAGTAGTTTGATACTTAAGTCCTTAAATTTCTGCTGAAAAGGAGAACATTATAATAATGTTTTGCATTTTTGAAAATATAAGTTATTATTCTGTCTTTATGTAAATATATTTATTTTTATAATTAAAACTGCACTGTACCGTTTCTGTAGTCTGGGCAATCATCAAACTTATTTTCGTATTTTCGTATACCAAATGTTTTGCTTTATTGTGTTTAAGTTATTAAGATGAAACACTCTCTCTTATTTTAGTTTCTGTTAATTGATGGTAGATTGGTTTATTCCCTTGATAAGTCGATTAATCTGCTATCAATAACAGTAACTGGTTTTTCAATACTTAAATAAGTTTTACTTTTGATTTTGGCATTTTTGCCTTTTAGTTTTTCCTTAACGGTGTTTAAAGCAAGGAAGACTGAAAAATCTTTTAATTTTTTTTAATTCTGAAAAATACTTTTTCAATGATGTTTTTAAATTGAATTTCCGTTGCTTGGAGATGTTATATGAAGAGTTTTCTTATTATAATATATATATTGTATTCTTGAATACTTTATTTTAAAAAAATCAAATATTCTTCAGGCATATTATTGAATTAAAAGAAAAAACTGCCATACACATCAGCTAATTTTTTATTATATTATATTTGAAACCCATACTATTCGCTATTTAATGTAAAGTAAATTTCGTATATACATGAAACTGATGTAAAAAACGCTCCAAAATTTACGTGTGTTCAGTTTTATGTTCAAAAGATATATATAAGAATTCATATCCAGGAATATTTGAGTTACGTATTAAAGAAAAATAACTCGGAAGCCATACAGAGAAACTTAATTTTTTCTTATTTTTTCAAAGCTTAATTAAGGAAACGTGCATACGATTTTAAAAGTTAATTATTCAATCTAGCTGGCAAAAGGAACAACAAGATCTCCGCTCACATTGTAAGGTTTCCTTTACCTAACATGTTATTAAAAGCTTTAATTTTGTTCACACATGGTGTTTTAATGTAGGAGGAGCTTTGCCATTGACTTTTAACCTACGTTCTGATAAGTTATCGAATTCAAATTTTGTATTCACACTGTTTGTTGATGACAATGTAGTAAAAAGAAGTTTTTTTTCCGGAAACCAAGTTGTATTTCATTTATTTAACTTTAAAGCTGTCTTTTGCACATATCACCTCTTAACGAACGAACTAAGCATACCAGAATTTACGGCTTGCATCACAGAATACAGCGAGAAAAAAAATCTTTTCAGTGTAATTCGTATAAAAAATTGTAAATTTTCTAAAAATTTCTGAATTTTTGAAAATTAGTCGATTTTTTAGGTTATATGCGTTTGTAATTTTAAAATTCCAACATCTAAAAATGTGCCCGATATAAAATTTTGAAGTTTTCACATAATATAAAACAAACTCATCGCAATCTTTTATAACACGAATGGTAAGGAAACGTTAATTGAGCGATTTTCTCCTTTTTACTTCCTTGTACGAAGTAAAGAAAATATTATAATCAAGTAAAATTCGGGTATCATATTTCAAAGAAAATATCCATTTTGACCGCTCTCGAATGCAATTTAACGACGTTTCTTCGTGACGTCTTTACGTAAGGACAGAATAAAAGACTCTTTTTCCCCAAATGAATTATAAAACTGATTTAAAATGGATTCAGAAGAGTGTTTATTTCGTGGCGTCTGTACGTACGTATATATGTATGTCGCATAACTCAAAATATGAGTGGCCTCAGAGCGTTGAAATTTTGTATATAGAACGGGTATAACACATAATTGTGCATTATCTATTTTGGTTGCAATCGGCCGCATCACAAGTATATAAATAGACACACACACACACACACACACACATATATATATATATATATACACGAACTATTGTACTCGGCTCCTTGAGCTCATTTTTTTATTCTTATATGTTGATAAATTGCGCATTTATGCGCTTAGTTAATCTGCATGCAGTATTTGTAGAATTATCAACAATGTAAAAATTGTTTAAGTGCGGCTAAGCCTAGTTTTTACTTCCTTTGCACGAAGTGAAAAGGAAGTATTCTAATCGCGAAAAATTTTGGGTATACTATTTCAATGAAAATATTCAATTCGACCACTATCGAATGCAATTTAACGATGATTTTGCGTGACATCTATACATAAGGACAGAATAAAGGACACTTTTTCCCCCAAAAAATTATAAAACTGAAATCTGAAGAGATTTTTTTCGTGGCGTCTGCACGTATGTACGTACGTATGTATGCATCTCCTATAACTCAAAAACGAGTATCCTCAGAACTTTGAAAATTTGTATATAGGACTGCTGTAACATGCAGGTGTGCACCTCCTATTTTGGTTGTAATCGGCCGCACCAAAAGTATATAAATATATGTGTATTTATATATATATATATACCCACTCTTATAGTCGGCTCAGTGAGCTCAGATTTTATTCTTATATATTGGTAAATTGTGCGTTTTTTTTAAATGATTGAATTATGTTGTTCTTATCCTTCCGGTTAAGGTTTTTTTTGCCTTTAGGAAATCTGCATGCAAGACTGGTAGAATTATCAACAATTTAAAAGTTCTTTAAGTGCGGCTAAGCCTAATTATTTCTACCATGGCAGCCATACTTGTTTACGTATTTGAAACTTAGCAGAATAGTGGATTTGTTGCCCATCTTGAGAAACTAAGCTTTGCAATAACAAAGTTAACGCCATCCTTTATTATTGTGAATTACGTCATGCGTAGTCCATTCTGGAATTTATTCAAGGAAGTAAGTGTTTAAAATTTACTTCTAAACTTTTAGTATATATATATATATTGAGTTTTTATGCATTTTCGCATTGTCGTGAAGTGAGAACGGAATTAATTGAATGAGAAATACTGAATCGTCTGTGAAAAACAGTTTTTATTTTTTGTTGTTGTTTAATTTTTTTATACATCATTTTGCATTTTGTATAACATTTGAATAGAACATCTGACAGCGATTAGATAATTCTTCATGTGATACAATTTTTGAGCATTCTGAACTATAATATGAATGAGATGTAACGCAAGTTAAGTGAACTTAGCGACAGAGTGTCAAGAAAAAATGCGTATAATTTAATATTCCGTACAAGGAAGGCATGTGGTGTATACATCAGATTTTTTTTACTATAACAGCTATATTTGTTTACATTTGAAACTTAGCGGAATAGAGAATGAAATCTTTTCACGACTTCAGTGTCTTTTTTCCAAAAGAGACCAAAAGGAAGCTTTTAGTTTTGTACACCAAAAAATCTGCCTTCTGACCTGTTGCCCGAAATGCTTATTTTTGCATAAAAACTGAAATTTTATTTGTAGAAATTATTTTTTTAATTGTTTTAACTGTATTTGGTGTTTTATTCTTTTCTATATATTTCAATTTTTAATGAAAATATTTTGAGTTTTTATGTATTTTTGCCTTGCCGCGAAGTGAGAACTGAATTAATTGAATGAGAAGTATATCGCTAATGAAATTAGAGGAAATAAGTTTAAAGAAATACAGGAAAAATAGCGTATAATGTAATATTCCTTATAAGGAAGTCATACGGTGTATACATCAAATTTTTTAAGAAATGTGTTTCACTATGAAGCAGATGGTAGAAAAAAAAAAGGAGTTTCTTGCGGAAAAAGTGCTTTGAATTTGCAATCTTAGAAAATTAGCTTGTAGTCTGGACTTTTGTCGAAGCTTATCGTCTGGGCGCATTTATGACTTATTGGCGATATTCATTTTTCATTTTACCTTCATTTCATTTATATTCATTTTTCAGTTTTTAAGTAAAATCCTCATTCTAATATTGTTTTTACATTTATTTTCCGAAGCTGAATATTCAACGGGATTTCTTCGTTCTCCGAAAGAAGTTCAGTTTCTTTTCCTTATTTCATAATTATCTCATAATTTATTTCTTGCGCTTTAATAATGATAAAACATTGCATCACTGATAACGTATAACTGAACTAAAATACAGAAATTAAAACGTTTTCATAGAATAATGTTGTAAGGATCTTAAGTTTGACTAACGTTTATTTTATTTTAAAACTTCTACTATCACCTCTTATTTTCCACTTTCGGCCAGAATAAACTCGTGAATATGTTTATGCAAATAGTATTTGCTAACGCTTAAGCATTTAAGTTGTGGCTTTTTGCCAAGAGCAGCGTTAGAAGGAGAGAGACTGAGCCGTTTTGCCACTAGACTTCACGCGAGCTTGCCATCAGTTACTCTCCGCCCTTAAGGCCAGGGGTTTTAATCCTCTCGAAAGCTAAAGACGTATTGTAGTTTTCCGCAGTTTGCGAACTACATACATAGTCGTTTAAAAGGCCAGTCTTAATGTTAGTCACCTGTGTAAAATATTAAATGTTAGCTCTTATTTAAATTTTAGTTAGTTAGTAGTCTTATATTCTTATGTTCAGACCACAAGTGGTTGATCTTTGTATCCCGAAGTGCGGGAGCGCCTGTGATATCGTAGAAAATAAAGTATAATTCAACCCTTCCCATCTTGTCGTCTTTGTTACACTCCATAGAACATCGTTTGTAGTCACACTCACTGTCTAGTTAGAACATTCGCCAAGCAGATGAGAAGAAATACAAGTCCTGATAAGATATTATTTAAAATCCATATGATAATTTATGAAACTAATTCACTGAAAGGTGAAAAATAGTTTATCATACAGTTTAATGGGCGTAATAGGTAAAATGATTCTATTTCAAGAATTCATCTATAACTTTATATGGCGAATAAGAAGCACTCGAGACGACTAAATGACAAAATATATTAATTTAATTGCATTATAAAATGCATATTGCAATATGTTTTTAAATTTGTTTTAAATTTAATTGCATTTTCAAATGTGTAAGCCATTATCTATTTTAATTCATCTTGAACAATCCAGGCTATTATTATTCTCGATATAGAATTGTAAATTAATTCTCTTAATAAAATTATTTAACGTGTTATTCCATTAACCTGAATAATAAATTACCTTCTCATTTTCAAATAGTAATTTTCATATCATTTTAAATAGCTTGCTCTAACAAACGTTTTAATCCTCTTTATTTTTTATTCTCATCCTTTCTTTCATTTCCACTGCAGCCATCACGAGAATGTAAACTATATTACATTTCAAACAGTAAATATATTAGTAGTTTAGAAAGAGACAGGTGGATGAGTTCCAGAAAGCTATTCTCTTTTTCTGAGTGGTTCACTTGTGTATCTGTTTGAATTAGGTGATTATTGTTTAAATTTGTTTATTCAGATGGCGATGAGCGGCTGTAACCGGAGCCGGGTCGATTAGGCATTGAAATTATCTGTTGTACTGTAGGTAATTAAATATTTGTATACCTTAAGATCCCACAAGCAATAGCAGAGCATTTTTAGTCCAAACGGCTTTGTCTCTGAAGGACTATTGTTTTCGTTTTGCAATTTTGCGTTGGACACATTAAAAGTCTGAATCACTTTTCAAACTGTTGCCACAAAATATTGCAGCCCTGTATTGTATTTAAAGAAATTAAATAATGAAGAATCTGTATAAATGTATATATATTTCTCAACATGTGATAAAACAACGGTACCTAGCGCCATCCAATTTTGAATAACGTACGTTTCCACTCGAATATGCACATCTGGAAGCCCGAATTTGGAATTTGTTTTATTATCTATTTCATAGTTTGTAAAACTTTAACGAATTTTTGATGAACAAACTAAACTAGCTTTGATTTTATCTGAAACTATCCTTATCTATTTTTTTACCTATTTATTATTTTGCGATGTTGCTGTTGAACTGAATTTTATGATTTAATTACGAAGAACATGATATTTAATAAATAAAGGTAACACACAAAATGTTAAAAAACTCCTTTTTGGACGTAATTTAAAATCTGAAACCTTTCAGATTTCTTTATTAAATTTAATTCTATCTTCAAATGTAGTTATAATAAGATTTTAATTACGTTTTACCTCTTCTTAGAATTCTTGGAGTCCAGTTAAATGTGAAGATGAGAATTCGTTAGTTAACAAGGAAAGTTAAATAAGGCTAATTTAATATGTAATTTGATTTAACCTTCCAGCTTAAGGAGACTGAATGTTCATTTTTAAAGTTTATAAATATAAACGACGTGACACTGCAGAATTCCTCAGGTTTATTTAAACATTTAATATGCTTTTACTAGCTTTCTGCAGAGGTGAACATAATTTATGCACAAATACAATGTATGAGGTTAACGCATTGCATTTCCTTTGAAGTTAAATGGATTTCCCTTGGGTGAAACAACTTTGTGTGTTTCTTCTCGCCAACTAGTTCTTTCTGCATTTATGCTTTCAAGTCGATTTATATACGATCAGAAGTTTTCAAAAAAATATGTATTTCACTTTTAATGCGAGATCTGGGTATTATGCTAAATATACAGTGATTAGATTCCTGAAAGGCATTCAGAAGAAATTTAAAAAAAGTTCTCTTTGATATTCTCTGATTATTTATACTAAATGCAGATAAAAATGAAACCAAACAGGAATTAAAGTGTGAAAATATTTCATGCTTTCTGCTATAATACATACAAATCCGAAATTTAAAATTAGATTGTATATACTGTAGTTGAATTTGACTTTGGTGATGAAAGCCTACTACTAGTTACCTCTGAATGGATAAAAATGATACTGAAAGGTATAAATTAATCATACATTCATTTAATGCTGGCAACATGATAAGTTGAAATAATGTAAGTCTATGCATGCAAACGAAACAAGACACAAATTTTTTTTCATTAACATGCACGTCGTTTGGTTTTATTGTTTTACGATCAGTTCCTACGTGAAGCACTTAATCAGGAATGCTGTAAATACTGTTTGCACTAACTTATTTATAAAGGATGTCTACATTAATTCAACTTTTGTGATCTACATAATTAAAGTAGAGACTACCTGTAATTTCTGAATGTTAATTTAGATGAATATTCGATAGATGTAAACCGATGAAACGTGAGCTTTCGTGAGAAAGATACAGAACACAGTTTGTAATTGCCTTCTCAATTCAGCATAAGCATGCATTAATACTAATGAGACAAGTTAATTAAGTATGTTGTAGTCTACCGCTTTCTTTTTTATCTTAATTTGCATTTGGTTCCTGAATATTTCACGTAAACTGGAAAATGATTACAGATTTTGTTTTGTTTAAACATTTCCTTAGATGAAAATTTCAATTTAATTTCTTACTTAAGTACTCTTAGATGATCATTTGATAAGAAATAGACACAAGCATAGTAAAACAGAACGAGCAATGATGAAAAGTAAAAATAATTTTTCAACTTAAATTCAGTTATTCGTATTAAAACTTGAACAGGCAGATGAAAGCAAAAATTATTTAAATAAAAAAAGAAATGAAGGTGTTTGAATACATGGAACTGTAAGCAGAATTTTCTAATGCTAAATGTAAATGCTATTACATTATAATTGCACCTACTAGCCTTAAACTGAAGACTTTCCCATATTCCACAACTTAAATCAACTATTGTAGGTGTACGTTGGTACTGTTATTTATCCGACACTACAAGTAAAGTATAACATTGCATTCCAGGATATGAATACTGTGAAAAGTTAGTTTTGGCATGTTAGTTTCCAGATTAGGAAACATGTTTCAGGTATTGAGAGCAATTTACAACATCACTTGATGTCATTAAGTTGTGAACTTTAGTGTTTAGAACACTGTCTGAAGGACAAGATGGCCATTTATAAAAATAGCTGTTTCAAATGTAGAATGTTGAGCCATGAGAGTGAGCCAAAACTGTTTTAAGATATTTTTAGGGATGAAAATTTATTCAATAATTTCAATATTTACAAGTGATCAGCAGAATTGATAGCACTATTAATTTTGTCTTTTAATATCAATGTTGCTCATCACCTTAGAAGGTAAAATAATTTTCGACGATAAGAAATTGCTTTGTTTATGATTCTACCATGTAGTTGAATTTTTCTTATCTTGAAACCTCAGTCTAGGAAAAAATACCTTCAAAAATAATTTTAAATTTGTGGAAGACATTCAAGAGGTTGTCAGTGGTATTCAAGATCGTATCGTAGCTCAAAATTTATCAAAATGTCAAATCAAAATTGTTTGTTTGAAGGCACATTATAAACTAAAGTCTGTCTCCTAGCCATAAACGTCCAGTTTGTCTCTCGGGAATGGGTTCTAATGAGCAATTTTTGATTTTGTAGGTAATGGGAAGTTATTTGGTAGAACTCGTGCTTCAAATCAATATCAAATCAAAATTTTTATTCAAGATCGTATCATAGCAGTTAAAAGATCTTTTGAAGGTAAGAAAAGCAAAAATGCGCTATTCGTTCGCGAACTGATTCAAAAAGCCGATTTACATTGCTGAGCAAGTGAACGGTGATTCGACAGAAAAGAAGCCTATCACTTTTAGAGTTCGAGTCTAGAGCTTTTGTTGGAAGCGTGAAATGAAAGTTCGATTCCCATTTTAGGAAAAAAAAAGAACGTTGATTCTCCCATATTAAAATAGAGTTTAATTTTCATCATTTCTCAACTTTTTGGAAAAGATTTCATTACAGAATTTTATTGTTCGTTACATGAAGGAAGAAGCTTTTAAGGGATCTCATATGTAATCCTTAAAAATACAAAAAAATGGATAGTCCATTTAGCTGTGTTTGTTATCAGCGATTATTTAAAGGGATACACATACAATTAACTATATCTACGGTCTTGTTAATGGCTATGATATTCAGCTACAAAACGCTAAAATTGATTATTTGTTTGAATAGTTCATGCTCATGAGAGACTCAGTCATCAGTACAAAAATATACGATATTTCACTCTAAATCCTTCACTCCGTTGTGCTATTAATAAACTGTCCATGCCGTACTGTGCTTGTCTTCGTTTGAGGTAAATAAATTAATATACTCCCGGAAGGCGTTTTCATGCGGACAATGGAAGCAAGAAGCTAATTGAGGATATTATTAAAAGTTCAAATTATTAGTTGAAAAGGCAATCTTTGGAGTTTTCTGGCTCCTTAATGAGCTTCTTTAATGAAGAGTAATTAAAGATGCACAATCAATACGAGTAAAATATTCACAAGCAATACGAGTTATTATTCATAATCAATACGAGTAAAATAATGAAATTTCTACAAAATTATTTCACTCACTTTCGTTAATGGAAAATATTAGATTTTTAACACTTTTATTTTGGTTAGTTTCTTAAATATTTCATTGAGAAACTGAGAAATCTGTAACTGAGGACAAGAGGAATATGCGTTAAGTTTCGCAAATATTACTTGCAATTATTAATTATTATATATTTATGGTACTTCGAAAAGAAAATACTCAAATGCTTATAACTTCTTCATGAAGTCTTGAATAAACAATACGAGTAAGTTTAAAACATCACGAATAAATTTTCATTCTAAATATGGCAGAAAATTTAAGCTTAGAAAACAAAGAATACGTCTTATTTCGTAAATTCACTTATCCTATAAATTTCTAATCATGAAGTTATTAACAGCTATTAGTTAAATTTGTAGATTATACGAAAATAAAGAAAATTGAAAATATTGTACGGAAATAAAGAAATCTTTATTTCTTTAGACTTAAGTAAACTAACTTGCACGACATCATTTAACGTGACTAGATAATAAAATACAGATGAAATTAATCAAGAAATAAAATTATCGTATTTAAATATTTCTATGTATTTATCAACTACAATTATAATATCAGAAACTATTTTAAAATGTTTTATCGTTTTGAATGGCAATACCCACAGCATGGTGAATTTAACCTCAGAAGAGACCCAAAATGAATACTCTTAAGAGCTCTGCATTAAAAATGGTACTTACTTTTAAAAGCAACAGCATTTGTTAGATGTTCATTTAAAGTGTCTTTCCCTCACTATAGGGTTTGTTCTTGTTTTTAAGTCAGTTAAGCAAAACTGAACCTGCATACGTCAGTGGATACCGACAACGTCAATCAATAGTAGTTGATTAATGACGTAATTTAATATAGTTGGTGTCCACCATTAGGACGTGTTATCCTAAAGAACTAATTATTTATGCTTTCGAAAACGGAAATACTTGAAATAGGTTCATTTTCTGAAAATGCATTTTGTTGAATGAAAGTATGCTAATATTTAAGTTGAATAGGAATAGATATTTAGTATTTTCAGCTTAATATATATATTTATTAGAAGTTTTATGTTCTTGAATAAAGACAATTTTCACTTAAAACAAATTAACGTTTAAGAATCCAATTAAGGACTGAGGAAATAAGATTAATTTAAAAGTATTGCTTTAAGATTTAAGATAAAATATTTGAGTGGAGTTTCAAGTAAAAATGAATGTTGATATGCTAAAGAAAAAGAGTGCAACGGCACGCAGTGCTTTCACTAGAACGGTTAATGTTCTAAAGAACGAACTTAGTAAAGATGTTCAAGCAGATAAAGCTGTATTAAAATATAAAATTGTGAAGTTATAAACGATAATTGCTGAGTTAATATCTTATGATTCAGAGATACTAGGTTTACTGATTACGAGCAATGCCACTGTAGATGACCTAGACACCTAAGTTAAAGCTGCAAGGAATATTCTGATGAATTCATCACTATTGAAAGATGAGTTAGTGAGTTACTAAATGTAAACAAAGTTTCAAATGACGCAGTTTTTAGCAATTCTGATGTCAGTAGTAACTCTAAAGTTAAACGGTATAAATTACCTAAATTGAATACAAAACCTTTAGATTCTCAGTTAATTAATTATTTGCCATTTTGGGCACAGTTTAAAAAGGTACAGGAAGATAAAGAATTAGATGATTGTGATAAGTTCCAATATTTCCTACAAGCCTTAGAACCTGGAACTTGAGCTAGGCATTTATTAGATAGTTACCCGATAAATTCAGAAAATTATTCGAGAACTTTGCGAGCTCTTCAAGAGCGTTACAGGGAAAAATATATTCTTATCAAAGTGTATGTCAGGGAATTTTTGGAATTAATTACAGCAAATGTTCAAGCTAGGGATAAAAACAGATTACCATTGTGTGACTTATTTACCAAGGTAGAAGCACATTTAAGCTCTGTAGAATCCATAGAGCTTGATATAGAATGTAATTCTGTCTGGCTTTACCCCATGATAGAATCCTGCTTACCTGATGATATTTTAAGAGCATGGCAGAGATTCAATATTAGGGAAAAGGAAGATTCTGATAGAGAAGCGAGTTTTCCGAAGTCGAGTTTAACGTTGTTAATGAAGTTTTTGAAGAGGGAAGTAGCTGGTGAAGAAAGATTACAGTTAGCCAGGTCAGGCTTTGAAAGTATTGTCCCAAAAGAGAAAAAGTTGAAAAGGGATAACAAGTTCCCTACTGCAGCTGGTTTATTCGCTGCTAAAGAAATGTCATGTTTGCTCTGTGGTAAGTCGCGTGAAAGTAAGGACTGCGTAGTCGCCAGATCGTTCTCTCTGGAAGAAAAAGAGAGTTAGGTAAAAGAACTGTTTTCTGAAATGTTTACACTTTGGCCACCGTGCCAAAATGTGTAAAGTTTTTGTACGCTGTCATGTCTGCTCAAAAACACACACAGCTTTTCTGTCCTGAAATAGGTGAAACGAAAGAAATTGGTGATAAAAGTAAGCTCCCAGCGAATATCCAGAACACACTCGCAAATGAGCAGTGTCCAAAAGAAGTAGCCTTCATGTCACTAGAAATACTAATTAAGGGTAATAAGAAAATTAAGAAGGTTAGGGCCTTATTGGACAGTGGGTCTCAAAAGAGTGACATTTTGAAGAGCACCGCGAAAGAAGTTGGTCTTACGTCTTTCGCTACAGCAACTATTACTCACACGGTATTTGGAGGTGTAAAAATAAAAGCCAAACCTCATAGTAAATATAAAATTAAATTAAGTGCTCCGGGTAATGGTCACCAATCAGTTCTCACAACGGAATTCCTTGACCAAGAAAAGATATGTGGGAAAATTCCACGCATTCTAAAGGAGTCTGTTCTAGAAGAGCTTAAGAAACATAGATTATGGATATCAGATATTGGTACTGGGTGTCCAGAAATAGAAGTTTTACTTGGCAGCGATGTTTATGGCCAACTTCTAACGGGGCGAATCAAGCCACTGAACAATGGTCTAACGGCAATTCCGACAAAACTTGGATGGACAATTTGCGGTGAGTTAGAGAATCCATCCGAAGGTTACGTCAGCAGTGGTACAGCTACGTTTTACTTTATTTCTGAGAGAAATTAGCGTTCCCGATTTATGGCGGCTAGAAACAATAGGAATTAATTATCCCACTGAAACGTTGTCTAAGAAGGAAGAAGAAGAACTAGCCTATGACGTTTTCCTTAAAGGACTTACGAGAAGTGAAGATGGGCGTTACCGGTTTGGTCTTCTATGGACTTAAATTAATCCGAACATTCCTTCAAATAGAAATGAAGCAGAAAGAAGGTTGTTTAGCACTATCAGAATAATGAAGAAGTTAAATAAATTTGAAGATTATGACCTAGTCTTCATTGAATGGCAGAAAGATAATGTCATACAGGAAGTCTAAAAAAAGAAACTAGAAGAAGTAGGAGGCCATTACGTGTGTCACCATCCAATTATTAAACCAGAGAGTGCCACTACATCTATCAGACCGGATTTTGATGTCTCGTGCAAAGTTGGAAGAGCACCATCCCTAAATGTATGTCTCTTCAAAGGATCAAAACTTGATAGAAGAAATTCCGACTATATTATTGAGATTTCGAGAAAAGGCTATAGCTGTTGTATCCGACATTAGAAGACCCTTTCTTCAAATTGAAGTTCAGGAAGAAGATAGCCGATTCTTGAGATTTTTATGGTGGGAGAAGGCAGATAAAATTAAAGTCTATCAACATAACAGAAAGTTTATTTGGAGCTACTTACAGCCCTGTTTTACTCAGCGCGGTTATAAGGTACCATTTGAGCAAGTATCCAGAACTCAAAGCAGTTACTGACAAACCCCTGAAGTTCTTCTGTATTGACAACTGCGTAACCTGCGTATACAGTTCATCCAAATTAGAAGAATTTATCTTTATTTATCTCTATCTTTTATTTATTTACTTATATTTTAAATTAGAAGAATTATTTATTAATTTTAAGTTAACTGAAATTATGGCTGAAGCTAAGATGGATTTGAGATTATGGCAATTCGGTCCTGCAGAAGAAATAGAAAAGTTTTCATCTGAGAACAGAAGTTTGTGTAAAGGAGATCTTACAACTTCAGTTTCGGTTTTCGGGATTAGATGGGAGAGAAAGGAGGATTGTTTAATGATTTGAAATGAATTTGACGCTGAAATAGAAAATCCTACAAAACGGAAGATCTTGTCTATAACAAAAGGTATTTCCAATCCCATCGGTTTTCTCGTCCCGGCATTGTTGCTAGCCAAGCTAATGATTCAGGAGGCCTGGTCAGATAAGTCAGAATGGGATTCTCCGCTTCCAAAGAAGGTTCAAAAGGATTTTCAGAAATGGTATAATGAATTGAAACAATTATCTAATTTAAAGGTAAACAGACTGTAGG
Source organism: Stegodyphus mimosarum (assembly GCA_000611955.2). Classification (NCBI taxonomy): domain Eukaryota; kingdom Metazoa; phylum Arthropoda; class Arachnida; order Araneae; family Eresidae; genus Stegodyphus; species Stegodyphus mimosarum. The sequence goes on along the minus strand of KK116747.1, from coordinate 226,300 downwards.
TTACGGAAATAAAGAAAAATAGTCTACGCATGTTTTTTGTGACGCGAATCAGAATGCATACGCAACAGTAATTTTCCTGCGCTGTGAAGATGATAATAGGATTTCGGTACATCTTCTAGGAGCAGAATCACGACTTCATACGAAAACGACACCGGCAATCTCGTGTCTAGAACTTCTTGCTTGTGTTTTGGGAGCGAAATTAACAAACTATAATTCGTGAAGCACTGGATGTCCGTACAGTACCAGTTTATCACTGGACTGAGTTTTCAACAGTTATAGTATGAATACGACGAAATGACCAGTGGGGTACTTTTGTGGGTAACAGAATCAGAGAAATATGCAACTCACAGAATCGCACCAATGGTATCCTGTCCCAGGTAATCTAAATCCGACAGACCTGCTATCTCGTGGTTGTAGCCCTAGACATCTTATCGAGACAAGATGGTGGGAGGGACCAAAATGGTTAAAGGACGAAGAAAATAATTGGCCCAAGTCAGAACAAGTTCCTAATGAAGATTTAGTTACGAATAGAAGAAAGAAAGAAAAGAAAAGAAAGAAAGAAAACTGCAGTGTCATTATTTACCTGTGTAAAAGTAGATCATTTCATGAATTATGAAAGAATTTTGAATTTTTGCAGATTTTTAAATATTATTTGTTGGATGAAAAGATTCACATCAAAATGTAGAGACAGAAATTTTATTTTGCCATCTGAGCTCTCGATCGAAGAAAAGAATGAGGCAAAGAAATTCCTTTCGTCGAGAATTCAGTTAGAAAATTTTTGTGATGTCCCAGATACTGTCAAAGGTCTCGTTATTATCAAAGATCAATTGAGAACTAGATTTCGAAAAGAATGTTTGGCAAATCTCATTCAAAAATCATGAGAAAAACCTCAAGTTATCCAGACAGGTGATGCAGTACTAATTGAGCTAGACAACCGAAAACGACTTGACTGGCCAATAGGCAAAGTCACAAAATTGTTTCCTACTAGAGATGGTTGTACACGTGTGGCAGAGGTAAAAACCTCTTCTTTTGTACTAACGATTCGTAAACTTTTCCATTTTGAAATTTCTGAGAATGATGATCCAGTAATCCAGTTGATGAACTGCATGAACATTTTCACAACTCAATTTTAGAACTTTAATCTTTTATTGCTTGAAATTTTCATAGATATTAGTTTTATTTCACTATATTATTTTTTAGTAATAATGTAAATTTAATTTTAATGTCTAATTTCTGGCTTCGACCATAAATTGAAGGTGGGGGTATGTTAGATGTTCATTTAAAGTGCCTAATTAGAGGGCGACAGGGGTTCCACTAGTGAGAAAAATTAAAACCTTTTTTTTATTATTCTTTTTGTAACACTTCGGTTTTCAGTAGACAGTAGTAAACAGTAGACACTTCGGTTTTCGAATCCGTGTGATGGACGGATAAATTGATTCGTACAGCCATGAGATAAAAACAGAAGCTGTACAAGAAAATGTATTTAAATATTAATGTTTTTCTTTTGAATGTTGCATGTGAATAAAATGTGATGCCAAGAAATAGAATTTTGGATTTTCTGTAAAGAAGATTGCCAGCTGAAACATCACGGCTAATTTCAACGATACAGCAGAAAAGGTAAATTAATTTTGTTCTTGTTTTTAAATCAGTTAAGTAAAATTGAATACCTCAGTGGATACTGGCAACTTAAATCAACAGTAGTTGATTATTTACATAATTTAATAGCATTTTTACAGCAAGCGGTATGAAATAGTGAGCACGTTTGCCCACGACTTACTTTATAATATTAACGGAATGAACATTAAACGATAAGAAAAAATACCCTTCAAAATAGTATGGAATTTAACTACTTTAATATAAATATAGTTAGAAACATATGAATAGTTACTTTCACAGCATTTTAATTAAAAAACGCAAAATATTGTTTATAATCTGTTCATAATACCATTAATGTAAATATTTATTTATGAAATTTTCTTAACGTTGATGGAAATTATTTGATGGATGCTGTACTCTTAGAACTCGGAGAACATGCATCGTTAATTCACCATCATTCATTCATATCACATGTGATATTTCAAATTAGGCAAAAAAGCAGCCTTGGCATAATATAGAATTGGTCAGTTTGTTGGGGGATGAGGGTAAGAATAGGAGGAAAAACAAAATTTTTATAAATTATTTTCCTCATGAAGAAGAAGGAACTGTATGCGATCATCCACATAACCGACTTAAAGATCTACGCCAAATTAAGTTTACTTCATTGCTTAGTTTCAAATGGTTAGCTAAAATCGAAATCAGTGTGTCTGGTGACTTAATCCTTTATTTGGGAACATTTCTCTCTCTCATGGCAATTTGTACAACATTCTAGAGGACAAGCCCGCCAGATAAGCGAGCTGCAGGCAAATCAAAATTAATAAGTTCTATGTACTCTTGAAAGCAAATGTATAGAAACATTTACTATGAATGAAATCAGTTCATTCTTTCCAAGCAATAGCCAATTCGTAAATAATTGTTTTATTGCAAAACAGGAAAACAATTCGACACATCAGGTTAATACGTATGATGTCATGATTTAAATTTAATGTAATATAACAACATTTTCTCAATATCAATAAAAGAATGAGCGTTGCTTAACAATATATTGTCAATTATACTAGCCTGAAACACAAAAAGTTGCCAACAGCAGATATTTATTTAAAATGCTGACATTAATAAACGTTTTCTATATACAATGACGTCACATGCAATCGCATGCTGTCTCAACGTCAGAATGTGACCATATATAATAAAAAGGTAAAAAATCTGAAATGTTTCAGATTTTAAATTACGTCCAAAGGGGCGTTTTTTTAACATTTTGTGTATTATCTTTATGTTCTTCGCATTTAAACCATAAAATTCAGTTAAAGAACAATATTGCAAAATAATTTTAAACTGAACATATCTTTAGAATTTCCGATACACAGTCTCACGCGATGGAAATAAAAATGTTTTTCCGTACAACGTTGCCATTGCTCGCTTTGAAATCCGTGAGTTTCTTAATCAAAAATTCGTTAAAGGTTTACAAAATATGAAATCGATAATAAAACAAATTCCAAATTTCAAATTTGTGCTTCCAGACGCCCATATTTGCAGCAGGATTACGTCATTCAAAATTCGATGGCTGTAGGTACCGTCGTTTTATAACAATGTGAGAAACATATATACATTTATACACATTCTTCATTATTTAATTTCTTTAAATATAATACAGGATTGCAATATTTGGTGACAGCAGTTTGAAAACTAAACCGACATTTAATATTTCCGACGCAAAATCGGAAACCAAAAACAATAGTCCTTCAGGGACAAAGCCCTTTTGGACTAATAATATGTTTAAAGTTTGGCAATGATATTTTATTTCATACTTAGTAAAATTTGCAAATTTTTTGTTAACAGACTCTATGATTTGAAAGCCAGCAGTGGCAATGCTTTTGGAAATAAAGCAGAATTTTTTCTCCAGCGTGCAAGACTGTTGCCTATCAGAAAAATTTAGTGCGAAAATTAGCGTTTTCAGAGTTTTTAATTAATATCTCGGCTGATTACAATCCTTCGAAGATTATAATGGTTAAAACGGCTTCCCACAAATTTTTTAAATCTGGAATAATATATTTAATGTTTGGCAATGCTAATTTTATATCACATTATGTAAAACTTAGAAAATTGTTACTAAGCAACTCTACGATTTGAAAGCGAACAGTGGCAACACTTCTCGAAATAAGCAGATTTTTATCTCCAGGTTGCGAAGACTGTTGCTGCTCCGAAAAATGAGAGCGAAAATTAGCGTTTTCAGAGTTTTTAATTAATATCTCGGCTAACTAAACTCGTACGCAGATATGAATGGTCGATATGGCTTCCCATGAATTTTTGGAATTCCGGAGTACCTCTCACGAAGCTTAACTTCCCGCCATTACAGAAGAGATAATATCACAAATAAACAAATAAACAAACGCGCACAGATTTTGACTTGATTTGGTGAGTTTGCTTCAATTTAAAAATTTATTCTATAGTAGTTTGATCATGTCTATTAATTTGGGATAGAAATAAGCAACGTATTTTCATTGTTTCGTAGTGCTATTTGCCAAATTGAGATGGAAATAAATTAAAGATCTTACAGCTCACCTCTTGATCCTTCTTTATCAGACCGCAAAATAATCATTGAGGTGGTAGAGTTAGAAACGTACGAATGACAGCAGTTTTGAGTACCTTTTTTATTAAATTCTATTTCATAAATTTCAAATTACACATATATTTAAATACTGAAAATGAAGGAGAGAAAATTACAGTACGGAGTACTTTTTATAGGCACTATTTTATAGGTTCATTTGATATAAACTCTGAGATACTTAAATGCACATGACTTTATTTATATGGTTCAATAAGCAAACATAAATGATATTCCAAATATATTTCGCAATTTTAATTCATCTTCAATGTTACAGGTAGATATACGATTCTTATTTCAGTAATAAATCAAATGTAACAGATTATCAGCATGATATGATAAGTTTAGCCACATGGCACATTTTAATCAAATTAATGCTGTTTAAGATTTTATGCGAGCTTTCTATGAAGAATATTGTGTGTTATTCAGATAAAGATCTCTTATAAAAACTGTGGATCATAGATGAAAAATTCACTCTTAAAATGAGTCAAAAATGTAGCATTTGAACCATTTTGCTTCTAACGTCAAATGATTTTTTTATGTTGTAAGAAATTGAATTTTTTAAGATACAAGGTTTAGAAATTTGGTTCTTCTATTCCGGAAGCCTGAAACCCATTCTCGTAAATTTTCTTCTGGCTTAAAAGATATTTTCAGATACTAGAGTTGGAAGTCTTAGCATTATTAGCTATCCTTAATAATGCCACATATTGCTGAAAATTGGGCAAAATACAACTGTAGCTTGGAGTAGATTTTGAGGATGATCAGACGCAAGTCTCTTTTCTTCAGGACAGAAAACGAAGTAAAAAATATTTTTTCTTAAATCGTTCGAAGAACGTATCATAGCGCAATTAAGTATTCCATAACACGCTGTATAACATAAAGCTAACTTCTAAATAATTATCCACTATACAGAAAATTTTAAATAAAAATTCATAACATTATTTAATCTTTTCAACTTTTATTTAAAATTTTATATATAAAACAATGTAGCACCGTGATAAATTTAATACCGAAATTTTGAATTTCAAATTAAAAGAAAAAGTACCTTTTGTGATTCAGTTTTTGAATCTGACTTCAAGGAAAAATGAAAAATAATAATTCCCAATATTTTGAATTTACTTGCTGTTAAATACTGCAGACACTGTACTGTACAAACAAATATTAACTACATTTACGTAGTTCTTCCATTTTGCTTTAAATATAAAATAGAAACTTACTATTTAATATTGGATTTCAAATTTGACTGAACTTTGTATTTATGTAGTCTTGTACTTTACCGAAATTCTAATCTCGAGCACTGATGGAAAATTTTAAGTAATGATTATATAGTAATGCATTTTCTATACTGCATTGAAAATGAGGTTAATTCTTTAACTGAATTTCAGATTTTCTTATCGTGTTTGCTATTTATAAGGAACCTAACATGCTTTTCAAATTTCTGATTACCTGAATCTAAATCAATTTCCTTTTATTTCTTTTTCTTTAGCTATCTTTTCTGGTATCAATCTAAATAAGATAAATAAAGTCGTTTTGTACTGTTATAATAATAGCTCATAGAATTATGTTAGACTAATTAATATGTAGTTATATTATGCTAGACAAATTTCAAAAATTAAGAAAAAATCACGTTTTAATATCTTAAATAAGTTATTTAACAGGAATATCATTAGACAGACAAATATAAAATACACTACTGAACATCTGAACATAAATTAATATTATGCTTTCATTTAAGACATTCAAACAAATGATACATGAATGATTTTATTAAAATTAAAATTATCTACTGATTTAAAAGCGAAAAACAGCTCTTATCACCTTTTTTCATACAGTCTAAATAAGCATAACATTCTGAATAGAAATTTAATTTTATGAAAATAATAAGTCATTACAATTCCATTGAAAATTAAACCAATGCCTTTTGAAACAACGTTAATACATTTTTAATTGTTTTGTTTATATTAAAGAACATGAAGGTTAAATTTTTTTATTATTCTAAGTACAATCTGCTTTTCAACACCGGTAATTATGTATTATCGCAACCACTTTAGAAAAATTTGTCGCATAGTATCTCCGGAAAGGATGTAGATTGTAGAATGGAAGCTAACAGATAAGAAGTAGTGTGTTATGATGCTTCATTTAGTTGGTAAGATGAGGTCAAAATTTTATAAGAAATTATCTTTTATTGATTTACAGGAGGTGATTCCCTTTGTTAATCAGTTTTTACCGATTAGAATTTTTCTTCCGTATTTCAACTTTTTTACTGTGTTATATGATGGTTATTTCCTAGGTACGCTTAGCGGCGCTTATTTTCGAATTTAATATTTGATTCAGAAGGCCTTAAGTTTAGATGTGAATTTTTAATTTTCCCTTATATTTCAAGATTTCAAGCCTTACTATTTCCTATATACTCAGAATTTTATCTTATTTATGAAATCTTCTGTTCATAATAACACATTTACTTTCATAACTATTAACCAATACTTTCAATGTTAACTTACTTGTTACATTTTACGAGAGCAATTACTAAAATAAGCGTTTTTATTTATTATACTACTCAATTTTAGATGCATATTTTAACTTTTTCATATTTTTTAACGTCTGTGAGCTTCAACATATTCTGTATTTTAACATATTTCTTATGTTTTCTGATCATCTAGATGACCTTTACTTAATTTTAGATGTAAAACTTTTATAACTTTAACCTTCATAATACTCGTATTTAATGTATTCTACTTTGTAGCTAATTTATTACACTTTCACATCATATACATGACTTTCATTCGATTTCTTTCATACACTTTAACCTTCATAATTTTCAATATAGTCTTAATTTTAACATAACTCCTATATTTCAGATCATATTTGATTTTATTTAATTTTAGATGTAAATTTTAACTTCTATTCTACATTCTAACGTTTTTAGTTTGCAACATACTCTGAATTTTAACTAATTTGTTATATTTTCACACGATGTACACGACGTTCATTTAATTTGAAACTAGTTTGATATGTTTTAACCTTCGTAATTTCACACATGCTCCTAATATTAGCTTAATTCCTCTATTTTCTGACCATGTGTATGTGTTTTATTAATTTTGAACTTCTTTTATACATTTTAAACCTTCACAATTTTTAAAGTATTTTAAGTTTAAACTTGTTTATCACATTTCCTCACCATATCCATCAACTTTATTTAATTCTAGATGTAATTAATACATTTTTGGCACTTAGTTTCCAACATGCTCTAAATTTTAGTTAATTTTTTTTATAAATTCCGATAGTAATCACCCTTTTAAATGTGGTATTTTAGCTAAATTTACATATTTAAATTTTTAAACATATAGATAATTTACAATTAAGCATTTTATTGATAACTATTATTCAAATCCAATTCATTGAATAGCCCTTACCTAGTTTACATTTTATAGTACTATTTTAATTTGTCAGTTCTACAATTTATCATTCTGTAGCAGTCTTATCATGACTAATTCTACTATTTTACTTCATTATTAACTTGATCGAATTTTCAAACTATAACATTTCTTGCATATTCTGGAACTTCTTATATTTTTTATATCATTTATGTCTGAATGCATGCTTTTAAGCTCTTCAATGTTACCAATGTTCAGTTTTCAACCTCGATTTTCATTAAGCTAGCTTGATAGATTCTGAATTTTTAGAATGAAATCTCAACTTTCATCTATGATTTTAGAACCATATTCACTGTCTCATGTACTCATACAGAAATCAATTTTATTATTTCGAACGCTTAATACCTTTTAATTCAGAATGTTTTGCTAATTGACTACATCCATACCATTATTTCTAAGTTTTAAATGTCTCGTCTCTGCAAATTTTTACTTTATTACCTTTTTCCTACACTAACTATGGATATTTCAATCTTCATTGGCCAACTTTCATGTGAAATTCCCGATTATTTACTTTACATGATAAAGGAAATTCCTAAAAGGAAAATTTTCAGTATCATAGGTGAATTATCCAGCGTTCAATGATTTTTACATATTGGTTACCATTTAATCCCATGAAATTTCTTTTTATTGAACTACCTTTATTTCTAGAGTGTAATGTTAGCACATTTTTGGAACTTAGTTCAATTCCAACTTAATTCTCCAGCCAAATTTACATATGATCTATTTTATAATTTCTTATCCTAGGATTTTCTTTCGTGAATGTTAGTGTGCATTAATTTATTTACCAATTTATTTTCTTATGAACGAAATCTAGTGAAGCATTGCCATACCTTTACACAACATATATCATTACGAATATACATATATTTACAGAAAAAAAAAACAAAGAAAGAAATAGTAAAGACATTTTACCAAAATCTCCGCTATATTTTCGAATATTTTAACAATTTTCATCCCGAATACAGAAATTTCTTTATAAAATACTTATTATATCAGTTAAATGTTCCTTACTAATACCCATTTAATGAGAAATAACCCGTTTTCATTACAAAATTACATACAAATAATTGTTTCATTTGCTTATAATTAATTATACATATAAGTTTGCATTATAGGAAGTTTCTATGCATTTTCGAGAACTGTAATTCAATTAATGTTGCTAAATATTACTTTTTTTCAAGAGAAAATTCCAAAGGTTATCTAAATCATTGAACTTTTCCTTCAGTATTTCCTCCGTACAGAATACCGTACTATTTACTTAAGAACTAAATACGAACTAAGCATTTTCCTCTGTAAAACATTTACTATTTTACCCAAATGAGGATATAACCTTTACCAAATTTTATTTACCCAGAATTCCCAGCAAGGCTTAGAAAATGGGCTATGGAAAGCATCTTATATGATTAAACAGATGGGAGTAGTTGGTATCACTTTAAGTTGGTAAACCAACGATTAGAAAAATGAGGGCTTGGTAAAGTAGGTATGTACATGTCCTAGTGATGCTAGTTTAACAGGTCCTCATTTCTCTAGTCGCTTGTTGGCTAGCTTAAAGTGATCCCAACTACCCCATTTTTTTAATCTTAGATGGTTCATTATGATAGAGTTGGACATATTGGCACCATCCTGGAAAATATGATGTTAACGGAATAAGGCGATTACCGATTAAAAGAATGACATCATAGCGAGATAATGAATCAAATGTTCCTGATGTATCAGTAAATGACTACATAAATAAGATGTTTAGAAATATCTAATCTCAGTAGATTTCTCATTTCATTGCAAATCTTGTACTTCGAAGCAGTCATTCCTAGCTCTTACAATACTTGCGATGACTGAAATATTTGATCATCAGTTAATATTGTCCTATGTCAAAGATTTTGATGGCAAAGAAAAGGCTGATTCTTTCTTTACGGAATTGTGCACTTGTCCTTTCCAACCCGTGAAGCTGAATATTTTACGGACACCAATTTATTTTAGCTCGACTTTGTTGCGCCTTTGGAGATGAAGATAGATTCCCCTATATTTTTTCGGGAACATCGGTCGTCGCCCAGCCCTGGACACCTATGCTGCAGAAAATTAAAAATGAAGTAGAAGCACTCACCCGCGAAAAATATAATTACGTTCTGCTCAACAAATATCCTGATGGAGATGTCAAGATCTCCAAGCAGTGAGGTGATGAAAGCTCCCTGGACCCTCCGTGCTGCATTCCCACACTGAGTTACAATGCGATGCGAGTGATGCATTTTATTTACCCAGAAAAAGAAAGAGAAAATTGTGTGACTCACATTCTGAATCTGCAACACGGATCGCTTGTAGTGATGAAAGCCCCCACGAATGTAGTCTGGAAACACGGTATCCTATCCTAGCCCAAAGAGAAGACTATAACAATAAGTTATTACATCTCCGTGATTGAAAAGAAAAGAAAAATTACATCGCCGTGATTGAAGCGTTCTTCTGATGAAATGGACTTCGGTTGTTATGACAACATAATTAACTCCATAACCCCCAAACCGTATATGAAAAAAAGGACTTTTACGTGCAAGAAAGCACGTTTAGAAGATGAGATACTTGAGATACCTCCGGCCGACTGGCTGAGTCGGCATTACCAGTCATCAGGAAATCATGATGAAGTGATCAACTGTTGGTCATTGGAATGGATGTGTCGTATTTTCATTGTTGTGAGCAGAAATAATAACGTTCGAATTCATATACGGAACTTCAAAATATGTTACCGCATGAGATAGGAAATCGGCGATCAGAATGCCAGCAGCTGGAAAATTTAACTAGCGAGCAATGTATGCAGAAAGTTAACAATGGTATTTACGAGGAGTACTTAACGAGTCTCAATGAGGTATTTATATGTGAGGAATGTGCAGTCGATTATCCAAGTCAGCACCGCCACCCCTGTATAATGGAGACAATTTGGGAAAAAGCTATGAATAATACTGACAAAGCATTATTGTCAATGAACTTTAAAAGACTTGCTCAAAATCTTTATGTAGACATTTGTTGTTGTATTTAAGACAATGAAGACATTCTAAAGAATATTTAATTGTCACATTTACGTGATCGAATAGAAATTTTTTTAAAAATAACATTATCTTAGTAAGTACGTATTTTAATAAAAATTGTTTTTTTTTATATTGCAAATGAATATCTCTTTAAGTTACTCTTACTTCTTAAGTCTTGATAAGTTATCATAATAAAACTCTTTTTTACCGTATACTGCTTATAGGAAATGATTTGTTACTTAGCTTTTACACTAATGCATTACAAGATTTTACACTACGTTTAAGTACTGGTAAAGTCTTAATGTTTCTAATGAGTGGGATTTTTTAAGTATGTAGGTGGGTCTTGGATATTTAATTGCATTTTTCCCCAAAAACACTTGGGACTAATTTAATAATATGTAGCATAAATATGCTTTTTTTTAAGTATCCTAATTGAAAGTTAATTAGAATTAGTATTAAATGTATCTAAAGTGTTAATTGTTCTACAAAATGATTCATGGCTTTTCTCTCTATACTGATAAGGGTAGATGAAGTGAACTTCAGGTTTTTCGCTCAGAAGCCCATAAGAATCTGTTAAGACTCATTTTTAGGTATTTTTAGTATAAGTAAGTTGCTTTCCATAGCACATTTTCTAAACCTTCCTGGGAATTCTGGGTAAATAATTTAAATTTGGTCAAGGTTCTATCTTCATTTGGGTAAAACAGTAAATATTCTACAGCGGAAAAGTGCTTACTTGTTATTTAGTTTTTAAGAAAATAGCACTAAAGTAGTCTTCTGTACTGAAGAAATACTGAAGGAAAAGTTGAATGATTTCGATAACCTTTGGAATTTTTCTCTTGCATATCTCTCCTTCTTTTTCAAAAAACTAATATTTAGCAACATTAATTGAATTACAGTTCTTGAAAATGCATAGAAACTTCCTATAATACAAACTTATATGTATAATTATAAGAAAATGAAACAATTATTTGGCTGTAATTTTGTATTGAAAAAGGGTTATTTCTCAATAAATGGGTATTACTAAGGAATATTTAACTGATGTAATAAGTATTTTATGAAGCCATTTCTGTATTCGGGATGAAAAATGTTAAAATATTCGAAAATATACCGGAGATTTTGGTAAAATGTCTCTTACTATTGCTTTCTTTTGTTCTTTCTGTAAATATATGTATATTGGTAATGATATATGTTGTGTAAAGGTATGGCAGTGTTTCACAAGATTTCATTAATAAGAAAATGAATTCGTAAATAAATTAATGCACACTGACATTCACGAAAGAAAATCCTAGTATAAGAAATTATAAAATAGACCACTTGTAAAGTTGTCTGGAGCATTAAGTTGGAACTGAACTATGTTCGAAAAATGTGCTAACATTACGCTCTAGAAATAAACGTATACCAATAAAACCAAATTTCAAGGGATGAAATGGCAACCAACGGGTAAAATCATTGAACGCTGGATAACTATGATACTGAAAGTTTTAATCTTGGGAATTTCTTTTGTTTATATAAAGTGAATAATCGGTAATTTCACAGGAACGTTGCCCCGTGGAGGCTGAAATATCCGTACTTAGTGTAGGAAAAAGGTAATAGAGTAAAAATGTGCATAGTCGGGACATTTAAAACTGAGAAATAATGGTATGGATGCAGTCAATTAGCAAAAAATACTGAATTAAAAGGTATTAAGCGTTCGAAATAATAAGAAAGATTTCTGTGTGAGTACATGAAACGATGAATATGGTTCTAAAATTATGGATGAAAGTTGAGATTTCATTCTAAAAATTCGGAATCTATCAAGCTAGCTTAATGTGAATCGAGGTTGAAAACTGAACATTGGTATCATTGAAGTACTTAAAAGCATGGATTTAGATTTAAATGATGTAAAAAATGTAAGGAAATACTAGAATATGCAAGAAATGGTAAAGTCTGAAAATTCGAATGAAGTTAATAATACAGTAATATAGTAAAATTATTCACGGTAAGAATTCTACAAAATGACAGTTTGTAGAACTTACAAATTAAAATAGTACTGTGAAATATATACTAAGGGCTATTCAACGAATTGGTTATGAATAACAGTTATCGTTTATAAAATAAAATGCTTAATTCTAAACTACCTATAAGTTTAAAAATTTAAACTTGTAAATTTAGCTGAAATGCCAAAATTAAAAGCGTGGTTACCATGGGAAATTATAAAAAAAGTGAGTTAAAATTTAGAGCATATTGGAAAATAAGTGTTAAAAAAGTATAACATTACATCTAAAATTAAATAAAGTTTATGGGTATGGTGAGAAAGTGTGATAAGCAAGTTCAAAATTAGAGTAATTTAAAATTTGTGAAGGTTAAAAATCTACGAAACAAGTTAAAAATTAAATAAATCACATATATATAGTCAGAAAATAGAGGAATTAAGCTAATATTAAGAGCATGTGTGAAATTACGAAGGTTGAAACATATGAAAGTAGTTACAAATTAAATGAAAGTCATGTACTTGGTGTGAAAATATAACAAATTAGTTAAAATTGAGAGTATGTTGAAAACTAAAACAGGTAAAATGTAGAAAAGAAGTTGAAGTTTAGATCTAAAATTAAATAAATCTCAGGTATATGATCTGATAATATAGGAATTATGTTAAAATTAGGACTATATTGGAAATTATAAAGATTAAAATGCATGAACGAAATCGAATAAAAGTCTTGTATATAATGTGAAAATATAATACATTAGTTAAAATCTAGAATACATTAAGTATTATGAAGGTTAAAATGTATGAAACAAACTAAAAAATTTTACATCTAAAATTAAGTAAACGTCATCTAGATGATCAGAAAACATAAGAAATAAGTTAACATGCAGAATACATTGAAGCTAACAAACATTAAAAAGCATGGAAAAGTTAAAGATTATATCTAGACTTGAATACTGTAATAAATAAAAACGTTTATTTTAGTATTTGCACTCGTAAAATATAACAAGTAAGTTAACATTCAAAGTATTGGTTAATAGGTATGAAAGTAATTCAGGGTAAAATGAATTTAATAATTGAAATGAGTAATGTAATTAAGATTATGGAAAGCAAATGTGGAATTATGCACAGAAGAGTTAAGAAATAAGGTAAAATTCTGAGTATATAGGAAATATTAAGGCTTAAAATATACGGAAAAATTAAGAATTTACATCTAAAATTAAGGCCTTCTGAATCAATCATTAAATCTGAAAATAAACGTCGTTAAGGGTACTTATAATATAACCATCATATACACAGTAAAATACAAAGAAAAAATACAAAGAATAAAAATTGATTAACAAAAGAAATCACCTCCGGAAAATCAATAAAAGATAATGTCTTATAAATCTGCGAAATCATCTTATCAACTAAATGAAGAATCATAACACACTACTTCTTATCTGTTAGCCTCCACTCTACAATTTCCACCCTTTCCGTCGATATCATGCACGACGTAGCCTCCCTTCCGCTAACATTCACTGGCTATGCCAACACCGCACACTTCAATTGTCGGTGAACTGTTACTTTCTATCTACTAACGTTACTCGTGTACGTAACATTCCTAAAGTCACAGAGGCCTCCAGGGTAGTGCTAAATGGGTAAGAGATAGAGGCTATGGCTGCTCGGTTTCGAAAGTTGCTTCGAGGCCGTGAATCATTAACTGGGTCCTTCAACGGAGTGCAGGTGGCCTTTCGAGAACTAAGTTCTTCAAATTAAAGGAAACAGGTTGGGGAGAACGACATGGATGTCTTGGTTGTACAAGAGGCTAATGTCATGGAACAAAATATAAAATATTATGATATTAAATACTATAACGTGTATCGACTTTACAAGAAAAGCTAGATAGCCAGTGGTATACTTGCTAAGCAGAATTTTACATCCTTTAAAATTGTAAAGGAAATGAATGACCATGATTTTGCAGAGATAGTGGCTGTTTTCCTGTGTAAAGATAGTGTAGTTTAAGATATATGGATAGCCCTCACAAGATAGCTTATATTTAAAGGAATCAAAACTATTAAGTGCAAAGAGGAATATCTCAAGAGTACGTTCCTTCAAATTTAAACCTTTTTGGAAAGTTGAGCTCTCCATACAAGAAAAACGAAACACATGGAAAGAGCTAAGGCAGAGAGGACGGAAGGGAAGACCCAAGAGGAAAAGCTGTTATAAGATGGAGAAGGGAGTGTGTATTAATGAAACAAAAAGTTACTGAGGCTAAAAGACAACCTTGGAATGAGTTACTAAATATATTGGATTACAAAACAGATAGAGAGAGAGAGCTTATAGACTTTTGAATACCTTAAACAATAGAAAAAGAATTGAGTTAAACCACCCTGCGAGGATTGCAGACATGGTGCTAACAGATTCTAGAGCCATAACAGAGTAATTTAATAAGCATTTACCTGATTACTTATACTCACATACCTCAGAAATGGTGTAATGAAAATGGCAAAACAGCAGCCCAACAGAGGATTTTTAATGATAACTTCTCAATATAGGAATTAAAATGGGCTGTAAAAAACTTAAAGGTGAAGAGGGAACCGGATCCAAACAATATATTTCTAGAGCTTGTAAAATATCTGGGACCTATTGCCCGAACACTCTTTTGTCAACCTACAATATATTTTGGAACATTAATATTTTATCTGATTGGATCAAGGCTGTGGTTGTACCTATCAATAAGAAAGATAAACCAATAGAGAACTTTGATTCATATACATCTATATCTATGACTTCAGCATTGGCAAAAATGTCTGAATGAATGCTGACTACTGGATTGATATTTTTCTGGAAATTACTGAAATTATAGAGGAGCAGGTTGGTTTCAGAGAGAGTATGTCCACGTCTAACTCTATTATGAAATTTCTTCATGCCATAAAACCAAGCTTTCATTCTCAGAAAAGTTCCTTGGCAGTATTTGTGGATATCCAGGGGACCTATGATACTATTTGCAGGAAAATCTCCTAAGCAAATTAATAGAACAAGGAATAGAAGGGAAATTGCTGATCTGGATTGGACGATTTCTAACATAGAGATGGGTTAAGATTAGTTGGAACAATGCACGGTTCAAATACAGGCAGTCTAAAAGAGGGCTTCCACAGGGCTCAGTGGATAACTTCATACTCTTCAACATTTATATTAATGATTTCGTCAAGGGATTGCAAGAGATGAAGAGTGTTGCTGTGAGTGTTCCAAGTGAGAATGTTTGCTGATGACTAATATGGACAGAAACTAGTAACTGTCGAAATATCGTAGACAGTAAAAAGCAACTTGAGAGTAATATGAATAAAGCTCTGAAGACCTTTCAGTCTTGGGCCATGGACAATCAATAAATCAAAACATATGTATCTGACTCTTATTTGTACTAAATGGAAGTTGCCGGACAAAATAACTCGGGGTCATAATGGATCGTAAGTTAAATTTTTCGGAAACACTGTGATTAGTATCGGAAAAAGGCTGACTATCTTAAAGTCGCTGACCGGTGCAAAATGGGCCTGTACCCAGGACATTTTATATCTCACTTCAACACCCTTATGAAACAAGTTTTTAAATATGGCAATGAAATTCTGGTTTTGGCTGCACAAACCAAATTGGAAGGCCTGGAAAGAGCCCAGAATAAAACTCTTCACTTGATCACAGAAGCAATAGTGTCAACTCCGAAAGCAACTTTACAATTCTATAATTCAAATTCTCCGACTGCTGCTGAGCTAAAGAAACAGGACGTTTATACAGTTGTCAGACAAACTGGATGCAAAATAGACAGATGGGCATCCTCAGCACTCAGATTTTTTAAGTCGTCATTTGTGATTTTTACCTCAAT
>KK116747.1:199436-209773 GCA_000611955.2 Stegodyphus mimosarum | reverse complement strand
ACTGATACACTTGTAGACCTGCTGGAGTTTTTGGAGATAACTTATAATTTAAAATTGAGTGAAAATAGAAGAAACGATACGCTACATATTATTCTAAAAACAAATGCCTTGACATTATTGGACAATTAGGTATTCTGAACCAGAATGGATACGTGTATTTACAAATGGTTCTAGAATGAATAATGCTCTTGCCGCGGGTTACATTCTCAATTGTTTTCACAGTATTTCCCAGCGAGTCAACTTTTTTCAAACTTTGATTTAAAGTTCATGCGGTCTTTTTGGCTGTGTTTAATTTGAAATCTAGAATTGAGCTTTTTACAAAGGTTGTCATTTCTATTGGCTCTAAGTCGACCATAGATACAATAGATCTTCAACTCCACTCTGAGTTTCCTTTTGTGTCAAAAATAAAATGAGGTATGAGGAACATAAATAGGAAGGGGAAAATAATAGTATTTCAATGGATACCATCTAAGGTAGATATTGATGATAATGGAAAAGCAGATCTCTTGGCAAAGAGGGGTTACGGAGTTATTTATTGAACAGAGTTCCATTCCTTTGGATTCCCTCAGAAGAAGTATTCGAAAAATTCTTATGCCAGTCTACAACACAGAACTACCAATTCAATTGAAATGTAAACTTTGGGAGAATATCAGGAATGACTGGAATGAGTTCAGTCGCAGGCCACGTAGAGAGGTTGTAGCTAATTTCAGGCAGGGCGCAGAATATGACTGCTTAGCCGAATATCTCAGCAGAACAGGCATAATGACTGACAGCCAATGCCCTATTTAAAAGCAAACACTATGAAAAAGCAGCACTTAGTCATCTCATTCCCTTATTCTTAATCACCTCAGCACTTAATCGTCTTTCAGGGACCTTGACCCTAAGTTACAACATAATGGTGATCAGGGATCTTATCTCCTAAGCACGCGGTTGTTTGGCCTCTAAACACTGAGAGATTTTTAAGATTTTAATTTTGAAATATTTGTGTCTAAATTTTTTTCCTCTTGTAAAAACTTGAATTTTAGTGCTATAATGTTTAAGTATTTTTAATATTTTTGTAACGTAATTTTTTATTTAATGGTTTGTTTTTGGCAAGTGGCCTGATGTAAATGGATAGATATCCGAATAAAGCTGTAAGAAACAATAACATTTCAATTATTAATTCAAGATAATATAAAATTATTTTAAAACGTTAATATTTATATTGGTTTCCTACGTTTAAAATTTACTGTTGGATAAATAACTGAAGGCACATGTATGAATAATTTTATAATGATAAATTTCAAATTCGTATACTATCTTTGTTGCAGTTCCAGCATTCAGACAATTGTTTTTCACAATTACTTTATGTCTAAAATGGAAACTCTTATTTCTGATATTGTTATATATTTCCTATAAGTGTAAATTGTGATGATCCTAGACTTTGAAGCATTCCTGAGTCTTGATCAATTCAACTTTGTCGGTTCGTTACATTCCCTTATGAATGTTATTTGTGAACTCCACTCATGGCAACGTAAAAATGGCACACTCACGCATGCTTAACAGTAACAAAATAAGCTATATTTTCATTCTTGAAATACAAATTATCTTTTCACAAAGTTATTTGTTTGTCAAAATTACCTCGAATGCACAACTAATACATTTTAGTTTCAGTTACATAGAAAACAAGAAAAAAACAGAAGATAAGTGAGAGTTCTTCCACACGTGCATGCCGTCGTTCTCCCATCAACCACACTTCTTTTCTTCCTGTTGCCAGGTTTTTCATCTCTACTTTCAGATAGAGGTCATTGGCTTAACTGTTCTTCCGGCAGGGCAATGTCGGTAGCTTCGCCTTACCGAATATGTGCATGACACGCCCCTGCCCTGAATGAAATTTGTCCTTTCCTTGGGACGCATTTCCTTAATCCATGATCAAGCAAATTTTCTACTTTTACACAACACAAACACAATTTAAATACTTTTACACAACACAAACCTTGCACAATATTAAACAAAACAAAACAGAACAAACAATAAATGATTGCAAACATACAGAAAGCAAAGAAAAAAAACAAATTACATTGCTCATATCATATCTGATCTAGACGTAAGAGTGCACTAGCACTTTGATGCTGAATCCCTGGTTTATGACTAATCAGCAAATTCCATTTCTGCAATGCCAAAGCCCACCTCGTCAATTTGGGACTTCGAGGAGTAGTTTCGTTCAAATATCTGAGAGGATTGTGATCCGTTATAATTTCTGCCTGAGCCTCACTGATCCATTTATCAAATTTATTCAGGCCAAATAAGACTGCCCAAGCTTCCTTCTCAATGCTTGCCCCATTTTTCTGAGTTTGAGAAAGCTATCGGCTTGCAAATGCAATAGGACAATAGTTACCACTCTCATCTATCTGGGTTAAACAGCAACCTACCGCCAAATTGGATGCATCACAATGAATCTGAAATGGCTTTCCAATATTTTGTGTGGCCTAAGATGTCGCTTGGCACAAAATATTCTATAACTTGATAAAAGCATTCTGTTTCAACTCCCCCCATAGAACAATATTGGCATGCCCCTCCTTGGTCAACTCTGTCAGCGGTGCCGATATTTCTGCATAATTGGGAATATAAAATCGATAAAATCCCATTAACCCTAAAACAGATCTCATATCTTTTTTTTGTGACTGGCCTGACGAGTTTTCTAATTGCTTTAACTCTTTCTTCATCAGGACCATATTTGCCTCCTCCAATTATATGCCCCAAATATTTTATTTTTTTAGCTGCAAAAGCAGATTTGTCCAAACGTAGAGAAAATCCTAGTTTTTCTAAAATATCCAGAACCAGCGAAATGTGTTTCAAGTGTTCCTCGAATGTTTTTGAGAAGATCACCACATCATTTATATATGCCTGAGCATAATCCCTGTTACTTTGCAACGCACAATTTATCTCCCTCTGGAATGTCGCCGAAGCTCCTGAAAAGTCAAAAGTCATTGTTCTCCACTGATACATTCCATTATATGTTGCAAGTGCAGTCAGGGGTTTGTTGTTTTCATCCATTGGAATTTTCCAATACTCTTTTCGAAGGTCAGTGCTTGTCAGCCAGTTGGCTGCACCTGCTATAAAAATCAATTCCTGCATGTCTTTCATGGGGAACGTTGGAGTTATCGTTAGAGCATTCAAATATCTGAAATCTATACAAATCCTAACTGTAGCATCCTTTTTCGCCACACAAACTATAGGATGAGCAATATCTGACTCGGAAGGTTCAATTATTCCTAGTTCTAGAAATTTGCGTATTTGCTCATCTACTGCTTTGCGGTATGCCATGGATATTCCATAACAGTGAGGTTTCCTTCTAACATCAGTAGGATTAAGTTCGATCTTATGTGGACCTACTCGTGCTGGTTGCACTGGACGTGTAAATAATGTTTTATATTTCCTGAGTAACCCTAAAAGTATACTCCTTTGGACCGAATTTAAATTGGACATTTCTAAGCCTTCCAGAGATTCCGAAAAATCCTTTCGCACTTTGTTGACAGGTGTAGATTCGATTTCCCAAAACTCTTCTCCCCCTCCAAGATAAATTTTACTGCTTGAGATATAATGATGCTTGCGGTTTATTTTTAAAACGAAAACTCTAATTTCTGATATTGCTATATATTTCTTATAAATGTAAATTAAAATTAATGCATTAATTTAACAACACATTTTTTTAAACTTTGAATCATATTAATTCATGTTACTGACCAGTTACTGAAATCAGAAAATAATATACCATGTAATTCATATATAATGGCATGCCTGGAAGACAAATTAAATATAGTGTTTAAATATATCCATGATCTTACTATGGTAGTTTCACAACCGCATGAATTATAATTTCAACGTCTTCTGAAGACTAAGATTCATTTTCGAGAAGGTGCATCCTAGTAATTTTCTTCGACATAGCAATAATCATAAGTAACAATCATTTCTCGAATGTTGACAGTCTCTCGGAATGAAACTTATGAAATTCTTCCTCAATATTGATTCAAGAACTGATAAACACTCATATATGAGTGTCAGATATATAATCATATTTACCTAGAAGATTCAAAATTTCTCACTTTCCTGCTTAGTACTCTAACGAGCTCACTAAGATAATTAACCTAGTCCATATATTCCAATTTGGTTAAGAACATGTGCGTAAAATGATTTGAGTTCTGCTATTATGAGCATAGTTCATAAAGAATGTTTGGAAACGATATATATTTGTTTTAATTCCTGAAATTTTAATCCTGGACTTATCCATCAATTAAAATTGTTTTAAAATAAGATAGAGAATTTTAGCAAAGCAATATTAGTAATGGGATATAATAATTTAAAATACATTTAATTCAAAATTTATCTAATTTATATTTTATTTTAAATTAGTTTTAGGAAATTACATGTATCTCTAATGAAAAACGTAAATAAATAAGAAATTTGTAGTGCAGTTACCGCTTTTAAACACGTAAAGTCATAGGTCGAGAATTAATACTATTCTACTTTAAACAAATGAGTATTTGAAAAAGCAACTTATAAAAAGCATGAAGTTAATGGAATAAAATAATAGCCTACCAAAATTAAACTCATACAATGTTTCTAATTTTATAAATCTCATCGTCTAAATTATTATCAAAGTCAATAACAATACATTGACGATATTCTTCATAGGATAGGAAAAAAAATATCATTCTAATAAATACATGGGAAATTTAACAATTTTCGTTAAACCCCAAAATTAGTTGAACGAAAATTTATTGCAAAATTTGGAGATTCTTATAGTTAGATTATTTTTAAATTATGATAAATCTGACTCCTATTACACATTTTTATATCACCTTTTAGTGTAATGAAAATGCTAATACTATCAATTAAAGAGCTTAATTATTTGCGTACTATCTATTGTACAAGGCAAGACAAGTGAAAGAATCGATCTTACAATGCAGTACTTTTACTGACATATATGCAGATAGGATTGCTTTAATTCTGCCATGCATACTTAATTTTAAGAGATAAAGCTATAAGATTGTAAAAGAATTGGGCAAAATTCCTGAAGGGGGTGCTGATTCAGATAACAAGCAATGGAATTTCAGCAATACTTTTTTAAGCATCTGTTGTGGCAATTCAAATTTAACACAATTATTGAAGGCGGTTTACTTATTTACAAAATATGAGATACGCGAACACTTAAAATTTCATGATACGATATAATATTTCCAAGTATTATGATAATTTTTCTATATTGTACTGAAACGAATAATTTCAGAATATATCAATAGTGTTACGGAGAACACAGAAAATATGTAAAGAAATATATTCAAAACAGTTCATTCAGTTACGAGCTGCCTCTACCCGAGGTTGGGTGCATTATGAATAAAGACAAAAAAAAATCTTAATAAGCCAACACTTCTTTGTTTTCACCATAACAGTCTTTTACGCTTCCGAGATTAGTTTTCGGTTCTGTCTACAGGAAAACATTCAAAATATTCAGAATGCAGGCTGACGTCATAAACAGCAGCGCATTGCGCCAGTTATTACTTCAGTTCGTTTCGCAACAAATAGGATAATTAAATGAGAACAACTAGTATTTGCGATAAAAATTCAGAGAACATTTTGAATCATAAAATGAAAAATATGTAATATTTACTTCAGTATGTAAAACAATATTATTAGGCCCCCTAAAAAGAAAGAAAGAAAGTGAAAGATTCACTTTTTTCCTTCTTATTATTATTACTAAATACTTGGAAGAAGGAATTATTGTTTACAATGAGGAGAATTGTCCTGAGAAGAGAAAAGGTAGACGAGAAATATTTAATAGAAACATCAGCGCAAGCTATTCGGTGAAACTCATGCACACTTTATATTTTGAATAACTGAGTCTTTTCTTTATTAAACCAGTGAACAAGTCTCTTCGAGTGGATAACGTTTAATGAAATAATGTCACACCACCTTTTCGCTATCGTTTGGGTATACAATTTTTAACAGTTCTGTTTAAATTTAAGATTTCGTGTTGTATACTTTTAATTTTGAAGAGAATAATACTTAAAGCAGTCGTTTGTTATAATTGCTGAGCTAAAATTTACTTTTGATATTTGATTGAAATTTATAATTATATGGTGTAACAAATGAATATCGTCGGCAACTCGCTCTACCTACGATATAGAGAAAAATACTTAATTTAACGCACGCGAGCTGCAGAAGTGAGATGTGATTGTTGAAGTCACGCTCTGAACTTTTAAAAAAAGCTATTTTATGTTATTCTGTAGCAAAGCTGTATATAAGTAAAGCGTCGACACTTCAATGGGAGAAATTGCGCTTCGTAACGACCGCAGCGCTCGTAGCGGCGGCGATGTGGAAACACAATCAGTAAAACTGCGCATGCTCCTTTTCTTTTCAGTCATTGGTTGTTTTGATTTGGTTGTTTGTTTGATTCTACCGAAATCTTGTTAGCTTCTAACGTGCTTTGGTTGTGTTATTTATAACTTATTAATTTTGTACTTTTTAATTACAAAAGGCTCTTTTGAGAACCAATTTTTTTTTTTAAATTTTCTCTAATGGCGTATCGGTACTGCGGATTAAGGATTGCAAGAGTAAGATTTCGTGGAAATCTGATGGAATACATTTCTACACGTTTCCTTGAGACGATGCGTACTTACAAAGTATAAGAGTTTTACGGAAGTAATAAAGACGAGTTTTAGGATATGTGTTGTTGAAATTAAAGGTAAAAAAATCTGATAATTAAAAGAATTATTCCGCTATATTTTATAATAACGCAGGTACAAGTTTTAAATAATATTTTAAAAGATCTTTTTTTTTATTCCCTTTCAGAAATATTCAGAGAAAGTTATGTACTATTTAATGTATTTCACTATTAAAAAAAAAAAAACGCTAATTTGAAATTGACCGAATTGAGCATTAATTACAAATTGACTTAGATTTTTTTCATTTAAAAGATGCCTCAGAAGCTAAAAAAATCATGTCATATTTGAGAAAGTATTTTAGGGAGAAGCTCTGTAAGTGGAGAAGAAATAATGCATAATTTTAATCTTAATAACAATAAACTTTGCTTAAAAATGTATTCTTTTCGTATACTTAGGACTCTGAAATACTGTACAAATAGAAAATATATACATTTATATATATAACTACGATGCAATTGCAAAATATTTACATCCAATCGTGTCAAAACCCATTGTGGC
Organism: Stegodyphus mimosarum; assembly: GCA_000611955.2. Taxonomy (NCBI): domain Eukaryota; kingdom Metazoa; phylum Arthropoda; class Arachnida; order Araneae; family Eresidae; genus Stegodyphus; species Stegodyphus mimosarum. Next base: position 202,571 of record KK116747.1, on the reverse strand, counting down.
CATCTTAGTTCCAACCTTCATGACGTCACTGCAGGGGAGAGGAGGAGGGGAAGAGATTTAGTTTACATCGCCACCACTGCAGTGGATTGGCGCTGCAATTTGGCGTCATCTTATAGTATGGGAGTGCCGACGCTTTACTTACATACAGCTTTGATTCTGTAGATAGTTTGATAGTTTTCCTGTATGTTGTTGTGAGGTGTTAATAAATCGCCTTTTTAAAATTAACTCCTAACTGATTGATTGATTGAATTTTCTAAGGATATACTACAAAGAAATTGGCGCCCAACTCGCGGCAGCAATATAGAGTTGCAGAACGCGTTGAATTTACTTTTGTTTCAGGATATTTCATATAGATGTTATGATAGCCATTTTTGTTGTCTTATAATGAAAGGAATGGATCTTCTTACCCCAGAGATGCATTGATAACATCTAAGCCGATGTGTATGATTAAGATAAGTAATCTCGACTTAAAACTATTGAATAATATTTGATTATTTATAGTATTAGAATTTTAACTGATACTAAGTTTTGACAGATGTGTGACTTGTAAGTATTGTGAACCAGTAGTGTTTATTTCCAGTTATTGAGAAGTTGATTTCTTTTACATGACCCTGAGTATTTAAAATTATCAACGATATATAAGGACTGAAGGACGAATTTAAATACATTTAAAATTTAAACAAGTATAAAATTAGAATATTAGGCTCTAACAGCAATAGTATGAACTTTAACTGAAACGTTACGACTGTGATTAAATTTCGTAAGAGACAAAATGTCCTTTTTGGGTAGAGGAAGAAAAGAAGATTTAAAACTTCTTGCCCTTGAATTGGATTTAGTCGTGGCAGACAATCTAAAAGTGGTGCAATTAAAAGAACACATAACGAATTCATATAATTATGATGAAGAATTAGTGAAAAATATGTTAACTAATATAACAGAAGAAAGACTTGAGAACGAGAAACAAGCTGAATTAGAACGTATTGCTCAAGAAGAAGCTGCTAAGGAAGAGAAATTAGCAAAAGGAAAAGAAGAGCGAGTTTATGAATTGAAACGCTTGAGACTTCAACTTGACGTTCAGAAGACACCTCTCTCCACTACAGCAGGTCCTGTTGTTGAGGTTGAAAAAAACAGTTGGGATCTTGAGAAAATTTTACCTAAATATGATTCTAAGGATAATGACATGGCATTATTCCTAAATCTTTTTGAGAGACAACTGAGTTTTTAAAGGTTCCAGAAGAAATTTGGGTTCCGTATTTAGTGGGATCATTACCAACAGAAATTAGAAAATTCATTGCTCGTGAGCCAGAAGAGGAATCAAGAGATTACCAAAAGATGAAGGAAGTGCTTCTAAAGAGATATAATCTCACCGCTGATAAATTCAGACAACTGTTCGCTCTACATCCGAAGAAACCAGAAAGTAATTGGCGTGGTTTCTACTTTGAACTGACCAGTTATTTTGAAAACTAGCTTAGAGAATTAAACATTACAAAATTTGATGGTTTGAAGCAACTCATTATAGGTGACCAAATGAAAAAGAGAGTTCCTCAAGAAATAAGGGATCATTTATTGGACATTTGGCCGAACTTAAACTAGCTTGCAGAATTAGCAGAAAAGTTGGACACTTACGATTGTTTACATAATAATCAAAGTTGCAATCTCAGCAACTCGAAAGAAAACTTCCAATTCGGAAGGTGGTATCCCAAACTCCGCACCAGTGAAGAAGACATATATCAATGTAACAGATAAAACCAACCCTCTCTTGCTATAGTTGTGGCAAAATTGGATTTACTAAATCAAGATACCCAGATTGTCAGCACTCCACGAGTTCAGCCTCAGCTCGTTTTGACAATATTTGTATACAAAAGTTAGGCAGTTGTCTTACTTTTGTATACAAAAGTAAGACAACTGCAGTGGTGAATATCTCCATCAATGGATTATATGGCACAGCTTGTGCGGATAGTGGAGCAAGTCATTCAATCGCTGGGAAAAAAATTCTATCAAATCTTAAAAGAAGATGGGGTAAATCTCAAGAAATCCTCTTGCACTGATTGTCTCGCTGAAGGCAGCCAAACAACGAAAGATGTTTACACAACTTGTGTGAAACTTGGCCTTCAAGGACGGACCTTCCCTTTGACACTGATAGCTCTTTCTGATGCTACAGGTAATCGAACATTGCTTGGAGAGAACTTCCTAAAAGAAGCTGGAGTAGTTCTAAATATTCGTGAGCAAAAGTAATTTCTTGATGACAATCCAAATAAATACTTTCCATTTGCTGAAAGAGTTCAAGTCCAACGTTAACAAATCCTTGCCTACTACGTCCAGACGAAGGTGAAAATCTAACTGAAGAGCAGCGAAAACGATTGAATGCCTTATTAGAAAAATACGAAATTACGTTCTCTTCGAAGAGGGGGGGGAACTCCTTACATCGAGCACCGAATTGATACAGATGATTCACCTCCAATGGCTACAACCCTTACAGACTATCTCCAGCAAGAAAGGAGATTTTGAAGAAATAAACCGATGCACTTCTTGCATCAGACATAATCGAAGAGTGCGATTCACAATATGCAGCATCCGTTGTTTTAGTTCCCAAGCCGAACGGTGACTTTCGATTATGTATTGACTACAGGAAACTGAATTCTGTGACTAAGCCTGATCCGTACCCTCTGCTTCGTATGGATGAACTTCTTCATAATGCAGAGCAAACTAGATACATGTCTATCATAGACTTAAAAAATCAGGGTATCACCAGGTTAAGATGTACCCTCCAGACAAAGACAAAACTGCCTTTGTATGCCAGTTTGGAGTTTATGGATTCACCAGAATGCCTTTTGGATTGAAGACGGCACCAACCACCTTCCAAGGATTAATGAATATTTTCCGGAATGGATTAAAAGTCAACACTCTTACTTATCTCGATGATATTGTTACGTGCGTACGGGTTCGTTATATACACTCACGTTTGTGAAAATTGCAACACCAAGAAGGAATCGTCATAATTGAATGCAATTTAATACACAGTTGAGTGGTAGTGGTACAAATAAATGATTAAATGTTCAAAGCAAACAAACAAGAACAAGAGATCAGAATCAGTATTTTGTGTGGCCACCACGCGCCGCAATAAGTGCTGCTACA
>KK116747.1:143747-196036 GCA_000611955.2 Stegodyphus mimosarum | reverse complement strand
GAATCCCATCCATTAGCTTCCGCAACTATAGAAAATTGTGTCTTATACACTTGCCAGGAGGTCTTCTCATCATATGTCGATAGCTTCAGAGAGGGATGCGCAGGCATGGCTAGAAATTTAAAAGTATCCGAATTGCTTCCTGCTGTCGCTACGAATTTCTTCAAGGTATCAACTTCTTTGGCAACTGCAGAAACTTTGTCATCAATTTGTTGTTCGATTTGGTGTTGGATGGCAGAGACTCTTCCTTCTATTTGTTCTTTCACAGAAGAAACTCTTTCTTCAATGTGTTCAACTTTATTTTCAACAGCGTCAATTCTGCCTTCCATGGCCTCGAATTTATTTTCTATTACGCTGGTAATTTCTCTTTTCATTTCCCCTTGACCTGCTTCAATCTTTTCTTGAACAGCCTTCATTTCCTCCTTAACAGATTCTTGACCACCTTTCATCTCCTCTTTAACGGAGTTGACGGACCCTTCCATCTTTTCTTGGAATGCAGCAAAAGCAGTCACAAGCTGTCTTAATTGTTCTTCCATTGCTCTCGTGAATGGCAATCAAACCCACTCCTGACACCAAAAATTATTACGTGCGTACGGGTTCGTTATATATTGAATGCACAAGTCGTTAAAAAATTTACAAGAATTTATTCTTTCCACAAGAAATAAATTAAAATGCTGAAATATTTCTTCACAGATCTTCGCACAATATCACAATATCTCAAACGTTTAGCAAAAACTCAGTTCAAAACAGATAAAATAGTTCTATCTCACAGCGAAATCGCTACAATCAGTACAGCATTAAGTAAACAAACAGCAGTTCGCTTTTCACAGCTACAAGTATAACAGCAACAACAACTGACTGAGATGAGGTGTTTCACCTCGGCTTTTATAAGCTTTTTAATTATCAGTAGAACAATCACGATTTTTCTAGATTTTTCTGGATGGCAACAGTAATTACGAGATATTTATTTATTAAGACATCTCTTTTATTTTTATTGCTATTTTTTTTTTCGACACAGCTGTCTTTTCAAAAATCGTTTGCGTTGCTAAGGCAACATGAAGCAAATCTAATTACAATTCTAAATAAATAGCCAAATAAATATGAAATTCGTAACAATATTATTGTTATGTCTTTTACCTTTGAGGAACATCTCGAAGACTTGCGCTTAGTGTTTGATCGACAGTTAAAATTCAAGCTTCAAGCCAATCGAAACAAATGTCATTTTGCTTGTTCTAAAGTGAAATATCTTGGACATTATATCACAAGTTCTGGAATTGAAGTAGACCCTGCCAAAGTAAATGTCATTCAACAAATTCCCTCACCAAAGAATGTGAAGCAAGTACAGAGTTTCATCCAGACTTGCAGCTGGTATCGACGTTACATTCCTAATTTTGCAGAGATCGCAAGACCATTGAGTAATCTCACGAAGAAGCACTCCACTTGGAAATGGGGACATGAAGAACAAACTGCATTTGAATTCCTAAAAAAAACTTAATTTGTCCACCCGTATTAAAACAAATAGATGAAACCAAACCTTTTGTTCTCAGAACGGATGCCTCAAATTGCGCACTGGGTGCTGTCCTTATCCAAGGACAAGAACAAGAAGAACACCCAATTGAGTACGCAAGTCGGCTGTTAACGTCATCCGTAACGTCACACCCTATTAAAATAAGACCAAAAAATGGTCTGCAAAATTCGCTCCCTGAGGAGATGGTCACTACATAATATTAAAAACACATTCTCCTGTGAGCTATGAAATAGCTGATATTAAAGATCCAAACGTGCCTCTTGGAACGTATCATACGTCTGCTCTCCGACCGTTTAAAGAAATCTCTAATGAAACTGAGCCAGTCTATCCGCTTAAGAAACTAAGAGCTTAAAAAAAGAACCATTCACACAGTTCTTCCTCTGGCTACTCACTGAGACGTCTTCTGAACCAGAGGGAGGGGGGACTAACAAATGAATATCGTCGGCAACGCGCTCTACCGACGATACAGAGAAAAATATTTAATTCAACGCACGCCAGCTGCAGAAGTGAGATGTGATTGTTGAACTCACGCTCTGAACTTCTGAAAAAAGCTATTTTATGTTATTCTATAGAAAGTTTGATAGTTTTCCTGTATGTTGTTGTGAGGTGTTAATAAATCGCCTTTTTAAAATTAACTCCTAATTGGTTGATTGATTGAATTTTTTAAGGATATACTACGATGATCAGATTTCAACTTTTTTACTCTTATAATTTTTACAGTTTATATTTCGAAAATACTCTTAGGCTTTTAAACTTTAATTTTTTTTAATATTATTCAACGCTTTTTGAAACCATGAAAATTCCTAAAGGTTTTATACCGAAATATGAAATTTTCAGATTGAGACTATTAATTATTTTATTCAAGTTTCACTTTTCCCGTTCTCAAATCTCTCCGCATGAGCTTCGTTTTATAAAAAAATCATTGAAATTGAAAGAAAACTATTATGTTCACTGAAATAAAAACAGCAATAATATAAATAATGTATGAAAACTCTTGGTATTACTACTGTTATCATTATTTTCATTGTACCATTACACTTCACATGAACAAATATATTACACATAAGTCGAGATTATCATCAATATTATAATTATCCTTTCGCACTACTATATATGAGTAAATATAAATAACATATTATAGGTCCTTGTATTATTATTTTATCATTATTTTCATTGTAACATTATACTTTATATAAGCAGCTATAGCATTATTACAATATTATAACTATTTTTTCACAGTTATTGTATATGAGTTGTTTAGTAGGGATCTAAATTAAAGCTAAACTACGACAGGAAATTATCTTCTAACGAGAGACATCATAATTTTTATTCTATATTTTACTGTGGCGCCTAATAAGTCCAAAAAAGGATAAGAATATCTTACGATACGCGTTTATTATACACCGTTTTAATGTGGGATCTTGAAGTTCTGTTTTCAGATATAAAAATTTCACAATATTAGGTATTTCGATGAAGGGCATAAAGGAAGCTAATTTAGAAACCATAAGCAAATCCCGTGATTTAGAAACTTGATACTGTGTAATAGATTTTCGCTTAAATATTTTTGAAACACTATTACCTAATAAAAAAAAAATCTGAAAGATTTCAGATTTTAAATTACGTCCAAAGGCGCGTTTTTTTAACGTTTCGTGTGCTACCTTTTTTTTATTAAATATCATGTACTACGTACTCAAACCATAAAATTCAGTTCAAAATCAATATCGCAAAATCATTTTAAAATGAACATATCTTTAGAATTTCCGTAAGTCTCGTGCGCTGGAGATAAAAATGTTTTTCTTTTTCCGTACAGTGTTGCCATTGCTCGCTTTGAAATCATTTAGTTTGTTAATCAGAAATTCGTTGAAATGTTACAAAACATAAAATCGATAATAAAGCAAATTTCAAATTCAAAATTAGGGCTTCCAGATGCCCATATTCGCAGTAGGATTACGTCATTCAAAATTCGATGGCTCTAGGTTTTATCTTTAGGTACATGAGCATATTGTGTCTTGTCGTGTTAGAAGCATGGAATGCTCACTGACTTGTTCCTTATGAAACAGAGTAAGGTGTTTCCTGAAATCTGCAGGGGAAATGATTTGTGAAAATAAGGGATTTGTGAAATATTCTTCCTGTTAAAGTGGGCCTGATCTTCTAGAGCTTTCTGAACTTTGCATGGTTCTTCTGCTTATAATTCGAGTGAGATCTTTCGACTGGTGTTTATTAGACAGGGCAGCTTCGTCACACTTTTCTGAGACCTTCTTGGAAATGACGATCATTGGGCGGGAATTATCAAGGTCCTGCTTCAGCCTGAAGTATCCCTGGTACTCAGCATAAAGATAAGTTATTCTTACTTTTCTTCTCTTTACTTTTTTGGGAGAAATGACATTCCTGGACATTTTTGTTTCTAAGTGAAAAGATCATACAAGTATTAATATTTTTTGGTCTTCGTGTCGAAACCAAAAATGTAAAAAAAAATGTATATATTGAGAATTAACTAAATATTAAAATAGTTTACCCGCCAATGTTTCATTTCTTAAGCATGGTTAAATTCTTGTCTCTCTATACATGTGTACTGTGTATTAGATTAAATTCATGTCATTCGATTAATGTGTTAATGTAAGGAGTGATGTTAACTGTATATCCTTCTTGGACTGTTTCGGCTGAGGATTTTGACGGTATTTCCATTTTTTTTTCTTTCGGGGGATTAAGTGAATGTTAGTGTTTAACTGAAATGATGAAAAGGATGTATTTGTCTCAGGTTAATTAATTATTCACTCAAAATTTGTAACTGTAATATTATTTGTTATTTCTGGAGCAAGGGGTACGATTTTCTTAGATCGGTTTAAGATTGTAAGAAATGTGTTGGAAATGAGAATTGTATACCTGAATTACTGTTTATCTGGCAGTCTAAAATACTTCATTAACTTTAACTATGAAGTGTATAATATCTCATAAATGACTGTTGTATCTTGCTTAAGCCATAAAAAGTGTTTTGAATAAACCTAGAAAGTAAATGTTAAATCGGAGTCTTTCAATATTTTTAGCTTATTATTATTATTATTATTATTATTATTATTATTATTGTGATTAATTTAACTACTATGTTTGGCACAGTGTTTAGGTGTCTTATTTAAACGCCTATTCCAAATGTGTGTCTGGCCATTCAAACTCTCGAACCCGGTCTTAACATAGCCCAATATAGACGTATTACAGCTTAACGGCCTGTCTTTGTCATTCTTGTTTTGCTAGTTTTAGAATAGGATACTACGGTTCTCTTCCCTCACCAAAGGGGCATCACTACGTAACAAGATTGATGCCGTGTTATTTGCGCAGTAACAAATTTCGTGCCTTGACTTTTGAACTTAACAAATTTAATTGCAGTGACATTTTGTTACGTAACAAGCTTTGTGCTGTGACCTTTGTTACTTATGTACAAATTCCTTAACAATATGGGAAAGGAATTTGTATTTAATTTGCTATTTTTAATAGAATTCTAATTAAATTGTTTTATTTTCCCGTACAATGGCGAAATTTAAGAGATAGCTACGCCGGAAAAGTAAAAATACAAAAGCTCATGCATTTAACATTTAATAAATAGACATCTCGTAATTGCTTTTGCTATCCAGAAAAATCGAAAAAATACCAGACTGATCTCCTGCTTAATTAAAAAACTTATGAAAGCCAGATTAAAACATCTCAGCTCGGTTGTTGTTGTTAAATGAACTGTAGTTGTTTACTTAGTGCTGCTATTGATTGTAACGAATTTTCTGTGAGATCGGATTAACACTCTTTGCATTTTGAATTGAGTTATATTCAACTTTTCAGTAGTTTTAAATATAACTACTGTGAGATACTGCGATATTTTACAAATATCTCCGAGGAAATCTCAGCATTTTGTTTTATTACTTGGGATAAGAATAAAATTTCATTAACTTTTTATCGACTTGTGCATTCAGTCCATTACGAACCCGTACGCACGCAAAACGTTTTGGTGTCAGAAGTGAGGTTTGAATGCCAGCCACAAGAGCGATGGAAGAACAAATGAGGCAGTCGATGACTGCATTTACTGCATCCAAAAAAGATGGAAGAGGCCGTCAATTCAGTTAAAGAAGAGAAGAAAGCTGACCAAGAATCTGTTAAGGAAAAGATGGAAGCTGGTCAAATAACTTTTAAGAGATGAAAACCTGGAAAGGATGAAATAATCGTTAAAGATGAGATGAAAGCTGTTAAAGAAGAAATGAAAGTTGGTCCAGAGGAAATGAAAAGAGAAATCACTTCCATAATAGAGAATAAATTTGAAGATATGGAAGACAGAATTGACGCGGTTGAAAGTAAAATAGAACACATTGAAGAAAGAGTTTTTTCTGTAAAAGAACAAATCGAAGGAAGAGTTTCTGCAGTTCAACAGCAAATCGAACAACAAATTGATGACAGAGTTTCTGCAGTTGCCAAAGAAGTCAGTCGATACCTTGATGAAATTCGTAGCGACGGCGGGAAGTAATACTGATGCTTTTAAATTTTTACCGATGCCTTGTCGTCCCTCTCTGAAAAGTAAGTGACATAAATAAAATAAGTACAGACAACTTTATCTGATTTTGAGTATTCCAGAAATACCGTTCAAATTAAAACTAAGTTAAGGGGCTCAGACACGCATAGGGGCTCTGTACCTTTTGAATGATTTTTTTTTTGCTTAAGAACATTCATCTACTTTTTATGAATATTATTAAATGGTTGTGTAAGACAAAATGATTTTAAGGTGTCAGTAAATTTTTTAAATTTTTGGAAGAAAATTTAACAATTATTACGTCTTTCTTCTCCTACAATTTTCAATGCTTTCCCCAAATTTTTTATTGTATTTATTATTCTTAATAACTTCTAGGACCGATTTTGCAATCAAAGAATTTCTGAGAAAAAAATAAAAACACATTTTTATGTAAAATCTTTGAAACAAATATGATCTCAATCACGTTTTCATTTCAAATAATTTTTCTTTTCAGTATTTTGCAAAACGCATCATTTATAAGTATATAAAAGATATAAAAAGTATATAATTTTAAAGTAAAATATTTTAAATAAGTAGCAAAAATATTAAATAATGTAGTCCATACCTGTATATGTTTTAGAATGTAAAAGGATTTATCGAAAAAATGCAAACTGAGAAAACGCAGTTTAAAGAATGTAAACTGTCTTACTGGTCATTGAATTATCTCAAATTTTTTAAAAGTTTTATTACTGAATTTCAGTAGATATATATATAAAATTAAACCTAGTGTTGGTCAGTTCGTTAATATAAACATAAATTACAAGCCTTAATTTAAAACCTTATCTGACCAGAAAGATTGCAAAAAATTTAAATGCAAGTAGAATTGTTCTTTACCTGTTTTTCTTTTGTAAAACAAAATTCAGTTAATTGTAACCATTATGTATATACTACCATAAAAAATCTCTGTTAGTTCATGCAGTGTTATGCATCAGTATTCATAGACAATTGTTGTTGCTGCTGTTGTCTTGTCCACAGTAATGGCTGGTGTGCCGAAACCATCCTGCTTTGTAAACAAAACTCAAATCTTCATCCTTGCACACCGCTTCACCAGTATTTAAACAACTGAAATGTTGATTATGGTAGAACATATTCATCTACTCCTGTTATGACATATAATATGCATCTGTGCCAGATTTCTGCGGATGAAGTGAAAATTTTAAAATTTCATATTGCTTAACATGAGTGGATTTTATTTTCTACGCGTGACTGACAATTACTTATGTGTTGTCAGCAAAATTTCACCAGATGTAGTTACATTATTAGCTTAGAGGAGCATTAGCCCAGGAGGGCTATTAGTCTTAAAATGGCATTTTGCATCGAATCACTATAAACGGCTATATCACTTTTAGTTAGTTGCCACCAAATATCATCGCCCTGTATTATGATTAAAGAAATAATCTGCATGAATGTATGCATGTTTCTCGCATTGTGAAATAACAACAATACCTGGAGCCACCAAATTTTGAATAACGTAGTTCTTCACCCGAATATGGGCAATGGAAGCCCGAATCTTGAATTTATTTTATTGTTTATTTCATATTTTTTAACGAATTTTTGATTAAGAAACCCAGCATTTTAAAGCGAGCAGTGGCAGTACACTGTGTGAAATAAAATATTTTTTATCTCCAGCGCATGAGACTGTCTAGAGGAAATTCTAAAGATATGCTGTTTTTTAAATATTTTTAGCCCAATACTCTCGACACATGTACGTATGTGTAAATGAAAAAAATGCTCCTTTGGATGTAATATAAAATCGGAAAGGTTTCAAATTTTTATTATTTATTTTTTATTTGCCAATCTGATAAGACACAAAACTTTTCTTTGTTCTTGCAAGACAACTTTGTGTTAAAAATAAATTCATACTTATTGTTTTTGGACATGCATACACATTTAATTTAAAACAGTGTTATGATTAGGTAAAATATGATTATTATAATTTTGTTCCTCCTTTTTATCCTAGCAACTTTATATGTTGATTCACTACCCAGGTTACTTACCAATGGCTGATTAATAAAATTGCTTATATTTGCAGCTTGCAATTTGAGTTCAGTTTCTGACATAAGAGTATCAGCAAAAATTTTAAAAAGGCATCCTCTATGTTTATTTTGCTAAAATCGAATAACCAAACAATTGCTACTCTGTTTATAGATAATAAAAATTAAAATGCTTTTGAATACTTCCTGTAATTTGCATTCTTCTGGAATTTAATCTCATGCCTTTAAGGGGACATATGACAAAAATTTTCGAATTTTCAATTTTGGTCTAGAAAAATAAAATGGACTGAGGCGATTCTAAAAATATATAATTTATGCATATTTCAAAACTTTAAAAACTGAAATCTCATTGAAAATGTGAACAAGCACTGGCATGCCTACGATTTTAAAAGGGATAGATGTTTTATAATTCCGTTATCTCTTGCACATATAGATGTTTTAGCAGTTTTTATTACTTTCTTGGTTCTTTTGAAAAGCACTTGGCAACACTTTTTTAAACTGGCTTGTTCACTAAGCTGTGTGGTGGGCAGTTGTCGATTTTCGTATGTTTATGTTTAACGTGCTTTGTTTACTTGTGTTTCGCTATTCTTTTCGCTCTTTTCCTTTAAATTCTTGCTTTCTGTGTTTATTTTTGGTTTTGAAAAACTGTTTTTATGAATATTATCACATTAAAATTAGGCTTGTTCGACACAGTAATATGCTTTAATGATGGTGTATAAAGCCGCAGTAAAGCAATAGAACTATTGGGAATGCAACCAGGGTTTTATATCGTCAAGTGTCTGCAAAAAATTATTGTCTTAGAATTCGTGAGGCCCAGCTCTCTTACCAAAAGCTTTCTAAAATGGCCAGAAATAAAAATAAATTTATAAAACTAAAACAGCTTGATGTAGAAATGCCAGTTCAAGATGATTATGTTGCAGGAAAATATTAAAATGATATTTTTTGCAAATTATTACTGTTTAAATGTTTTTTTCGTTTTTCTCAAAATGTGTTTTTCTTAACTTTCGGTACATTTTTTTTTGAAAAATATTCAACCTGGAATGTTCCAATTTTCTACAGTTGTTTATCGTTACTATTTCTTTGAAACTATGCAGGATATAGTTCAGAACACCCATACATCCAGCCCGTTCACCAGGATATGAAAGCGCGTCGGACTACCAGTGTTTAACAAATTTACGACTCGACCATTGGTGAGATTTTGAGGAAGTACTAGTGGTACGATATAGCAGCTAGAAATTCGCCGCTGGGAGTCCAACCGTGAAAGAAAGAATTCAACATAGCAGGTTCCTCAGTGCTAAAAGAATCGCAAGACCGTCATGAGCTAAATTCCCCACTTAAGTGTCTGACGGAACGACGACGAAAATCCCTGCAGTGAAGTGTGGTGGCGGTGTTAAAACTGAAGCAATTCACATGAACACCTCTTGTTAACCTTAATAACAAAGTATAATATTCCTATGCTTATAAATGCTAATACCTAGTTATCTAATAGATTGACAGCCTTACAATTAAATGTATTTTGTCAAAATATGCAAGTAATCAATTAATTTTTTTCTGAATTTAACAATTCTGCAACAAAACACCTTTTTCACATTTTCTAGAAAACAGCTTGACATGAATGTTATCCTTTGTTCAATCCCCATCAATGCTTTGAAATGTACTCGCAAAAATTCTTTTCACAGAAAATTCCACTGGGAGCAATGTTATTAAATCATCTAATTATATCTTATTATTCGTAGCTGCCTTAAGTCATTTTCTAATGTTTAGTTAGGTAAATGAGGTTTTTTTGGACTTTCTGGTTCTACTTCGTGAAATTCCAAGATGTGATAAGAAATTAATTGGAAACTCTTGATCTAAAATAAATATTATTGTAGAGTCATTAGGTTATTTCGAAGCAGGAGGCATGAAAAATGAGCAACCCCTTCGCAGGGAATCGAACCACGGAGAAATACCTTATATTATAACCCAGACATGTCTAAAATTTTACATTACTTTTCTGTATATATTCAACTAAATAATATCAAACAACCATTTTTATTCATAATGATGCACTCCTAGCAAATTCTAGACGTCATTTGGCTGAGACGTCTTCTTTCAAAATTTTAAATGCAAAATTTACATGTTTTTTAATAACCATAAATATGGAAGTTTGAAGATAATGAGACAGATTTAAAATGGCGAAGAGAATTTCTCAACAAATGTTCAGAGCATTGCTTTATTGTTGATGGTCTTTGGAAGGAATTGTTGGTAAAAGAACTTCTCTTTCATCCTTTTTTATATAAAAATACGCATCAGCATCTTAGCATCATATGAAAATCATTAATTGAAAATGATGTACTTCGCATGATGATAGCCGAATTTTCCATTTCTACGCGGCTAAATCGCCAACCCAACTAAACATTCTACCCAACTAAATCGCCTTCTCCCTTTCTTTTAATTTCCCGTGAGTAGAAGGGCCAAGCTGAAATACTAATAAAAAAACCACGTTGCTAATAAAAAAACTACGTTGCACCACACTTCACAAATTCGCGTATGTGATAGGTTAAGGGAAGTTGCATTTAGATAAGAGATAAAAATTTCACATGTGAACATACTCCAAAGTGCTTTCATTTGTTACGTTACATGAATATTATAATTCAAAAGATGGGAAAAAAATATTTATAATATGAAAGATTGAGGTCTATATCTGCAGCTAATGAAAATTCTAATGTCAGGCTTGTACTTCACACTAGTTTATCATATCATCAATGTCCAGTGCCGTTATTTGAGTCCGTTGGAATAAGCAAGTGAAAGATTTAGGTGCCTTTTGTGTGATACTTTGTCCTTGAAAGTTCTTTACGCGTTATATATCACGAGAAAAAAATTAATTCTTCCTCTGAACCAGCTGTGGTAGGGGTGTATATACGAATTTCAATACAATTATCGCAAGTCTTGAAAATTTGTTTGTATTAAAATTTCATTAAGCACTGAATATTATCAATAACAGCAACAGGGCATCACATTAAATGTTTTCTCCCAACAAGGTTTTTCAAATGAGATCACATCCAGCTCTAAATGAGTCTGTAACATGATCAGAATTCCACTAGCTACAGAATGAAGTTCTGTAGCTAGTGCCTTCTGATTTTAAATTAGCAAAAAACATTGTTTGGAAAGATAAATTACTGGTTATCTAAGTGCAGCTTTCGTGAGAAACAGAGTCGGAATTCAATTTGTTTTCTTTCTTATCATCGTCACGGATTCATCAAAGAAATTCTTCTTTGTTTCTACTTCAACAAATGTTGTAAAGTGATTGTGAAACATTAATAAAATTATACGAATCTAGAATTTCTTCAAGAATTTGCAATGCTGGGTACCGTTTAGTCAGCGGAGAATACTAAGTTAAATAATAATAGATTACCTTTTTTGTCTACTTTGTTAGCCAGACTAAGTAATAGATCATTGTCATATGACTGGCTATTGTTGTTCGGAATATCTAAACCCTATGTAGAACGTAATTTTAAATCACAGTCAGTTGTTTCCATGATAGTACAACTACGGCTTTTCAAAAATCCCAAAACTCAGGTTTCAGGGTTAGCTTACTTATTTTAATACTTTAAAATAGTCTTATGAACATCTTGAAAATGTCAGTTAATAACATACATGCTATAGACATTCGAATATACATTGATGAAACATTGTTCAGAATATTTCGCTTTCTGAAGAATATTAGCAGATTTCTTCATTAATTCTATAAACTCCTCACAATTAAATTTGTAAGAAGTCTTATTATACGCAGAATTTCGACAACGATCTAAAATACCTTTTATGAAGGGTTCAGATTTTGCTATAAATTCCAAGAGCGTCTTGCATTATTTGAAGAGTAAAACATGTCGGTGTTTCCTCTAAAACAGAGACATTGAGTCAATAATTGTTTAATAACAGTCACTGCTCTCTAAAAAATGATTTCGGTATTTAATTTCTTTCTCTATTTGAACCCCTAACGAATACTTATCAATTCTCCCAAAACTTAATTCTTTGCTTTTTGAATGTCAAAGCATAATCAGGTGAGTTTAGAATTTTCGTGTTCTGCTATTCTTTGGTTATCGTACTTCCAACCTCTATAACAAAATCGCTGAATTGAGAGGATACAGATGATGATGTTATTCAAAAGAGTTTACAGAATCAGGAAAACAATAATCCTTGACTGGAAGAATAAATTAGATAATTACGTTTTTACAGCAAACACACATACAAATACGGCATTACTCCATAAAATAGAAACAAAATACAATATTACACAAAAACGATTACAGGTGAAAATATCGCGGTCTAAAATGTCGAATTTAAACAACGTAAATGGGAAACGGCGTCGTACAATGTACCGTGGAAGAAATGAAAGCAAGGGTGGAAAATATCGCAGTTTTAAAACATCGTGTTAAAAAGTAAACTAGGGCAAATACTTCGCAGATTTAAGGCATAGTCATGCAAAATATCATTGTAAAAAATAAAGCACATACAAATCAATGTATGATGATAATATCGCAGACAATATGTTTTTTGATTGAAAAACAATATGAGTAAATTTGTGATTATTAATAATCATAATGATTTGTGAGCACAAGAAAAAATTAGTAATAATTTTACCTCCATATTTCGCATTTTTATATTAACTAATAAATGTGCGCTGAAATAAAAAGAAGTTAACTAAAGTGTTCAAAATATGGCAATTAGTGAAACTTAATGCTACGTAGACCAATTAATTGAAATTTAAAACGATGCATCTTCTTCTTTCAAATTTTTTATATATGTTTTCATGAAACTTTGCCAATACATCTTTAAGAAAGAGGTTAATTAAATAATGACTTTTAATATTTGTCAACATAAGCTTAAATTTTTTTAACTGCTATACGAAGCATTAAAGTTTACTAATTTTTAGATTCATAATGCTTAAGTTTCCTTCTTGTTTTTTGACAAAGATTTGCAGTTAGTATAAAATATGAAATACTGAAGTAAAAATATTAGCTGTTATTATCACGGGATGATTTATAGGTGCTTTATACCATGACATCCTCTACGATGATGCTTTGAAATTGCTAATTTTTTTCAGACGATATTTCAGAATTGTGATGCTTATTCCTTTCTTTTTTTCACGATGTGTCGTATGACGACGTTTACGCTTTCCGTTGTTTTTCCCTCGACGTCTTTGTGCGCGATGTTATAGGCGGACACCCTTAGAAGACTTCATTCATATTCTGAATTAAAATAATTTATATAAAATAATCCCTGTTCACATCGAAAGCGTATTTATTTCTAAAACAATTACGTCATCTTTTGAGTTTTAGCTGCAATAATCAGTGTTCATAGTTAATGTGCCTTTTTTGTCTGTGAAAACGTTTCTAAGTTACTAGGTTTTTCAGAAATATTTAGACATGACTATTTGGAAAAATTTCTCTAGCAATTATAGCCATCTTCAAATCATTTATTTACATCTGATATATGTGCATCCGTTTCACAGCTAAAAATTTTCTGATGCGAGGGTCTTTTATGAAAAAAGTATTAAGAAAAAGAAAGTTTTATCGTTGGTGAGCTACGGCTTCACCTTTTTCAGTTTATGGTTCCTAATAATAGTTTAATTTCATTCAGAAACAATTTTTAAAAAGTAAAAACTCAGCTGAGTAAATGACAAAACTAAATTTAACAAACACGAAACACGTTTATTCAGGGTCATGTTTTAAACACATGATAAGTTTTTTAAAATTTTGTTTGAGGCTGACCAGAAAACTCCAAATGGTTCAGGAATTTGGGAGGCAGCCTATTTCCTGGTCGCGCTTAGAAATCCAAGAAAACTGTAAAAATAGTCGAAGCAGAGTTTCGCACGGATGTAGTCGGCTTTCATCTGTTTGCATCACATATGAGATTCTAAAACTTCCAGCAAAGGAAACTTGCTTGCAGAAATGCTTTTATAGATGCATCTCTGGGTAACCATCTTTTTTTATTAAGGTAAGATGACTTTCGACATATCGACGTGATGAATGGGAAATCATGGTTCATCCGACCAGCCAAATGTATCTATGGTTCAGTTTCGATGTGCCCACAGTAGGCAAATTTGACAATGACGCTTGGTCAACTGAGGCAAACGAGTGAGACGTTTGTTGCGCACTCGCATATCCAACAGTGTCCACTAGACTGTGTGTTCCGAAACACTTGCATATAGACCAGCACTGTGTTAGGCTGCCAGCTGAGCCGCTGTCTGAGGCTGATTTTGCTGTACCAAGAGCGACAGTCTCCGATGTCCTTTTCCTTTGATGACGTGTGGACGTCCAACATCTTGGCGTCTACTGATGGTTTCACCATCATTTATTCACTTTGCGTAAGTACTAAAATCGGCAGATCATAACCAGCTGTGCAGTTTCGAAGATCAACGCGACGGATTGTAGTGGAATGATACTCGTTTTGAGTCTTCAGGTCTTTACAAACTGCCCTCTATTAAATTCGCTTAGATCGCAGTCTTTACCATCACTCACAAAAGCAACTGCAAAAATGATTCCTTACTTTCTCCAGCAGCAATTAAATACCATTCCAACTTAATCACTTGCCTTCTACTTCTTTCAGACGAGTTCACAGAAAAATGTTGAGATGGTTATAACGTTTTGGCACGTCAGTGTACATACACATACACGTACACACATGTACATATATATAGATATATATATTTGTATGTATATTGTAGGTATGCATATATTATGTAATTTAAGATAACATGGCTATGCTTAAAACCTTATATTTCATAAATAAATCTACTGTTTCGAAGACCGAGGAAAAATTTATAATGTATGAAAAAATATTAAGAAAAATAAATATAAAATCAATGTATTTTCACAACAGCAATACTAGTTGAACGTAAAAGGAAGACAACTTGGCACAAAGGTTTCTGAAAACGCAAGCCCTAGGCCAAATTTGGGTAGGAATCTTAGATGAAAAACTAACTTATGTACAGGATTAAAATGCTTCGAACTTGTACTTCATCAATAAAGAATCCAAATTCGAAAATTTCGGTAGGTCACATATATCAACTCCAAAATCCTTTCGTGTTCTGTAAGTGCTTCAAAAAATTATCTCTAAATAAGTAAAAGACCTTCTAGACAACTCGCAAAACTCACCCCTTTTGTTTCTGAACTTCATGAAATATAAAACAGAATAAATTCAAAGTAAACAGAACAGAAATTGAATAAACTACTTGTTTTCCTTGAAAAATAAATAAATAAATAAATAAATATCACATTAAGCAGAATACACCAGATTTTCCAACATCTATGTTTTACCTAAATTTCATAAAAATCCCCCTAAACTTTGCTTCATTTCCAACACAATTAATAGCCATAAAAAGTAAAGCCATAAAAGACCACTGATTTTGTTTTTGCTCAACAACTTAAAACAATTTATCAGCAAATTTTCTGGGAAATCAATCAAAATTTCAATTTCTACTGAATTTATCACGAATAATTAAAAGATTTTTAATACTCTAAAAATGTTCCAATTAACAGGATTATTTCCATTGCGCGGTATGGTTTTAACTATTATTTTTTAACGAGAGTTTTTATGTTTTGGATTTTTACTGTCACTTCTCGTTTCCGTTTCTCTTCCACAATGTAAATTAGACAGAAAGAGGTAGTTTCAGACGTGTTCCTCACGGCACCACGTTACTAGGTTAGCTGGTTTAGAGAAGATTATATTATTCGTCTTTGCATTATAGATGGAAATTTTTAAATTGTTATTCTGGTAAGAAGTTTCGAGTCAACTTCACATTGAATCCGAACTCTCGGCTAATAAGTTTTAAATTTGAAATTTGACTTAACTATTTCTTTACGGTACATGGCCATAAGTGGTTTTCTGATTTGTAAGCATGAGCATTTGTGTTCAAGGTTCTGATTTAGCGAAAAGATTTATTTAAACCTTTTCAGGCCACTGACGTTAACTTCAGACGCAGAGATAATTAGTTCAGAGCCTGTAAAGAACAGTTTATGCTACCAAAGCAAGTCAAACTTTGTAATCCTAAAACAGAATTTCAATACCATAAAACCATTCCATGGCCTAAAGACATTAACTATCATTACTTTGAAAATCTGTAATCCTCTTAAAGAAATCTGCTAAAAATTTTTCCACTCACTGAGAGCAATAAATTGGAAGACTTTCTGTTTCACACTTTATTCCAAAATATTGTAAAATTTAATGATAATATTTTCAGCAAATTAAGAAGACCCCCATGGCAACAAATTACTCCATACAAAGCTGAAACTTACCTTTTGCCAAGCACTTGTAACTCCATCGTTTTTATCTTATATAATAATCTAAGCATTGTTCGTACTTTTATAATCAATTACATGTAATAGAATTTTTATATGGCAGTTTTAGATTTCTCGCTAGCAGATAATGAAACAAATTAGTACAAAACAAATTAGAACCTAATTTTTTTTTCGATATTTCTATGCAATGGACTTCGTCTGACAGATTTTCAAAGTGTTCAAATTTTGAAATTAGATTTTTTATCGGCACGGAAGGAAAATTTGCTTACTATTGAAACCCATGGTCTTAAAGATTAATCGCATTAAAACGATAGCCTCTTTTTTTACTGAGAAATCACACAGGTAGAAAAATGTTCACACAAATGAAACCTAATTGAACAAAGCGTCCGCACTTTGCTTTATAATAAGGAAAACTCATTGGTTTCTTACATACAATGCGTAATGAAAGAAGTTCATTAGGATTTTCTATATGTTCAGCTTCATGTCCTTCTACGTCCTTTACGTCCATTCTACATGGATAAAAACAAAGAAGATTTGAATGCATTTTCTTACTATCAGTACAATTAGCGAGTGCTCTGTGAAACAAAATTTCCTTTGAACTGCACCTTTTTCATAAACCTCAATAAAAATGAAAATATCTGGTATCAGGAATACGAAAGCATACCTTTACTACTAGTTGATCAGTATAGAGATTATCTGAGAGAAAATTATGAAAAACAAGCAGCTTCAAGCCTTTTTCCCATCTAAATCGCAGATATTACAATTTAAAAATTCCGAAATTACTTTGAAACTTTGTGTGTGGTTTATTTGTTCGGTGGTTATTTTAACTGATTGTATTTAATTTTTCAGATTTAATCAGAAAAAAAATTATTTCCGTTACATTAACTCAATTATAAAATCTTCGTAGAATTCGGTGCTTGTCTCGTTTTGTCTTTCTAATTTAGTTTATAAATATATTTTTAAGCTAAAACACTTAAGCAAATATTATTATTTTTAAATTAAGAAGAAATAGTAAATTAATCTATTTACATGTACGTTTCTTTTGTTTGATTTATTTTACAGTGCGCGGAGGAGATTTCAATGTTATTAATATTTTAATTCAATTGTCATTTGAACTAATTGCTGTTTAATTTTAGAAATAAAAATACCTGTTAGTTCAGGTTCTCTAAAACTTACTGAAACTATATTATTGTTTTCAGTAACCGAATTTTCAATACGCAAAAGTGCTAATTCGTCATTTTAAGGATATGTTTGTACCTTATTTCTTTGTGCTAAATATATACATGTCTATATTAAATACATATTGTTGCGTGCGTACGGGTTCGTTATGGATTGAATGCATAAGTCGTTAAAAAGTTAACAAAAATTTATTCTTTCCACAAGAAATAAATCAAAATGCTGAAATATTTCTTCAGAAATATTCGAACAATATCACAATATCTCAAACGTTTAGCAAAATTCAATTTAAAACAGATAAACTAATTCTATCTGACAGCGAAATCGCTACAACATTATGTAAACAAACAGCAGTTCGCTTTACACAGCTTCAACTACAACAACTGAGATGAGGTTTTTCAACTCGGCTTTTATAAGCTTTTTAATTACCACTAGAACAATCTCGATTTTTCTAGATTTTTTTGGATGGCAACAGTAATTACGAGATATTTATTTATTAAACGTTAAATGCACGCGCTCTTTTGTTTTTATTTTTCTGACGTAGCTTCCTCTTCAAAAATCGTCTACGTTGCAGGGAAAATAAACCAACTTTTATTACAATTCTAAATAAGTCGCCAAATAAATATGAAATCCGTAACAATATGTTTATATTTCCAGAAATTAAATTCAAAGGAATAGGACACCAGTTAATTTAATGCAACGGAATACGATTTTGGAATCATTAATAATTCGAAGAGACATAAATTAGGGACGTTTTAGAGTACGAAAAGAAGAATTTGAATTTGATATTATGCTGCCAAAATTAAAATGAGGAAAGCAACTTAATAAATGTTCAATTATTACATTGTCTTCAAAGCGTACATTGAAGTTATTATGGTAAATTAGGTTCTAAAAAAATATATAAACAATTTTACTGTCAATACAAGTTTCTTTTCTGATATTGATTTGTCTTTAAATTAAAATTTTATGCAGTACATTGAGACAATTTTAATTAAAATCTTATTTGATTCCTTCCAATTTCAGTTAATTTTTAATTCTGGAACAATACATAAATTTTAAAAATATTTAGAAAACGTTTCTAAATGTGAATAAGGATAATAATAAAATGAAACCAGAAAATATGAGTAGTAGAAACAATAAATACGAAAAATGTATGCCATTTGTAATGGTACAAAATTTTTTCATAATACATAGGCTACAGTACATAAGCTTGTACATTATTTTTAATAATGATTTTGAAAATCTGAATAACAACCTAAGCAAACTGTGCGATCATAATGATTTTGATAAGAACAGGGAAAATGTGAATAATATAGTTAAAGCGAATTTTGAAAGGCATATTTTAATTTTTTACAGTTATTTTAATTAATTGTGCTTTCTTATCGTTCCTTGTTTCAACTTACAACTCGATACCAGAACGAGTTTTTAGAATCGCTTTGAATGCAAATAAGTAGTATTTAACGAAGGTTGAATTTACTTCGTGAGAGAGAGCTGAGAATCCTGAAAAGCGCGTGTTTGCATTCGGGCTAAGTCTCTAAAAGCTTTTACGCTCGGCCGTACATTACGCGCCTTTTGATATTCGCCAGCTAGTTTAAAATTAAAGGCCAACTACATTAGATTTGTGTTAGCTTCGGCTAAGTCTCTTGCTTAGTTATAGTCAGTTCTTATTAGTGCTATTTATACTTATTTTGATTTCAAGCTCGAGTGGAGACTTTGCTGTAAGCCCGAATAAAGGGTCAAATGTTCATCTTATTTTGAGTGAAATAAAGGGTAGTTAACCCTTCTTGAGTTTATGCTTTCTGTTATTTGAACTAAGCAATAAGTCGCTTAACAGTTCATTAGGTTAATCGCGATTTACTTTAGGAGAATAAGAGTGAGAAACTGTACAATGTTAATTTTTTTTCCGAACTTAAGAACATTTTAAATAACTGTTTAAATTACACTGTGTATCATAAACAAAGGAAAAATCACAAAAATCACGATTACTGAAAAAGTCACATGTAGAATTTTATGAGACTTACCCACAATATGCAACACATAGTAAAATATCAAATAACACAAAAAGAAATTACCAAACAATTATGTTAATATAGAAATTAAACACATGTATAAAATGAAAAATTGAAGGTGTCAGTTTGCTGTAGGAAGAGTACCTTCAATATGGAATATGATCGCCTCTTGAAGCAACACAGCAGGTACAGCGACGTGTGATGCTTTCAATTATACGGTCTATCAGTTCCATAGGAAGCGAGAGCCATTGCTCTTGCAAAACAGTTGCAAGCGTGGCAAGGGTCTCAGGGGGTAGATTGAGAGCAGCTAGACGTCTCCCTAAAGCATCCCAAAGGTGTTCGATAGAATTCAAGTCCGGGAATCGAGCTGGCCACTCCATGGGCATAATTGTTTCCTGTTGAAGATAATCATCTACGATGCGAGCCCTGTGTAGTCTTGCGTTGTCGTCCTGTAACAGGAAAGCATCACCTATTGCCCCAGCATATGGGCGCACATAAGCATCAAGGATGTCATCTCTATAAATCTGAGCATTCACGGTTCTACTTGAAAAGGCATGGAGGTCTGTGCGTCCACCCAAAGAGATGCCACCCCAAACACAGACACTGCTTCTTTTGTATGTATCTCTTTCACGGATGATAACGGTTTCCAGGTTCTCTCCATATCAAATAACGCCTACTATCGCTTTCTAGACTAAATCTCGGACTCCTCCGTAAGGAGAACATTCTCCATTGATCAGGCGCCCCGTGGACATGTTGTCGTGCCCCCTGCAAACGGTCCCTCCTATGGCGTGACGTGAGCGGCACACAAATGGCTGGTCGCCTCGCATACGGACCACCTTCCTGAAGCCTTCTACGCACAGTTGACGTTGACACAAACCTTCTGGGGGCTGCAGCAAGGGAGGATCTAAGAAGATTCGGAGTAGCGGTTCTATTCCTGCGTGCACATAATGTCAAATATCAGTCATCGGCGCTCATCGTAGCAGTTGGACGTCCTTGGCTGAACCTCTTAGATGCCGAATCTGTGGTTTGGAATTGCCTCCAAAGTCTACGAACCACAGAAGGGCTCACATTAGCCATCTGGCCACTTCTGTTTGACTTTGTCCTGGTTCTAGTCTCCCAATGGCTCTCCATCGTAGTTCTGCAGGCAAATGATGTCTGGAGGTCATTGTTACGAATTAGCTATCTCAGATTTCTGATGTCACTATCTCAGTGAAATATGTGGGCTTGCTCTCAAACATGGACTTTTACGCTCTTCGCAGATGACAAATTTCGAGTGCAGCGCCACTAATTTGCATATTGTAGTTTTACTCAGCTAGTTTTACTGGGCAACATATTGAAAGTTTACACGGTTTGGCTTATTTTTGAGGGAGTTATCGATAATTTTGTGATTTTTCCTTAATTTATGATAACCAGTGTATATATGAAATTCTCTTGAGTAATTTAGGCAGGCATCACTTAAAGACACAAATGAGTTGTATTTGATATGAAACTTAAAATAGAAATTCTTAATTCCAATCATCAATTTTTACAATCCGAAAGTTAGCAATTAAATATCCTCAAGAATCAAATTGGAAAAGAAAAATGGCGAATGTAAAATTTAAGATTATTTCCCAAAGCAGTATTAGTTCGGTGTAGACTTCAAATATAGGCCAGTCTAAGTTGGTTCTTTGGGTTGATTCATATGTTCCATTTATTATTTTTTCACCAGTTTATTCAGAAAAAATATTTCTAAAGCACAGGTTTATTTAGGTAAAGCTTAGAAAAGTAAACAATGGAAAGCCGAGGAAAGCAGCTGTATGTGATATTAGAGACGAATGACTACGCTGTCGAAAGGTCATTTTCCAGAACTGTTACGTAGCGGAAAGGTGGTGGTACCTAAATTTCGTTGGTACACGTTTTTAGGTAATAATGTTTTACACTGGCTGTTCTACTTAACTTTCACTGGTGCTGGACAAAAATTAAAAAATTTAACTAAAGATAATAATCTGAAATTCCGAACTCCTAAACTGTGTTAAGGAATTGGATGATTGATTTAAACCCAAGGATTTAATAAACATATCCTTAAAATCAATTAATCAAATGCAAACTCACACTTAATAAATCAAACCTAAAAAAACAAAGAGGAATAAATCTATGTAACAGAATACTAGTTATGTAAACAGATAATCTATAATAATCTAATAATCTCTAATAATCTATTTAAACAGAATACTATCTCACTAGCAAAAAACTGTTACTTCAATTCACATAAATTACATATTCAATCAATTTCATAATGAACTCTAGTATCAGCAACATTATTCAATTTCACAAATTCAAATCCCCACAAACACCAGAGAAGAAATATTCATACAACAATCAATCAGTTCCCCAAAATAATAAATTCAATGAGTTTAATTATATTCCTGGCACGTACAATTCATTACAATTTATCAATAAACATCCAAATAATTATGATAAGTGGTTAGTACTAGTAAAGCTAAGGGCACGTTGTGAAACCCTGACTCATAAAAATATTATCAACACTGCAAGTTAAGTCTGCATGTTTTCTAAAAGCTTTATTGCTCAAACAAATGGAGTGACTAGAAGAGACCAACAATTAAAATACTCAAATAACACATATATTATTCAATGACTAACACATTTATTGTTTCTTTAGATTAAATAAACATTTAAATAAAATGATTATCTTATCAGTTCCCTACAATATTAGCCCTAAGATGTATTTGACACATATATTTCATTCCGCTAAGTAATATCTACTCATTATTCATATAATCTTATTGGAACATTACATTTTACATTCCATATCTCACAAATTTAGATGGGAAAACGAATTTTCTAATTCATTTACAGACCTTATTGAGGAGTAGGCGTGAAAACCTTTTTACACACTAAATACTGGATCAGGGATAAGTCCATTCTTCAGGAACACACTTCTGTCTGGAACGTCCATGTATCGGGAACCATAGGTCCCGGATAATAATACCAAATATTTAATGATTCTGTACACTCTGCTTCACACCATTTTCGAGTTCAGAACAGATTATCCTGAGAGGCAAGGTGAAATGGAGAAACTCGAAGCTAAATCTCGCAGCAAATTGCTATATCATCTAGGACCAAAATTTGGCCTCTCTCCCTGAGCAAGTTCTCGCGGTTTCCTAGCCGGTTAGGACCCTCAGCGAGGCAGCGCTGGTGCCGCATCATCTGTAGAAAGGAAACGAAGTCCCAGTCAGCTTGGGCAGGCCAGCCTACAGCAAGACGATCTGGTCACAGAAACGCTTTTTGAGATCAAACTTCAAGCTATAAACTACAAACTAAACTCTAAATTCGAAGAAATCTCCGTAGAAAACTCGATTTCAACACCCACTAAATTCTACAGGCGAAAAATTAAACATAAAATTAAGTTTGTCCAACCGTAAGAACCTCCCCCCTTTTTTTTTCGTTTTTGATACTTGACTCCTTTAAGAAATAGAAATAGAAATGCAGACAATGACACCAGCTGGACTAGTGAGTCACCCAAAACGAGTGAGAAACAAAATTCGAATGCAGCTAAAAAACGTAGAACAACAACAAGATATATTGCTTAATAAAACGGTGTTTAAGATACCATGGTGCCTGAGTTAAAGGCTCTGCCTATTGCAGAATAAATTGAGAGCTTGGAATGATAATATGCAGTAACCTTGAGATAAAGCCGATTTGTCCATTATTAATTCTGTTTACCATCAAGATAATACAGTATTTTAAAATTTTGAACAGAGAAATTGCTATCAGCTTTATTTAACTTAGATGTAGAAAGTCACGTGAAAGTAATCTTGGCTGTGAGTCTAGATGGAAAAGTAATTTTGTCAGTCTGAGAATAGATTTCATTTCGGAAATCAATATCAAAGTTTAGGTTACACTATCGGCTCTCACTAATGCCACTAGAAATAGAAATAATCGTCGAGAACAGAATTAGAATTAGAATAGAAACGAATTGTTGAAGCGAGATATGAAATTTAAGGAAAAAAAAACAAATTTGCAGTTAGAAGTTACACATTTGCTTAGGAATACACAAAAAGAATATATTTATATGTTTGTGTGTGTACTGAGTTTCTGCAAATAATTTGGTTATAGACTACAAAATCAAAATAACTCGAACGTTAGTTAAATTGTAGGGATTAATATTTATTTTAAATAACCAGTTAAATGTAATTTAAGTTACTTTCCTATAAGCTTTCATTCCCCTAATTATCATTCCAGAATATTTAAATTTGGTAGGGAGCTTAAGAAATGCAAATTCTACCAGTGGGAGAAAAAGTTCAAATATAGACGTTCCAGTAGAGAGAGAGAGTTTGGAAAATCTCTGTGCGTGTTTGTACGAAAGCTTCCGTTTAGTAGTGATTACTGGTTAGACGTGACTTTACAGCTATTACCTTGTTGCCACTAGACTCATTTTCGCGCTGTAGGATACAGGATTGTATGAGTCCTGTAGTTTAATTCTACTATTTGTTAACATTTTGAATTCTTGAGTTTTGATTCTACTGTTTTAGTTACCGCCCAAGCAGAGACGTATTATGTTAGCGTCAAATTGACGCATTGTAAATTACTTAAAGAGTTTAATAAAGGGAAGTTTTAATCCTTCTTCGGGGCAATCACTATTTCTCCGGATTCTATACAACAGATAGACAGTAGAACCTTACAAAATAATTGTGCAGGTATAAGCGTTTATTTGAAACACCATATCATCCATATTTATAACTATATATAGATTATACATACAAATCGGAACCATTTGCCGCTCCTTTTACACCACTAATAACACTTCAAGAAATTCAAAAGATTTCACGGAAATAACATTTCAATTCATTTCTAAAAGTGCAGTTTTATGCGAATAGATATTTGCATTCATTCATAAAATAAATCGAAACAGAAAAGTTTTCTTTCCATCATCTTTTAACTCTCATTCGTACACTGTAAAATTTCATGAATTGAAAAATTTGCCAAAAAGTATAATAGCTTTTCAAACATCAGTTGAAAAGCAATTCTACGGAAACTCATTGTCGGGAAGTAATAATAAAATAATAAATTAATAAATGATTGTATTCGGTATTTTTCTTCAAGCAAGGCATGCATGTAAATACATTTAAGTTGCTTCTGTTTGACATATGTTATATTTCTTTTTATTTATTTCTAAATTTAACTATACAATTTGTCCCCTCGCCTATCTGTGCGCCCGAGGCACACTATGCTTCATCCTCGTCAACATAGTCCCCGCCTTACCCATGATACCAGTATGTTAACAAAGTTGATAAAATATTTACTTTTCTAAATATTAATTTATTTTTATTTTTGTGGAGATTTGTCATAGGAAAATGAGCAATGATGACGAGAAACGGTGTCCTCCGGAAACATTAGCAAAATATCATCGAAGAAAATATAGAGGAGAAACAACGCAAGGGCGAAAATGCCATCGCGAAAAATATCGTGGGAGAAAAGAAAGCAAAGAAAAAACATCTTAGTTCTAAAATGTTGTGACAGAAAATAAGACAATGCAAAAACTTCGCTATTTTAAAATATCGTTCTAAAAAAATAAAGTACCTACAATCATCGCATGATGATAACATCATAAACATGCATTTTCTGATTATAAGACATTCAAAGGACTGGCAAGAAGATCTGCGAGCGCAAGAAGAAGTAAGTAATATTCTTAACTTTAAGTTTCATATTTTTGTATCAACTAACAATTTTTTATCGAAAAAGCAAGAAGAAAGCTTAAGCAATTAAAATTTGAAAATTGGTAAACATTGATGTTATATGGAAGTTAATAGAATTTAAATGCATGCTTTTAACGATTAAAAGCCATTACTTAATTAACTTCTTTTATAAAAGCGCATTATTAGATTTCATGAAAAATATATTATAAAGAAGATATAAAAGAGAACGATACATAAGTTTAATATCCTTTTAACTGCTATACGTAGCATTAAGTTTTACTAATTTACGAATTTTTAATGCTCAGATTTCATTCTTGCTTTTTCAGTAAATATTTATTAGTTCATACAAAAATAGAAGATATGGAACTAAAAATATTACTTATTTTTTCTTGGGCTCACAAATCATTACACGAAAATTCGCTTAAAATCGTCAGTCAGAAAACTCCATGTGTATGATGATTATAAGATGATTTGCAGGTGCTTTATTTTTAATATATTTGGTTCTTCATTTTATAGCTAACGAAGCCATGTGCAGTGACTTTTTACGATCGTATTTTAAAATTGCGAAATTTAGCACCGCTTTGTTTTCTAAAACGATGATTTAGTACTGCGATGTTTTTTCCTTGCATTCATTTTTTTTGCTTAATGTTTTGTAAGGCTACTTTTTCCTCTTGGGTTAGTTTCTTCGTGACGTTCTAGTACACGATGATTTCAAGTGTAACCTGACGAGCTATGATATTTCCTAAAGAACTTTAAAAGCTTTCGAAAAAAATTTGTTTTGGAAGAAAATTGGTGTTTCTCCTCGAACATGCAAAATTCTTTTTAAGGATGACAATTTTTATCTTTTCTGAAGATTAAAATAATCTTCGTCAAATTTAAAACAAAAAAATCTTAATTGAACTAACAACTATTTCTTTCAATACATACACACACACATATATATATATATATATATATGTGATATTTGCAGTAGATGTGCATTGGAAATGATGAAGCTTAGCAATTAGGTCACATCAGAGTCCGGGTATGGTCATTGCGAAGTGGAAGGCAGCAAAATTGACGACACATAAGAATCTCACTTTAAAACTCCATATATTTATTCAATTCAAATGATTTCTTCTTTTTAACGAAAAACTCCAATTTACATATCCAATAATAAGTTGAATTAAATAGTATTAAATTTAAGATTCGGCGTATGCAAACAAAGGAAAGAAGAGCAGCATAGATTTTAACAGCAGCGTTAGCGGGCAGCAGTTTGACAAAAAATGGCGCGTACAGCTATTTATAGTGGCGGTTACATAACATGCCAGAGTGTTCTCGAAAGTACTGGTCTAGGGGAAAGATCTTGAAATTGCGGAAAGTTAATTAGAGGTTGCCTGTTTGCGTAGAGTAAAGCCGTCATATCTTTTATATTTTACATATATATATGAGATTAAACTGAAAAAGAGAAAACATTATGTTTATTCCTATCTGAGGAAAAAGGTGTAGGATGGTGAATATTTAAGAGGTCTTAAAAATGGAAGTTTAGAATATTATATTCATACCTATAATTTTAGACGATTTAGACGATTTTAGAGATTCATACCTATAATTATTTAATATATATTTTTTTATTCCAGAGAATATAAGCATTTTTTTTTCCGAGCGATTCTGTTTTGAGTTCGAGTTTTCGGAAGTATTTTCCTTTCTGACCGACTTTTCTCTTTCAGCATGATGAATCACTTCTTCTTTATAAAAATGCATAGTCTTACAATAAAAAATTAACCATTATGCCGAGTGTTTATTACAAATTCTTTGACCTCGTAAAATTAGCCAAATATTTTTTTTTTCCTAGAAATTCACAAAAGCTTCAACTTATTATGGTTGGAAAACGCCTGGCTGGTAATCTGGTGATGCTGTCTGTCGAATATGGCACCACTATTAGAATCCGGAAAGCATTCTGAATTCTGAATCTGATTTTAGCCTTCTAAAAGAATAATAAATATGTAGAGTCTTTAGAATTTTTGGTGCCGGATTTGCACACCGTCCTTGCAGAACTTGGACACCAGTAATGATAGTTATTTATTTATTTATTGCTGTTTTCTCTTCTTCATCTGTGTTTCCGTTTACTCATGCCATTTGCTCAAATTTACTGTTTGTGTGAAATTCCTGTACCATTACCGTCCCTGCTGACAATGTTTCCTTGAACAATCTCACCCATTTTCCCGTTTTACTGTTATTTATAACATTGTCATTGTTTCCTTCAACGATCAGGCGATGAATATCCACAGCTTTAATGTTTATTACTACTAAGAACAGGATGCCTACTGTATATTTCACAGTCGATGGGGGATCTCGATTTTCTTAAACAGATTAAGCTCAGAACACGAAGCGCACAGACTGATTTCGATGCAAGTTAGGACGCATTCCGAAGACTGCGCGAACACTTATTTTCAAGCCCGCGCGAAATTTCAAGCGATGTTCGTAAACAAACCGTTCTTAAAAATATTATTCAATCAGTGCATCTAGAGTATCTTGATATGATAAAATCCTATAGTTCTCCTCTTTCTTACATTTCGAAGCTAAGCGACTTACGACGAGACACCGTATTTTTTTTTCTTATATGGTGAAAGCAATAAGCAACAGACATAGTTTCAATAATGTCTGATTCTGTTACTTTTGTTACTTGTATTACCGTCGGCTCTATGGCCATAGGCCGACTATACATGTTTTATGACTATATAGGATTAATTTTTTTCAGCTATGAGTAGAGTTCAGCTTTTAACTTCCATAATCAGTTTACTTAATATACTTCCATAATCAGTTTCTCTGTAACGAAATTCTTGAGCTTTTTCCAAGGCTTAAGTTTTTCTTTAAACAGTCTCAGAAGAATATTCTAAATGTTATATAGACAAATAACGAATTATATCTGGAACTTAGACAGATTGTTAAGAGAATAGTTCAGATACATTAGTAATTAATTTATATTAAAAAATTTTTAAAAATTTTTCTATTATCTGTATTATTTTAATAAATTAATGTGTCAATGGTATTTCTTAACATTATAACAACGGTAATGATAATTTAAATTAAAGGCTGTTCAGTGATAGTGCATTATATATAACTAAGCTGCCTGCGCAGTTTATGTAAAAATTATATATGTAGGTCTTTTATGGGATATAATAGGCTTCAGCGGTAAGTTAAAATCTTGCTTTGAAAGATAAAATTTTTCTCAAAATATTTTTAATTTAAAACTTTCAAAATAGTACGTATTGCTTAAAACATAGCCTTAGGTAATATTGAGACTTGTAACATTGACTTACGTATTTCCCTATAGTTTTTGCAAATTCCTGTCTTGAAAATCGAAAGGGAGAATAATGCGTTGTTTACCATTTTGAAGGGAAGATTTGAACGCAAGAGATGGCAGATTAAAAAAACGCATAATTCTAAATGGACTATCGTTTTATATACGCATTACACTTTTGCTCTCAGTGCGTACCTTGCATATTTCTGGTGTGAATCAAAAGTTTACAGATCATTTGTTGGAAAGGTTGGAAAAATTTTCGTAATGAAAATCGTGTCTGCTTTAGCCACCTTTCATGCTACATTTGAAATTCATTAATACTAAGTACTACACGCAAAGATTTTGTAAATATTTAGAAATATTAGGGTTTTCGGTGCCGGAAAATGTGAAAAAACAGCTATGCCCTGGCCGGGATTCGAACCAAGGTACCTTTCAGTGTTATGTTGACTACTACGAGTTACACTACGAGAACCTGCACAGGAAATTGAAATACTTCCTTGTAAATCATCTTATTAACAAAGGCATATAAGAATAAAATATTATCATACGCCTTAGAATTATTTAGTGGATTCAATGCATTTGTTCCATAGGTTAAAGAACTGCACTATATATATGTGTGTGTGTGTGTGTGTGTAAGGGCGTATGAACGTATGTACGTTAGTATGTATGTATCTCGCATTGCTCAAAAAAGAGTAGCCTTAAAACGTTGAAATTTTGTATATAGGACTGCTATAGCATGTAGTTGTGCCTCTTCATTTTTGGTGGCAATCGGCAGCACCAAACGTATATAAATATATATATAAATACCCACTCTGTTACTAGCCTCCATGAGCTCAGGTTTTTTGTTCTTATATGTTGGTAAATTGTGCATTTTTTGCTTTGAAAATGATTGGATTATGGTGTTGTTACTTCCGGTTAAGTTTGTTACGCCTTTAAGTAACCTACATGCACTAACTGTAGGATTATGAACAATTTCAAAGTTGTTTAAGTGCTGCTAAGGCTAACTTTTGTTTACCATAGCAGCCATATTTGTTTTTATTTGGAACTTAGCAGAATAGTGGATTTGTTGCCAATCTAGAGAAATTAAGCTTCTAAACAACGAAGATAACGTCTTCTTATAATATTGCGAATTAAATCATTCTTAATCCATTCTGGAATTATCATTTAAGTTATTAAATTATCCCATATATTGAGTCAGCATAGTGTCTACAACAAATTAAGTCGGTTTCTACGCCTTCAGTGTCTTTTTGTCGAATGAGACCAAAAGTAAACCTTCAGTTTTGTGAACCGAAAAATCTTTCTTGCCCGCTGACCGAATTGCTTGTTTTTGGGTAGAAACTCTAATTTTAATTGTAAAAATTGTTTTAACAGTATTTATGTTTTATATTTTTCTACAATCTTCAATTTTTAACAAAGATATTTTGAGGTTTTATATATTTTTGCCCTGTCGCGAAGTGAGAACTGAATTAATTGAATAAGAAATATAGCTCCAATTAAATTCGAGGAAATAAGTTTTAATGAAATGTAACAAAAAGTGCGTATAATTTAATATTCC
This sequence comes from Stegodyphus mimosarum, assembly GCA_000611955.2. Lineage (NCBI taxonomy): Eukaryota > Metazoa > Arthropoda > Arachnida > Araneae > Eresidae > Stegodyphus > Stegodyphus mimosarum. The sequence continues at coordinate 165,976 of KK116747.1, read as the reverse complement.
ATACAAGGAAGTCATATGGTGTATATATCGGTCTTTTTAAATTTACCTATGCCGAATTATAAAAGCCTTTTCTTCCCGAAAAATATAGGAACTGAAAATAAATCTGATACGTTTTTTGAAAATTAATAGAAAATTTAGAGTAAAAATACTGTTACTGAAAATATAAAATACACTGTCATAACAAATAATTAATTTGAACTTCGGCGAACGTATAGCTCATTTTTTACCCTTTCCTAACTTAAAAAAAATACATGACTTTCTTTTACGTAATATTAAATTATGCGCATTTTTCCAGCATTTCATTTAAACCTATTTCCTAGAATTCCATTAGAGATATATTTCTCATTCAATTAATTCAGGTTTCACTTCGCGACAAGGCAAAAATATATAAAACCTCAAAATATCTTTATTAAAAATGGGAAAATGTGGAAAAATATAAGACATAAAAACAGTTAAAACAATTTAAAGAACAACTTTTACAATTAAAATTAGCGTTTCTATGCAAAAACAACCAATTCGGTCAACGGGCAAGAAGGCAGATTTTTCGTTACACAAAACTGAAAGTTTACTTTCGGTTTCACTCGGCAAAAAGACACTGAAGGCGTAGAAATTGAATTAATTTTTGTGGACGCTATGCTGACTCAATATATGGGATAATTTAATAACTTAAATATCAATTTTGTTGGAGTTTTTAAATAATTTAAGTGTTTATGTTTAAGTTCAATATCAAATGAAAGTCAATAATTGGATAATCAATTCTAGATCACATGAATATGTAAAGTTTGTGACACACATGATAAACACAATATTTCCAGTAAAACTGGTTTTAAATAAACAGTAAATAGTGGTACAAGGGCTCCAACAGAATAATTAAATTAATGCGTTGTGAAAAATACTATTGGGTCCAGTGTTTTAAAGTAAAAGTGAAAACATTACAAGAAAGGTTAGAATTAAATATAGGGTTTATTAAGATATAACTGACTAAATACAAACTTTTACATTGGTGGCGGTTATGAGAATAAACAAAATTTTCATACCGTTCCAAACAGTGAAGTTAACATAGTAGATACATTGTAGGCTCAGACATCCGACACGCGAACTTCGACCACGTCACAGCGCAGCCACATTTTAACTAAAAAGAAAAGAATGAAAATTAGAAATCTGAACAGGAAAAGGTAGCTTCGAAGCCTTCCGCCCCTTCTACGTGGGGTTCGTTCTCATTTCGTCGCCCCTAGGTGGTTTATCTCCTCCATTTCCTTCATACATCGTTGGTTCTACGATAACGCAGACAGCTACTCTTCAGATAGGTTTTTTTTCCTTCGTGTGGTCTGCCACGGATCTCTGTCCGTCTCCTCCCGTGTCTCTGCTTCGTCGCTAGCTCCCAGGCCTTTTACTCCATTCGCCAAAAATGCTCGTTTGGCGATTTTAAATGGTAAGAAAACCGCCAACAGCCCGGCAACCCCAGGGGAAAAACACACAGGAAGGTGAAGCCAATATAGTTCGAACTCCAGAAATTGGCGAATAATCGCTGATACACCAAGGTCAATCACCTCTAGCCTCGTCGAGGGGTCCCAATCCTGTATTGGAAAAGCCTGCAAGTCCTGCAAACACCCCGTGCTCCCGACCTTGGTGTAGGGTTAGTAGTGTTGGAATTACGCTCTCCAGCAGGGTGCAAAAGTTCCAATGATGACAGATGCTTCCCAGACCCTGTCGGGCGTGAAAAAACAAGGTCGTAAATTCCCGCAAGGCAACGGAAAAGTTTTCGAAAGAATGTGGTATTAGTTTTTTTTTCTTTAAACACAAATTAACTTCAATGCTGAAAGTACTTCAATTAAAATATAATAATTACATAGATAATTTTCTTGGGTTTATTTCAACACCAAACACGACCACCATAGTAAGGAAATAAAAATTACTTTAGCTAAAATATAATAATCAAGTATGAAAAAATTTTATGTTCTCCACAACGCCAAAACGACCACCATAGTCAGAAAATATGGATCCCAAAATTAGCAGAAGTACATTAAAACTTAATTACAACTTTAAACACCAACTTGTGTAAACAAAACTTTAAAAAGATTGACCTTAAGGGTCAACTTATCAGGAAATTAACATTAACAACCAAGTTAAGAAAAAAATATTAACTAAACAGAAATTTAAATAGTTAACCAACCAAAAGAAAAGAAGAAAAATTAATTACTCAAGCAACTTAAAAATCAGCGTTAACCAAAACTGTCAAGAAAAAACAAATTAAATGACAACAATTACTTTTCAAGAAGCCAAAGAAACTTAAGTTCAACTACAAAAATAAAACAAATTAATCTTTAAGTCAGAAGCAAAATAAGTTAAATCATTACCTTTAAAACAATTTAAATCACAACTGAAATAAGTAATACATAACAATTTCAGAATGGAGTCCGCATGATTTAATTCGAAATAACAAACGAAAACGTTATGTTTGTGGTTGCGAAGCATAGTTTCTCTAGATTGGCAAAAAATCCACTATTCTGCTAAGTTTCAAATGAAAACAAATATGGCTGCTACGGTAAACAAAAGCTAGGCTTAGCAACGCTTAGACAACTCTTAAATTATTCATAATCCTACAGTTAGTGCATGTAGGTTAATTAAAGGCGTAAAAACCTTAACCGGAAGTAAACAAATATAATTCAATCATTTTTAAAGCAAAAAATGCGCAATTTAAAAACATATAAGAATTAAAAAAAAACTGAACTCACGGAGTCGAGTAACAGTATGAGTATATATATATATATATATATATATTTACACATATAGATATTATATACTTTTGGTGTACCGATTGCCACCAAGAAAGGGAAGTGCACAACTACTTATTATAGCAGTCCTATGTACAAAATTTCCGTGTCTGAGGCTACTCATTTTTGAGTTATGCAAGGTACATACATACATACGTACGCAAGTACATACGCACGTACGTAAAGACACTACGAAAAAATCTGTTATGAATCCATTTTGAATCAGTTTTATAATTAGCTTGGGGAAAAAGAGTCGTTTATTCTGTCCTTACGTACAGATGGCAAGGAAAAACATTGTTAAATTGCATTCCATAGCGATCAAAAGAGATATTTTCGTTGAAACATGGTACCCGGAATTTTTCGTGATTACAATACTTCCTTTTTACTTCGTGCAAAGGAAGTAAAAAGAAGAAACAAAGAGAAAAACAAATACTTCTACAGTAGCTCTTCAATTAAAAATGTAGTAGATGATAATTCGTCAACACCAGGATTTGGTGATTGATGTTCCAAGTAGTCGTTCTTTAATAGGACAGAATGCAAGGTATTTTCTTCCTCCAAAATGAGACTAGCGACTCCACTCTGGGGTTCGAACTGAAAGCTGGTGAACAATAACCACTAAGATTTGGCAATTTGGTTCCATCCCCTGCAGTCGTCTTTAAGTGGAAAAACATGTATGGTACTTTCTTTTGTGCTCACTGCTTACTCTCATGATATAATTTGAAGTATGTGACGCTAGCAAACGGAGGTCAGGAGTTCGAATCTCGGCGAGAACGTGGCATAGTTTTCATGTCTCTTGCTAAGAATTAAAATCTGAATGGTCTGTCCAACTTTATTAATTAATCTGATATAACTTAAATTAATACTGATAACTTGAGAGACTACAATGCCGACAATAAGCAGCACTTTAGAAATGTCTATTATCTTCTTCTAAACTTTAACACTTTACATGATGATTAAAATTCTATCATTTTTAAGAATTAAAGATCCCAAGCTCAGTTTTCAGGTAATTACAATGATTTTAAAAAATCATATTCCCAGGAGTTAACATAGGCCTTCAAATTGAGAACATGTCTAGAAATGAGGATGCAGGACAACCCCTGTTCATGTAGCTCTTGAATTATACTCGAAGCAATAATCATTTACTTTTAAAACCCTGAGATTGAAATTTACTGTCATTTTTCTCATTCTTCTAAGCAAATTTTAATTCTATTTAAGTATGTTTAAGAGCAAATAATGATGGTATTTCACCAATCCGTATAATTGCTTAGATAACTCAAGTAATGATTGGTTGAAAGGTTATTGCTTTTGGTCTATCATTTTTATCGAAAGAAATCATCAGAATAAATTTCATATCAATATAAAAGTACCATCCCATCATTACTATATCTAGCAGTTGACGGGAGATTTATACAGAAGTTCAAAAGCTGTTTAAATCTGTATAAGCAGGCTTTATAGATGAAAAAAAGAAAAGAAAGATATTTGAAATCTACTGAAATATAAACCTTCTGTCTTAGAAAATGTTCAAAAAAGCAAAGAGCTCTTTCTGCTGTTACAATAGGTGCAGCCAGAGAAAACAATCTGCTCAAACAGATCTGGTACAAAGTACATCTGTATGTATGAAGAGATAGGTTTTATACGAACTAGCCCGAAAACAACCTTGCATTATTGTCAATTGAAGAGGAATTTATAGTCCTCCGTGTAGTCGTTAGGAAACCAATAGAACTGAAAGAACGTTTATAAGATTTCGACAAAAGGAAATAGGATGCGAGCTATGGGGACACTATAGTTGCATTAAAATATTATAAAGTAACAGATGAAGTTATAGAACAAAACAGACCTGTAATAAACTTAATTTTGTAAGATATATTGCTAATGACCAGAAAGTCTAAGTCGAGTTCTGAAGTATTTTATGTTAATTAACCAGTTACTTCTGATTTGAACATTTACTTTAATGTCTTTCGTTAGTCCTTACTCGAATGAAAATTACATGTAGTGAGTTTATGTACAGGATTTGAATGTTTTAGTGTTAGAGCTTCTGTAATCCTCTCCTTGCAGTACTATCAACAGCTTTATGAAAGTTTAGTTTCATTCCGGCTTTAGACATCTTTCTAAACTTCTGAACACACAGCATTAACTGCTTGAGACAACTCAAATACCATGTTTTATGTTCAGTCTCAACTGCGTTTGCTAAACTTCAGTTTAACTTCCTCTAATGTTATTTTAAATACCCTCAGGTAGCGAAGATTCATATGTAGCAAAAGTACTGCCTTCTGTTAATTTCAAGAGTTGAAAAGGTTATTTTAAACTTTTTAAAATTTATCATTTGAATTCAGATTGGAGTGATGACTTGTTTGACATTCCCGTAGGGCTTAAAAGACACTGAATCAAGCTTCTAGGTATAGTGGAATCCTATATCTGGCACCCATCTCTCTCATGAGCGATGACAGGAGGGAACATAATTTATAGTCTGCTCCAAGACTCCAGGATCCTAAAGCACCAGCAAATGAACTGGAAGGATGTGGGTTGTAATCATTATGCGTGCATCGATGAAACCATCTAGCAGTTTCGACAGTAGAACTGTGTTGTTCATTTTTTTAAGCCCAGAAACACATTGTTCATCATACCCGGTTGGAGAAGTTTTAAAAGTTACCATAGCAATCACTGCACTAAGAAGTGAAGCACTGAACTGGTATAAAGACGATAGAAAATATTTCCTAACGTAAACCAGGAAATGAAAATATAAGTTAGATGTACATAAAACTTCACTTTTGACAGTATTCCTCGTCGTTAATATTAGAGCCAATTTAGAAGCAGAAGTTTACAGTAAATACCAGACGAACATAAATAAGTTTACTGAATTTATTTTACGAAAAGTCCACGGGCCGAATTTTTATACGGAAATTGTCCGATGCAGAATTTGTTCAGGTAATATTACCCAGGTTTTTGCTGCGTATCTAAGAGAGTGGCGAGAACATGGTGAAAAGCTTACTCAAAATTTTAGAAAGTTTGTAGCTGAAGGAAATGGAAATTTTTGTGTAGGAAGCGTTTTGATGACCAGCAACATGTTTCGTCCCTGCAATCGCGACTGCGAAGGTAAATCTCAAAAAAGGTAAACGGTTCATGATAAACAGAAACCTTTAAATCATGTAGAAATTTTGTGTTTGTGAGAGACCATCAAGCCCAGATGGAATAAACGCTTCTGACATCCCCTTAAATATAGCACTAATTAAAAACTTTTCATTTTTGAATATTTACATCATTTTGAATGGAATCCCATCAGACGCTTTACTAGACACAACAGCCGAAACTAGCTTTATGGTTGAAACAATTTTAAAAGAAATTAGAATATATAGATTCTTCGGCAGTACCGAAGTGGAAGCCAGGTGGTGACAACGCAAGGAAAACACTATGAATGCGTAGGAATAAGAACTTTTAATGCAGAAGTTAAAAATAAGACTCGAAAAGTGATTTTTAATAGTGACATAATTACAGGCAATCGGGAATTTTGGGTTGGATTTCTTAAAATCATGCACCCCTCAAATTAATTTTCAGGAAGACACAATACAGTTGGACTCAAACAATTTGACCCAGAGAGAGAGTAGACCCTACAGACTTGAACTGGAAAGAATTGCATCCGAAAGAAAAAATAAGGTGGAGCAGTTGGCAATAAACTTTTCAGATTTAGTTAATGACACTCCAGGAGTAGCACATGCGGTGATTCAGACGATTGAAGCAGGAAATAACCCCCATGTAGAACAAAACTCTATCCTATGATAAAGAAATCATTCAAAGGTATATTTCGCGCATGTTGACAGACAAAATTATCATCCCTACAAATCGTACCTACACTAGTGCAGTAGTACTATGCAGGGAAAGGAATAATATTCCTCGGGCGAATTTTAAGTTTGGAAATTTTAAGTCCTGGCCAAATAGAGAAACTTAAACAGTATAACAAAGTATTCGGTTTATCTTCTACCTATAATTGAGGAAATAATAAGGAAAATTAAATCTTTAAAATATTTGACAGCGTTAGATATCACGTCTTGATATTTTCAGCTGTATGTGAAATCGGAGGAACTGCTAAAAACTGCAATTGTTTTATAGAGCAATGGTCTTGATCTTAGGACCTGCACTTAATTAATCAACATTCAGATACTCAGATAAATTAATAGTCACATGTAACATAATTAAAGAGCATGGTGCTGTTAAGGATTTGCACGGTGTTTTTTGGCTTCTAAAGGAACCATTAAAACGTGAATGCAGGAAAAGGTAAATTCACGGCCAAAGAAGTTCGGTGCCACGGATATAAAAGATATCTCATATGGGAATAGAAAAAGGATTCAAAAATTGCATTTCAGCAAAGAAAACACGGCCTTCGAAAGGCTTAAAGCGGCATTGGTACAAGCCCCCACAATGATATTTCCTGAAGCAGGAGGTAAATTAGAAATTGCCCCAGATTCAACGGATTTTGCGATAGGAGCAGCGCTGTTGCAAGACGGACAACCGGCAGCATAGTTTAGTACAAACATATAATCAAATTCAAAGATATTATACCTCTACTGATAGGAAAACATGAAACGTCTCAGCCATTCAGAAATTTGGAGTTTCATTTAGCAAGGAACCTATTTCTGTAGTCAAGGAACATGCCGCCATCATGTATTTTAGGGAAACTTTGCCGCCCAGAATCGTAAAATGGGATGTTAAATTACAAGAATACAGTTTAAATATTAAATATACCCTGCGAAACGAAAATATCAGCCAGAAGAATTAAGCTGTATGATGACCGGGAACAATAAAATTGCACATGTTGACTTCAAAAATTTGAGATTCGTGTGGAACGTTTATTTACACTCATGTCCATAAATTCAGGATAATGCAAAATGAATTCGGTGCTTTGGCTGCGGCTAGCTCGTGGCGATATTTATAGGCATTGGATGGAAGTGGGATGTGAGAATCCCGCTGACCTTGATAAAGAAGTTTCCATTGGGGACAGAACTCGAAGCCACGCCATGTGAATAAAACGCTTTACCACTATCGCAAAAGAGCTCCTAGTGTAACGGCTTTAAGAATTCTAACTCTTTCAAATTTGAGAGCATTTTGAGCAACTTTTGAAGATGCCGTATACTCTCCCTCAGTATTAGTTTTTGCGTTTTGAGTACATGCGTGTTATTGTCGTGATATGAGCCGTGTGTTGAGACGTAATTGAGCCCGTTGCGTTGATGCGTTTGATCGTTATATTATGTATGAGCATAGAAGCCATCTATTATCTACCCTAAGTATGTATTAGCCCTTTACACTACTTATAAGCGTTTTTATATCCTACTTCATGTTGTTAGCGGTGCTAATTGCTTTCCTATGAAGTTGTACGAGGTATGCATTGCATCTGCATTTTATCGTTTCTTTCGCTGTTGCTGAAACACTTCTTCGGCGGTTACTTTGTGCTGTATAGCTTTTGATTCTGGCACCCAAGAAGTCAATAATTGTTGCAATTTTATTCCTTAACTAATTATTCTTGACTGCACATCTCCTCTCCGTGGGTCCTGCCTTGACGTGAGGGAGGAGCGGCAACGCATGAATTGGCAGTCCTGCTTATGTAGTTCGATTTTTCCAGAGTGCTGTCACTACAGACCTATAGTAATTCACTAGAGAGGGCACTCATTACAAATATTGCATCATCAATATATGCAGTGCACTTTGGGTGAGACGGCTATTGATGTTGTACAAATTTTTTGAAAGCTAAATTCCATAAATTAACGCTGAGGCAAGAGATCCTCGGACAGGCTCTTTCGAGATTTATTTCGATGTTTTCATTGTTAAATATTATTATGCTCTTTCTTTTGGAAAAGTAGCTCTGGAAGACACTAAGTAGGTTTTTCGGACAGTTGATTTCTTTAAGTGCGCGAAATGTCTCGTGTCACCAATGTGAGTCGAAAGCCTTTCAGAGGTCTAGGCACAGTGGAGCAGAATGTAGGTTCTGAGCTTTTGTTGTTAGATATTTGGATTGATGCTTCTTTGACTGCATGTATTTTTCTACTATTGGGCATGAAGATGAAATTCTGGTTACAGATACTATTTGATTTTTTTCATGTAATGCCTGAGGCAATTCGCAAGGTCTCTTTCAAGAACTTTCCTCAAGGCTGGGACCATAAAAGCTCTGTTTAAACTGATCGTGAGATTTTTAGGGGCGTAACTAGCAGCTTCTGTTTAATTTCAGGGGACAGTATCCGTAGCAGTGATATTTGGGGAATGTGTCCTTTTAGGACTTAATTATGCCTTATTTGGTAGTTTTTTGGAGTTCCTATTGCCCATTTCTTGATTACTTTTATCTGTGCTACTCAATTAGATTGTTTGGGATCGGGGACTTGTTTTCCCTCTTTGTTTTTCTTCTTTTGTTTTGCCCTTTCCAAAGACGAAATCGATATATTCTTCTTTGCCTTCTTTTGGGCGATAGTCAGCATTGCCATCATTATATTTGCTTAATGCTGCAGACTACAATTTTATCGGCATTTCGGAATTAGCCTTAGATTTGTTTTCCTGAGCTGTTAATAAAACTTCAACTGAGTACGCAGATTTTGCTCTATTGCAAGCAATTTTTGGTGAAAATTATATTCTCTTAATATGAAAACAGTAACACAATAAGGAGTGCTGTTTTGTGATTAATAGTAATAAGTTGCGCTGAAAACTGGTCACTGTGATAATTGATACACATTTAATACGTTGACTGCATAATGTGTTACTTCAATAGGGCATGCTGAACGTCTATGTCTGAGGTACAAACGTCAGAAGGGACAACTATAACTATTATAATTGATTGTGCCTTTAGAGCACAAGCTGGACCTGATGCCGGAAATACATATGGATGGGATCTTTAACACATTAACTGTAATTAACAGCAGCTACCTTAACACTTTCTTGGCTGACACTATAGCTTATATAAATGAAGATCGAGATATAGTTAAACTTTGCTAATTGAGTCACAGAAGCTTACACGAATACCATAGGATACTGTATCAAATAAAATTACTAGGTGTTAATTGACCAGGTAATTATTTGGGTTAGGAAATAGGTAACCTAGGACTTTACTCACAATTTTAATAAGAAGTAAGATTTTACTCACAATTCGTTATGGTCTGCGTGAAATTTTAATGGTGTATAATTCGCAATTATACTCAGAAAATTACAATGAAATTATAGTCATTTGCAAACTGGCTGCAATTACTTTTGATGCTCAAATTAGTCTGGCACTATAACCTGATTTATTACCGATCAAAAGGCACAATTAAATACAGAAACAGATGCCAAAAATTGAATTGTATAAGTGCGTAAAGGGCATAGTCAGTTATGCGAGTATTATTATGAATCTCCGAATGACTATTTCTCACTTGATTTTCTGGGATTTCGAGTTAGCTAAGCCAACACGAAATTTAATTGACACACTTGTTCATTACATCGAATCGTGCACTTAATGATTAATAATTCACACTGTTTGTTTGAATTCTGTAAATGCGTACATGAAAATAATTAGCACGTAAATTACTTACTTATAACGCATTTGTTCACTGTGCAATGTCGTTTATGTTCTTGCCGCGGGTACTGCTAATTACTAAAAACCTGGGGAAAATTAGTTAAATAATCTTAATGAGGTTGGTGATGTTGATGAGACTTAATGGGGACAGGAAAAGCAAGAAAGTTCCAATTTTTTCTGAAAACATAAATATTGAAAAAGATGATCTAATGGGTGGTTGTCTTGATTTTTATAAATATGCAATCTTTGTCAAGATCTGGGTTTAATAATGCTGGAACTACTGTCAATATCTGTTAGTTATAGGCTGAGAAAAGCTTCACTACATATTTTGTAATTCCCTTTAATCTCTTCCGAGAAGGACACTTTGAATTAAGTTGAAAGACAGTTCTAACGGCCGGTGGCGGAGCATCTCGTTGGCAGGCTGATGTGCTGTTTCGTGAGTCGCCGTGGCTAGTTCGGAACGTTGAACACATCTGGAGCGAGGTACCGTGGATATCGCGTATGACACAGTTCCTTCCTCAGATGGGTGGAAGGATTCTTGTGACGTTCAAGGTCTATCACTACTGCCGTCCGCGGATGATTGTTGATTCATATCTCGCTCGCTGTTCTGTGCTTTCGGTGTTTTAGGTGCAGCTAGCTTGTGGCAACATCTATTGGACAGTGGATAGAAGTGATACCTGAGAGTGCAGCTGACTTTGGTAAACAAGTTTCCTTTGCAAGTCGGAATACGAGGCCATGCCATGAAATTTCAGTGCTTTAAAAGTATATCTCGCTGATGCCATAACCGTATCGAGAACGGAAAGAGACCAGCAGAGAGCTAGGACACTAACCAGACGTACTGATATCCACATGACTGTGACCTAGCCAACTTGGAGCGAATTAGTGGAAACGCTTATGACTGATTGCCACAACGAAAATGAAAGGCAAGTAAAAATTTTCTTATTTTTATCAAGTATTAGATTATTTTACGTACTAACAAAGTTACTGGTATACTCGTTTTACCTCAAACGAGGATATCTAAGTTAAATACAGGGAAGAAGTTTTTTTTGCGAATATCTACATCTACTTTTAATACTTCTATAAGTGTGTCTTAAAAAGTGTTACATTAATTTAGTCCAAATGTCTGCAATAAACAGAATGTCTTGGTGCGAATATAAGTCAAATAGTAGCAATTAGGATACATTTCTATATAAAGTTAAAATCAAGTGAAGGTAATTGTTTGAGTTAGAGTATGTTCAATGAAGTTTAATACCTTGAATGTATGAATATACGTATTAAGAACTCATGTGTTGTGAAAACAAAATGTGTATTTTACAGTGCATATTGTAATGAGTTGATTTAAAGTTAGGCTCTCCCAATCAACGCTTATAAAGTTAAATGTAACTAAAGTCTCGAAACTTAGGTATAAATTTTGAAATTGGATGTCGTTGAGGTCTGGCCATCTAGTGTGTCTACTGGTTACAACCACACATGAGTCTGGCTAGCAAGAAAATGTTGGAATACTGCAATTTTGCACACTATTTTATCCAATACAAAGCTGGAGAGCAGGGTGAAGAAAGGACTTTAATGAAGAAAACGTGAGTAATATAAGGTTATTCTTGAACGTGCATATTGTGTAGCTTAAATCTTTCTCTGCTAAGCTATATTTTCTTCCAGGCGAGGCAAAAGTTTGCCATGAATCTGAGAAAATGTGCAGTTAAATGAAAACTTTCTAGAATGTGAATTTATTCTCATGAGCTTAAACGAATTTTTGTAACAACTGATTCGTGCTTAAGACTGTAGAATTTAGCATCAGATTCAAAGTCATTAAGGCCTCCGTTTTCGATCTGTTTAAATTATGGAGATGAAAACTGTAGGTTTGGTCTTGTTGTTAATTAACCAGTTATTATGAATTGAACCTTTAGTTTGTTGTTCTGCTCGCAATCCTCACCAGAATGCAACTTAGTTGCGTATTTAAGCCAAGAATTAGAATGTATTAGATTTAGAGCTTCTGGCCGCCTGATTTTGTATTTAAGTGCTAATGCGAGCTCCACCGCAGTTTTACTCAAGTTGTAGCTGTTTTATTAGCCGATGTTTAAACACGTGCCGTTAATTACTTGAGCCAGATTAATTAGTGTACTTTGCGTGTGGTCTCAATTGCGCTAACTAAATTTGAATTGAATTTATCTTATGTTATTTTAATTACTCGAAGGAAGCGCATGCTTCGTGAATTAATTTAAAGAATTTAATAAGTCATTTTCATTATTTTAACATAATTGTCATTTGAATTAGGCTGGAGCTATAAATCGCCTGTCAGATTAGGATCGAAAGAAACGGAGCTTTTAGACATAGCAGAAAACAACAGTAACACCTCTGAAAATATTGATTTAAATTGTTTAAATGTTGAATAATGATAATTAAGAAAATGATTGAAACAATCTTAAAGGATTATTTAGCGACAATTAAATTAAAGATATTTGTATAAAAGAAGTTTAAATGAAGTAAGGAAATGTTAGGAAAATACACTACTTTATACCATTTCCTTTCATCATAGATTATATTTGCGCTATACTAAATATTAATCGTTGTTTTAATTTATTAGCCCAAAAGGGTTGTAAATCTCGAACAGGCATTCTGGGTAGAATCCCTAAAAGCGTTGAATCACTTTTCAAATTGTTGCCACCACTCTTATCACCTTGTAATATATTTGAATAAAATAAGTAACGAAGAATCTGAATGAAAATACGTATATATCACGCATTGGGAGGAAACAATGGTACCTAGAGCCATCAAATTTCGAATAACGTTATCCTCCCCCGAATGTCGGTACCTGGAAGCTCGGATTTTTAATTTCGAATTTGTTTTATTATGTATTTCATATTCTGTAAAACTTTAAGGAATTTTTGACTACCAAACTCAACGATTTCAAAGTGAGTAGTGGCAACATTTTACGAAATAAAACAATTTTATCTCCAGCGCGCGAGACTGTTTATCGGAATTTTTAAAAATATGCTGTTTTTAAATATTTTATTTCAAAAAGGTGTTATCCTAAATGCTCTCTGAACGACTGTCGAAACGTGTATGTGTGTGTAAATGAAAAACAAATTCCCCTTTGGGCGTAATATAAAATCAAAAGCTTTCAATTTTTTTTTTAATTTTGATTTTTTTCTTACTTTTACCGTTATCCTTTTATTCCAGTGCAATAAATGCACTGAATGTAGTTGTTTGAGGAACATTGCACTAAATGTAGATACTTTTGCCCTTTATAGTGCGTCCAATGAAATAAATTGACAAAGACATTCAAACTTCTATTTAATGAAAGGGAAATTTCATCATCTGGGATCGGGATGGTTTTGGGCTCCAAATCCAAGTAAATTGATTAATTTTCTTCGAAGAGTATATTTGTATTCAATTAAGGCTTAAATGCAAAAATCTCTAATAGCGGGTTTTCGATTTAGCAGAGCATTTCAGTCTCTCACAAGGAACCCAAAAATATAAAAATTAAGCCAGCATCCATAAAGGATTTCGATAAAATCAGAAGCAAGACATTTTAGCAGAGCTTTTTTTTATTATTATTTCCGGTTTTGCCGCTATACGCTTGTTTTCACTTGCAAGCTAGCCGAGGATTACTTGAGAGTTTAGTGTCTCCTATAATTAAAGTTTCTAGTGGCTTAAACCAAATACGCTGTTAACTTCCGTTTTCGGCTAAGTACGGTTAATTATCATGGAGATCTACGGTAACAAGGAAATTAAGTTTGGATAAACACTGCTCTAATTACAGAGGATTTTCTATTTGAATCATATAGGTTATAGCAATTTGAATACCAAACATTTCTGTTACTCTACAATAGACAATGTTTTTTTTCTTTGAAGTAAGGGGCAGGTTTTGCAACATTTTGTTATTTGTTTGAAATTTTATCTGTATTAATTTAATATGAAGCCACAGATTTCTTCTAAAATAAAAGGAAGTGTTAATTCGAGATTAAATAACTTGAGCTAGAAATAAACATTTATGTTATTTAAAGAATACTTGAGTGGATCGAAGTACCTATATAGTTACTAATTATTCAAATTTCCTGCGGTGTCATAAAACAAAATATTAATTTAATAAGTGTCAAAAGGTTAATTGCCAACTGACTGAAATTAAAAATAATATCTTCTAATTGGTGATATATATGATTCTCCTCCACTTTATAAATCATTCTATTATGTCTTTTCATTTATATACACCTTATAAATAATCAATTAAATTACTTATATCCGATCATAATATATACGTGCCGCAATATGCGTTTTAATCATATTTATTTCTTATTACGTCGACCTGGATTTTTCCTTAACTTAGTTTGGAAACAAAATTCAAGTTTCTGTTCACAGGAGTCATTTCGATCTAATACGTTTCAGATGATAAAAACGCCTTCATTAAAAACATCGGTCTAGATTTTCTTAAAGAAATCACATTTATTTAGAAATTTTTACAAACAATCACGTCGACATATATTGAATACTAAAATGCTTATATATTAATGAAAGTAACTTAGAGTTTGGCTCCGTCTGGTAGCATAAACTGGTATCTGAACTCCTAACGCATTTGGAGCAAATTATCGCTCGTCTGAAGATAATGACAAAGACTTCAGAAAGTTATGAAATGATCTTTTTATTAAATTCGAACCTTGAACATAAAATGAACGTCTCATACTTGATAACGCCAGCCAACCACTCATGGCGAGAAAACTTAAAAGTAATAGTCAAATTCAAATTGAAACTTAAATAAATTATGAAGCCTTTATTTAACGCGAAATTAGCTCAAACTACTTTATTTTAGCCAGTGAAAAACAGTAACATAGCCTCAAGAGGCAAAAACACGGTCTGTTTTACAATCCGAAAACCTCGCCTTAAACGTTCTTAAATAATCTAATTTGGATTCTGGTAGGAAAACGAAACTAAGAAGCGACATTAAAGATATAAATCACAATGACTGGTTAGATTAACATAATGGAACTACATAAACTGGTAAACGTTTTATGTTATTTTAGAAATTTTATACCAATGAAACAAATATTAAATTTTGTTGATAAAAACTGTACAGTTTTCCATTACTTGCATTACTAACTACAACTGAAATGATTCATTAACCTAACCTCGGTTTAAGTTAACTCCACTGTATTAAAGCAGAAAACAAATATCTTTTTGGATGTCCATAGCCTTGGCCAAAATAGTATTAGACTACTGCTTTTGGTTTGTGGGTTACGATCAACGATCAAAGGGGTACAGAATCTACACAGGTGAAAATCGAATAATAATCAGTAGAAGAGTTAAATTTGTGGTAGAATTATCAGCGAATGAAAATATTGAAATTTCTCTCCATCCAAAGGCTGAAGATGTTGAAAACGACGAAGAAACTACAGAAAAACACAAAGTTGTATCCGAAGAGGAGCCAAGACGATCAGAAAGGAAAACGAAAGGGAAACCACCAGAACGTCTGGGATTCTTAACAAGTACAATCAATCAAAACCGCACCAGAAAATTTTAATGACTTAGATAAATTGAATTCCGAAGAAAACAAAAAGTGGTTACTCGAAGTTGGCGAAGAAATCAATTCTTTATCCCGAAATAAAACTTGGGAAATAGTCGAGCTTCCTGTAGGAAAGAAACCCATGTAAAACCACTCTTTGTTTTATTATATGTAGGGATAAAAAAAATTCTAATTCGAATTTCGAAAAACTCGCTTCAAGGTCTACTGGCTCTTGTGTAGATACACCTATGTACCAAATTTCGTGGCCCTGGGTCTATTAGTTTACTCGCAACACGAACAAAAGACACACACATGCAGACACACACACTCTTTGTTTTATTATATGTATAGAAGATTGCGTACAGATGCAAACAATTCGCTACTCAATTTTTCTACGTGAGTATGAATTTATTTTCAGCCAAAGTATCAATTTTTGTGTATGAGTACATGCTTCTGTTTCTATACCAAATACTAGCTTTTACCCGCGACTTCGCTCGCGTTGATGTCTTTAAATAAATTTCAAAGACTGCCGAAAATAAAGTAAATATTTGATTTTTTTTCTTATTCCCTGACCAGGATAATCAGGATAAAATTTTAGTTACTATTACTTATTTTTAAAGTTAAAAATACATTCCGCGTAGAATTTCAGTAAATACTGCCCTTCCTCATAGAGATAAAAAGAAATCCATATTGATATCGCTAAGACGCTATTCTGCATAATTTTTAAAATCCGATTTGGGATGCATCAAACATTGCAATCTTATCTTATGGTTTTTTTTATTGGTTTTACTAAAAAATTCTAAAATAAAATTTAATTTAAAAACTGAAAAACATGTTTTATTAAGATATCTGACTACAAAAATAAATAATTTTCATTACCAAGATTTCAAAAAGTTTAAATTATTAACACATTAAAAACTTTAATTCTTTTTCAGAAGTTCACGAATAAGAGCATTATTCCAGGATGCTTCTGTATACTATATTATATTTTTTTCTATTCGGCGCTAATAAATTCCTGGCTTTGGATACATGGGAACAGACTACATATAGTTGACCATGGGAAAAATATGACTTTTCCAAATGCACTCGTGCTACCTGTAATATTTGCCCTTAAGCTTTGTTAATAGTAACCGCAAAACTAAGTTTGATTGGAAACTGCAGTCTTTCAAAGTGAAATGGTAGGTCAGAGGGGATTATTTGAATTCGAGATATGATAACACTTTCACCTTTTCCTACACCTGTTAAAATATTGGCAACGATTATATTTTGTCCTAACTGTGTGATCCGAAGCCTCGTTCATTACACAGTCGAGGTGCATCTATATTTCGCATAAGCATAGCCGGTACATTTAGTTTCAATTAGAGTTTATGTGAGGGTACATCTGATAGCTCTAGTAAATTTAAAAACTCAGCAGGATACGAAGTGCTCTGTTCTGTATCCATGATTGTATCTATTGACATATACACTTCTATTTCTTCCTGCACCTCTTTCAAAATATCAATGTTGATTTTGTTTACGATTGCATTTGTCGGCCCTAGAATTGCTATTGCACATAACCAATAATCACTATTTAAATTTTCTTGCAGTGCGAGTAAACTTTAGCAATAAGCTCCACATCGTTTTCTACCAAATGACGAAATTCTTCAGAATGTAAAATACAACCTTCAGCATCTGTTTCCAAACATCCATCGCCAATTTTCAGTAGCGTCTCTGCCTAATTCCCTGAAACTACATCATTATGAAGATACACTCTCATATTTGTTTCAAGACTGAAATTTTCAACTTTCGCCCATAAAGTTGATGATTTTACACAGACTTTGGTTTCATCTGTAGGTGTACCTTTCTGGATTACCGGCAGATTTTGACGGAAATCACCAGCCAATAAAGCTATCATTCCTCCCAAAATATCTGCACTGTCTCACAAATTCTGAAAAGTTCGGTTAGCGCTTCTATAGCCTTTTTGAGAGACATCCTACTTTCATTGAAGATTAAAAGCTTACATTGTCGTAGCATCCTAACTCGAGAGCTAAATAGCTCTTTACTGAAACTGCAGATGGGCGAATCTTCCTGCGCAAGATTCAACGGCTATTTTGAAACGGAATGTGCAGTACGGCCGCCGTTCGATAGTGTAAAAGCTATACCAGAAGAAGCCACAGCAACGGCTATTTTCTGGTCTTTTCTGGCAGACATTAATAATAAATTTAGCAAAAACGTTTTCCCGGTTCCTCCAGGAGCGTCTAGAAAGAAAAGTTCACCATTCTCGGATTTTATTTTACGTAACACCTTATGGAACACGTGACGTAGTTCTGGAAGTAGCTGAGGGATAAATTTTGCTACTTGCTGCTGCAATGCAATGAAACTGGTCTCATTCCCGAGCAATTTCACTATTAAAGTAATTTTCGTCTGATCGTCGTGGACTAAGCATCCCAAAATCTTGAAGCTTCTTCCTCACCCTTGTCAAAACCCCGTTTTCAATTATGATCAGTGCTTCGTTATAGATGTGCTCATTAAAGTCAGACCTGCATGTTCTCGCTGCAGTCGCCACAAAATATCTTTCATCATATCCTTCTTGTACGTATCCCATAAACTTTGAGGATTAGAAGGGTTGCAAGATGATATAAGCGTTGCGTAAAGTTTCCTGATTTTATCTGGTGATTGACATTGTACAGCTTCTTCCATAGTTTCGTTCCAATGGTTATCATTCTCTAACAGACTCTGAGCTTCACATGCTTCTCTATAAGTTCGACATTCTAGACTATTAACAATTTCAAGGTTTTTAAAGCTAGTTGGACATCGAACGTGATGCAATAAAATGCGCAGACAAAAACATTCAAAATTCGTTACATGACAGTACAGACACGACCAAGAGCGTCCGGTGACTTAACCCCTGGCCAATTTTCAACAGGCGAACTTTGAACACGACGTCCTCATTCTTTTTTTGAGTTGTTCCATGTATAATAACGGGGAACTTTGGAATGCAATAATCGTTTCGTCAAAGTATCTGTCTGGCAAAGCTGGAAAAAAGCGGTCAGTGTGGTTTTAGAATAATATAGAATTCTTTCTTGAAAATTATTGTAATTAAAAAAACACGGTGTCCATTTCCTAAATGTATGGTAAGATGTGTAACAGTCGGATACCTTTCATGTAATGGAAAACCAAGGAGCCGCCACGCTGCCTCATTAATATTGACATATCGCCCTACTTGATAGATCTCTATTTCATTCAGAGGCTGCAACACACCTTCGTTATACGGATTGAAGATCGCCTGGTCGCTCCCTTTATTGATATATTTACAAATATATTTAATCCCACGAACAGAATTGCGGGATTCAACATTAATGCGAGCATTAAATAATTTACATAGAACGGGTGAATATGGCACAACACAGCTACTATCAAAAATCTTGACTACCCCACTGCGAGTTTGAATCGTAACTCTTCTACCAACATCTTCGAGTGCTCTTCATCTGTATAAAGGGTAACCCTTATCATTGTGCACTGTTTCCTTTAGTAGCTTCCGGGGAACTTTTTCGCTCATTTGCCATTTTGCATGCAAGGTGATGTTGGATTGAGAGTTCCACAGGGACAATGAATCATGTTTTTGATTACGTTCTCCTGCAAATTCTTATCTACTTCTGAATCCGGGATTTTGGCACTTATAATGTTATCTATTTGGTTGGATCGCAGCTTTTATTTCAACTAAATAAGAATGTGCACATGTGGCAGACCTCGTTTCTGCCATTCAATGGAGTACATGTGGCACTGGACGTTTCCAAATACTTTTCCTTTTATTATATTAATGATCTTGTGAACTTTTAAACGAAACACGCGGACAACTATGTCATGTCGATCAGTGGCTCTTTCTCCGAGCATAAGCTCTTCTGTTATTTCTTTCCATGAAGGATTGTAGGTAAAAGTTACAAATAGGTCAGGCCTACCATAAGTGCGTACGTAGGCGAAAGTGTCTTGTGTGTATTCATGCAGATTGCGGGGACTGTTCACAAAAGTGGAGGAACGAATAACTATCTTACCTAAGTCGTTGGGGCTAATATTACCATCTGTGCTAATTGCATCTTGTAGGTGAATGTAATTTTCAACTCGTAGTTGGTTCTGGTTTAAAAAAATGTAACGAAGGCGTTCGCTGTCTACTTTGATATACATATCTACTAAGAATTGATGAAAGAGCTGCCTCGACCGCGAAAGGAGGTTTAAATTATTCTCTCAAAGCATCATGTGATAGGCGTAAAAATCCACGCAGGAAACGTTTTTATTGGGAACTGGCTGTTTTGTAGTTGGATTAATCTGTGAAATATGAAAATGGTATCCCAATTGCCCTTTACTAAAAATTAATGGGTACTGCAAAGCCTCCTAAAATTTATGAGTACCTGCTACGCGCGTCAGTGCATTGTCATGTGCTTGTAACACTATATCTCGTAGAGAGCATGGGTCGCCAGTAACCAAGACAGTAACTTGATTAATTGTCGGTGCATTATAGCGCCTCTCATGTTCGCCACGTGGAGTTCGATCAGCATGAAGGACGACTTTATAATCGTCTTGAGGTCAGTTTTATATTGGAATTTTGAAGGTAATTATCAAAACGTTGTGGTCATGTAACATTTTTTGAATTTTGAATACTATATCTCTCTGGATTCCATCAATATACTAACAATGACAGCTTACTTCATTTTCTTCTTGACCCATAAAATAAACCTGCAAAGATTTATGCGCTTCATTATCTGCTGGAAAAAGTGAACCAATTCGATCATATATCTGGCCTTGTACGGTAAAAGTTGGTGAAAACCCTGGCATTATTGTCTCTATGTCGACTCCAAAAAATGTCATTTGGAAGCAAGAGTTGTACTTTCTGATTTTACTTAAAAATGCTTTGATTCATCTCTATAAAATAAATATAGAGTTTCAGCTGCTCCTCTGGTTCACCAAGTAAAGAAAGCGAAACTTTACCATTGGAACAGCATATTCCTGCAGTTTCATCTTTCCATTTTAAAGCATCGCAAAACTAGCATTATTTACTCATCGAACCGATAACAAATAGTGTATGATTATGGTAATCGATTTAAGGATCGTATTGAAGTCCAGGATCATTAACTACGGACCAATTGTTATGCATGAAATTTCACCTGTCGGTCTGCATTTCTGCATTGAACGATTCTTCTCGCCTGCAATGATCTGAAGTATCTATCCCTCTAATAACTGCCTTGAGCTTGTTCTTCGAAGCGAATATGTGTTTGAAGAGGCGTTTCAATAGCCCTCAAAGCAGTTTGACGTTCAGCTTGTTCTTTCAAGAGGATCTGCGTTTGGAGAGGTGTTTCAGCAGTTCTCAAAGCAGCTCGTCGTTCAAGTTGTTTTGTCAAGCAGAGTTGTGTTTTGAGAGGCGACTCAGCTGCTCTCATAGAAGCTTGATGGGATGTTTGGGCTTCTAATCTTTCTTGTCTTTGAGAAATTGTTTCATCAATTCTCTAAACAGATTATTGCCTTGCTTGTTCTTGTCTTCTTAATTGTGCATGTACGGAAGTTCTTGCGATGGAGCAATTTTTGCTGTTCGTGGACGAGATGAATTCCTAGATATGTTAGATTTACGTTTGCGAGGCATTTCGAAAACGAAAAAAAAAAGCTGTAAAAAATTAAGCTGTCCTTAAATAAGTTTCACTCCGCATGAATTTTAAAAATACCTGTATCGCCACGAAATCTAGTAAAACTGTTACGTATATTTCGTAATGACTGAAAAATGTTTGTGAAAGAAGACCCAAAAGATGGAAATCCTGAATGATTTTAAATAATAAATTAAATTAAAAAAATGAAAATTAATAAACGCGTAATTAATAAATGTTATGCTTTCATGCCCCAATTACTTAACCGATCATTATGAAATTTTCAAGAAATGTTTTTGATACATTAGAAAATGTTACAGGCTATAAAATCTTTGCGCGGTTTAAGCCACGTTTCTACGCGCGCAGACAAACTTTTACATCGTTTAACTTACCGTTATGAAACTTTTAACATTTAATGTTTATCCAACGACAATCTTTTTAAGCTATAAAACCTGTTATATAGTTTACGTTGCAGCAGATAAGTTCATTTTATAGCCTATAACCTTTTATAACATATGAAAAATATTTCTTGAAAATTTCATAATGATCGGTTAAAAAATTAAGGCGTGAAAGCGTAACAAACAAACAAACTCACATTCGCATTTATAATATTAGTTAGGATGTCATTCAATTTGTATTGTACGGCGGTCAGATCTTTTGCGTTTTATTTTTTCTTTATAATGAGTACAAAAATTTCCCAGATGTAAGCATAAAGACCGGGAAAATGTTTCAAAAAAAAGATTTTGAAATTTTATATAATTGATTTCTTTTAATTTATCATTGCCAAAGCATGAATATTTTGCATTATTTAAAACATTTTTCTAGAC
>KK116747.1:108176-133150 GCA_000611955.2 Stegodyphus mimosarum | reverse complement strand
TATAAAAACTTTGCCTAATAAAGCTCATTTGAGAGAAGAATTTGGCTTATGTAACCACGGTGTTGAAGGTAGTTTCATTGTAAAGAAAGATATATTTTTCGGTTAAGCATTCTTTACGGATAAAAGTGAAAAGTCATGGTTTTGAAAAGTTAAATTATTTGTTTCTCTTTCTCATAATTTAATTATATTATATAATAAAGTAAGCTTATGTATTTACTTATTACTAATAAATAAATAATTTGTAATAATTTCTAAATTTAAATTTAGTTATTCTAACGTTACCTTCGCCGCAATTTCAGCATTTTAGAATCGGTATATTTCCACTCATATTTTAGTTTAAAGAATTCAGTTGTCTGGATAAACGTCTGGATGAGCGTCACTTGATGTGCTGACTCCCGGAATGACCATCTCTGATTGGGGGCCTTCTCTTTACTTGCTGGCATGTCTAACATTTTTATGAAGCTAAAGCACTTTTTAGATCCTTTATACCTGCTATTTTAAGTGCTTTCTGTATCTCAAAATCATGGATGTCCTCGATTAAGCCCTGCAAGGAGATTTCCTTTGTTTCTCTTAAGCAGTTTGAAAAGGTGAGATGAGTCAGCCTTTCAACACCAGTAGCGCGTTCCTGGAGTGTTTCCGTTTAGTTCTGTTGGCGAGATTTCAACTGAAGCCCGTTATAATCTTTTAAACACTTCGTGTTAAAGCGCAGCTCCAACACGCTGGATAGAACTTCAAAGCTTAGCCTCTCGTCTCTCGAAAGAATTGGAATGAT
This sequence comes from Stegodyphus mimosarum, assembly GCA_000611955.2. NCBI lineage: Eukaryota > Metazoa > Arthropoda > Arachnida > Araneae > Eresidae > Stegodyphus > Stegodyphus mimosarum. Next base: position 132,378 of record KK116747.1, on the reverse strand, counting down.
ATCCGCTACGTCTGCTCTCAGTGGAGCGGCGAGATGGCAAGCCTTGTTTTTGGAATCCTATCAATTTGCGTTTACGTAATAAAGAATTGAGTCTTGTCCATAAGGTCTTTCTATTATACGTGGATAGTTTTAAGAGGATAGAGAAGATATAGGTATGAATTTAAAAGTCAGAATTGTGTCCAGCTGTCAGTATGGGTTTCTTCAAGCTGTTAACTTCCTCGGCGACATCAACAGAAACTCTGTCATCAGTTTGTTTTTCCAGACCAGAAACTCTTCCTTCAATTTCACGAAATTTATATTTTCAATCTGTCTACTTTCCGTAGCATCAAACGTCTCTCTGTTATAGCAGTAATTTCTCCTTTTATTTAGTCATAATTTGCTTCAATCTTTTCTTTCACAACTTTCACCTCTTCTTTAACAGATTCTTGGTCAGCTTCTATTTTTTCATGAACAACTTGCATCCCTTCTTTAACCAATTCTTGGGCTACCTTCACATCTCCTTTAAATGCAAATGATGACAGGTGAGATTGCGTTCGGACACACTGGCGGCTCACTAGGACTATTCGGGTATCGTCTGGAATACGTAATTGTACAAGGTGAGAAGTCTTTAATGGTCCAGAAGCGTGGCTTGAAGAGCTTTATAGAAACTTTTGCTGATGCTGTATCCTGAAACTTGAGCATTTTAAACTGATATTTAAGTATTTTACACAATAACTAATTGTATACTGATTCACACACTGCAGCTTTTAGATACATATTATGCACCAAAAATTAAACATTAGCGTGGTGCATTTATGTGCGCTTAGACACTCGGGAATATATTGCTACAATAATGTTTGTTTTACCCACGTGTGCGTTGTTGCGCATGCGTAAGCATTTCACGCTAATAGTTAAAATTTTATACTGATTTTACTCTTCATTATAGGCCAGTTCTACAATGATACATGCATACATATATAGTATATAACACATACACACATATTAGGTGCTCTGGTGCGTTTTACATATACAGTTGCTGTGGATACTTTACTTATTTCAGGGTGTTCATGTAAATGGTTCTTTAAATGTTGGAAATGCTTCAGTTGCTTTAGTTGCTTCACCACCACTGTCTTCACCGCCATTTAATTCCACTTCTGACAATAAAAATTGTTGCACGGGTAACTGGTTCGTAATGAACTGAATGTTAGCAGAATCAATGATAATTTGATAAAATTTATTTTCCAGAAGAAACCTTTTACAGTTCTAGAACTTTCTACAAAAGTACTCGTACAGCTGTTCTTAATATGACAGTAGTAGTTTGAAGTGGTAACTACCACTTCAAACTTAACTACCACTTCAAACTATTAATAATGTTTAACACAAGGCAATGCAAAGTGCATCTAAAGAGCGAAGCTTGCGTAGATATTTCTCAATTCTCTGAATTCTACTCATAGCTGAAAAACTAGAAACTGATGCTCCAGTTTTAAATATTGTTCCTCCGTCCGCTGATAAATTTCCAGTATCTTCAATTTCTTGAAGTTGATGGAAAATTTATAGTTACAGTTACATGGGACCGGATACGGTTACATTTATATATATGGTTCAGACCAATTACGACTTTCTCCCCTTTTTTGCTAAATTTGGTGACAAAAATTATTCTACAAAACCGTCGCCAGCTCTACGCTATGTTTCCAATTTCGCAAGAAAGCCATTTACTTGAATTACCTGTTCCTTTAATCGTCTTTTTCCGGCGGAGCTCCACATGTTCGAGGCACTTCATGTTGTATTTCACAAGAGATAGTAGAATTTTTCATATACTTTCACTAAAATTATTTACAAATATACAATTCCTAACAATAAAGATAAATTTTCCTTGCAAATTTTATAAACTGCGAGTAAACAAATTAATAGAGATTTATTTATAGCACAGTTACATTTATTCCTTTTTGCATGACTACATTTATAAATGTTTAGCTCATTTAGTAGCACCATATTCTCTCTGGAATCAAAGTTTCTAAAAGTAATTACTAAAGCTTTATGTAATGCGATTAATAACAATAATCTTTCTTTAAAATAGAATTTTGTCACATTTGCATTCAAGTTTAGATCTTTATTCATTTTTTGAATCCAACTAGTTTACAAACTGTGTCACCTCTGTAGAAGAATAATTTTTCTTCAGAAAACGAAATGACTTTATAAGATTTTAGCTACAGTTAATTGAATCAAAAGTTTCTTTTATTAAAAAATATTTTCCTGTGTCATGTCAGAGATTTCAAAGTTTTATTCACTGACTGGGTCTTTTCAATTCCAATAATGCATTTGCATGTACAACTAATGTCATTTTAATCGCAGAGCTGTATTTATTGTACAGCTGTAATTTTAAAAATTAGTTATTTATTAAAGCATCGACGACTTATATAAAAAACAAAATTTCTCTCTCTGCAGCATGCAGTTTTCTGCCTGCGCGTATATATATATATATATATATATATATATATGCATCTCTGTTTTGGATATTGCTTAGGGTGGTCAGTACTTTTAATATATTGTGAAAGTTTGACACATTTTTGTCTGATTCTGTCATATTGCAAAACAGATAATTATTGTAGGTGGATTGCAATAGGTGATTAAATGAAAATGCCTTAAGAACTCACATGCCTCTGAAGAAATCTTATGTCAGTGAAACACAGAGGCTAAGTGACTAAATTTGCCTCACAATTATGTAGGATGGATTACGTATCAATTACACAATGTTATGTGGAATGATGGATCAACACTTTCTTTTACATGCATAAGAAATTTTTGTAGAACTGAATAATGAAAGAATTCAGCTATAGTACAGCAACAGTAAGGCACCTACTGCAGTTTTGATGCATGGTCGTGTCACAATAAACGGAGTTCCGCGACATTATGGAAGGGAAAATGTATGCAGGCAAAAATATAATTCTATTCAAAGAAAAGTATTTTAGTTATTAACATGTTTCAAAACAATATTTACTTCTTTCTATATGATAAGCCACTTTATTATCGCGGACGTGTTTCCTTCTAAATAGACTTAATAACTGCAATGGACTTGTCCATTCGTCAAATCTCAATCCATGTGAAAATATTTGGATAACAGCGAAAAAGAAAATCCGGTTTAAAGAACAAGTAAAAGCAATAAAGTAAAATTAAGCGAAACTGCACTTTGATGCTGTTATCCTGTAATTCCAGTGAATAACCTCGAAAATTTTTAATTAATATACTAAAGGGATGCGCATTAGTAAATAAGAACAAACTTTTTCAATTTACTGTTAATTATATACATAACTGAAACATATTAAAACTATTAACTTCAGTAAAATATTTTATATTTAAAATTTTTAATTTATTATTGTCTTTTTGAATTTAAAAATTATTATTTATAAAGAAGCGTTTAAATGAATATTAAAATTTCTTTTCATTTTCTCATGCATAATATTTACAATATAATTATTTTAAATCTTAAAAAAGACTTGAGATTTCTATGAGATTGTGATGCCCAAGATAAAAATCAGTGCTTAAAGAATCATGCTTAAAAGATTGATGCTTTAAGAACACTTAAAAGATCAATGCTTAATAACGCTTAAATGATCAATGCTTTAAGAAATTTCTTGATATGCGAAACACAATAACGCGTCTATAAAAGAAACGTTCTGTCACTTCTTCCAGGAATATCTGAGGATGTTTCTTAGACGCGTTTCTCTTCTTTCTTACGACGGATGTTTCTTAGAAGTTGACTAGGGAGTACTTTTTTATACTTTCAGAGACTGTGTGTGTGTTCCGATGAATGTTTCTTAGAAGTTGACTAGGGAGACTTTTTTATATATTCAGAGAGCTACATAATAAACATTTTTTTTTAATATTTTAACATAAAAGTAATTTCTGGAAATGCATAAATATGATAAAAAAGTCCATAAGCATTTTCTTCCATTACGTTACCGAATATTCAAGAAACAAATAATATACCTTCGCTTATAGAAAAAATTGAATTTCCTACGTTGGGGTTTGTTACTTTTATGCTTTTATCATACAAAAAACATAATAAAGTTTTGCGAAATTTTCTTTTTAAACGACATTTTTAGGACAGAAAATCCAACGCAAATTGCAGTTTATTTCAATAGCTCAGACGTCTTTCAGCAAAACATAATACTTTTTCTAGTATTGAAGGATTAACATGTCTGTTATGTTCATCATTATAAACAATACCTATTTCAGTTCGGGGACTAAATGAAAATGCCTTAAAATTATTATAACATTCAAAATACTACTGCAAAAAACGGCATAAATAAGCAGAATAAACATTCAATCAAAACTCCACAACTCCACAAAAACGTTAGCAGACTCAAGAAGTAGATAATGGTATTACATGCATCTGACTATCATTTATTCATATTTATACTCAAGAAATTAGAATAGTGATAACATTCAAATTTGAAAATGCTACCATTTTTGCATCGTTCTTCCTTTATATATATATATTGTATATGCACAGACAACCCTCGACTTACGACGAGGGCCATTTCCAGTGATCCCTTTGGTTTGACGTAAGTTTGGAATTTAGTTTATTCTTGATATCTATAACAACACTTTCATATATTAAGCTATTATCTCTACATATAATAAAACAAAGAGTGTGTGTGCGTGCGTGCGTGTGTGTGTTGTGTGTGTGTGTGTGTGTGTGTGTGTTTGTGTGTGTGTCTTTCGTTCGTTTTGCGAGTAAGCTAATAGACCCAGGGCCACCAAATTTGGTACATATGTGTATCTACACAAGAGCCAGTGCACCTCGAAGCGATTTTTTCGAAATTCGAATTAGAATATTTTTTATTTTATGTTTTGTGAACAAATGGCGTCATTTTGAGACATAATGGGCTACAGGAAAGCGAGATTTCACTCTATACATTTCATTTTTACATCGTCGTGAAGCGTAGACACACTTAGCTATTTTACGAACTTAAAATAAATTTCGTATTTCAATAAATCGATTAAATACGAATTTATTTAGGAAGGTGAGCTTAACACCTTTTCAGCGGAATTTTTTTTAAAAAAACTTATTTTAAAAAATGGGCCGTTTATTTTCCTTTGATTTTTGGACACGTTGAACTTTAATCCTTTCGACTCCTTTTAAAAAAAGAATTTTGGAAAAATAATAATATTTTGTATTTTTTTAAAATTTTTTAAATGAAGCTTCCGAATACACTTCTCACATCTCAGATATTTTAAAATGTAGTTTTGGCAACAATTTTCCTTTCTTATTGTTGTTGATAGATTTTTGATGAAATTGCATCATTTTGAATAGTTTCATTCTTTTAAAAATTTCGGTTTGGCAACAATTTTTCATCGTATTTCTTATGTTACTGTTTTTAAGAGACTGAAAAGTTTAAGAAATTAAAAAGTTGTTTCTTTTTGCAACGGTAAATTGTTTAATTACTTTATTAGGATAATTAACATTTGTATCAAGGGATATTGCTTATTTCATTGTAATATTATGTTTTAATTATATATAATTTTAATTATAAAAAAGTTTTGCATGATATTTTTTAATCTGTTTAAGTTCTTAATCTGTTTATACCATTTGAGTTCTTAAGATTTTGCAAAGGGAAGTTGGTTAATTTATTTATTAGGATAAGTAATATTTGTATTAAGGGATACTGCATATTTCATTGTCATTTTTTATATATATAATACATTTTTATTGATTTCTTTTTTGATAAAGTTGTTCTGCAGAGTAAAATTCTGCGCGAAATGTTTTGTTTTTTGAGTTTCTTTCATGTTATTTTTTGCTTATTTCACTGTTTGTAAGATATTGAAACGTTTAGCATGATTTTTTTGCACGAGCCAGTGCACCTCGAAGCGAGTTTTTCGAAATTCGAATTAGATTTTTTTTTTTTAATTTTGTGTTTTCTGACGAAATCGCGTCCTTTTAAGACATAATGGGCTATAGCAAAGCGAGATTTTACTCTATTGAACAATTTAAGAAATTGAAAGATTGTTTCATTTTGCAAAGGTAAATTGTTTAGTTACTTTATAGATCTATATTTAAAAGGGCGAGTCTTTCTGTGTGTGTAGGTGTCTTTCGTTCGTACTGCGCGTAAGCTAATAGACCCAGGCCTATGAAATCTGGTACACAAGATGCATCTAGACAAGATGAAATAGTATCAAATTGATAATTTTCTCTCATTATATGAACAATGGCACACAGCCATTGTTGCTGATATCAGCACGGAAAACTGAGGGCGATAATTCTGTGCTGTTTTTAAATTTAATGTTTCTCTTGGATACTGGACGTTTGTCTAGAGAAGGTAGCAGGAAGTTGGTTAATTTATTTATTAGGATTGTTAATATTTGTATTAAGGGATATTGCTTATTTCATTGTATGCTTTTTATATGTAATGCATTTTCAACTGAATTTTTTTAACGTTGTTTTTTGTTTCTTTTTCCATAAAATTGTTCTGCAGAGTAAAATTCTGTGCAGTTTTCAAATTTAATGTTTGGTGTTCTCTTTAGGCATTTTTCCGGTACACTTAAAAGCCAGACGAAGGCTGGCCGCGCAGCGGCTAGTTTGATATAAAATCGGCTTAAGAATGCATAAATGTACATAACACTCATAAACAATTCTTTTATATACATACTCTTGTAAGGATTTATATTTATTTTAAATAACCAGTTAAATTTAAGTTTGTGTTGTTTCCTATAAGCCTTCATTCCCGTAATTGTCAATGCTAGAATATTTAAATTTGGCGGGGCGCGTTAAGCAATGCAAATTCTGCCAGTAGAAGAAAAGGTTTAAATACCAGATTCTAGAAGGGAAGGTCAGAGAGCGTGGGCGAACTCTGTGCAAAAGCGTTGTAGCATAAGCTTCTACTTAGCATTTACTGCTGCTTAAACGTGGCGTAACAGCTATTACTTTGCGGCCACTAGATTCTCAACGTTGTGTTAGGAAACAGGATAGTCTGAGCCCAATGTCCGTACATTGAAAAGGTTCGCGCATCTGAGGGTTGAATCGCGTTGAATGGTCAATTGAATGGCCATGGACCTTATAAGAGATAGACTAACCCAATGGGCGGAGCGCGTGTCTCCCACATGTCCGCAAGAAGGAGTAGGGACGATCTGGTTTACTTTTTAACACTGAAACCTACGGCGTTTGTATAACATAACTGTTTTGAATTATTAAATGTGTTATGTTGTATAAGTGATGACATAATGAAAGTTACACTTTTTACAAATAAGATTTAATATATATTATTAAAGCACTTTTTACTGCATTTTGCGCATTGTTTTCATGCGTAATTCTTGTATAAACATCTTTACTTTGCTAAAACGGTAAAAACTCTATAAGGTATTTCTCCCGCCTTCTTCGCATGTCTTCGTGGTGTAGTGGTCTGCATGCTCGACGCATAACCGAGAGGTCCGTGGCTCAATTCCCGGCGAAGGCGTTGCTCATTTTTCACGTCTGATGCTTCGAAATAACCTAATGTCTCTACAACTCTACGCACAAAATTTATCAACTTACTTTTGTGTACAAGATTGATAGTAGAAGATAAAAACGTTATTTTCAACAAAGTGTTGCAATTGCTCGCTTTGAACTCTTTGAGTTTGTTAATCAAAAATTCATTAAAGTTTTACAAAATATGAAATGAATTAAACAAATTCGAATTTCTGTGGTTCAATTGCACGTGTTCGAATGGAGGATTACGTTATTCAGAATTTGATGGCTCTAGATACCGTCGTTTTTTCACAGTGCGCGAAACACACATGTATTCATGCAGATTCTTCATTATTTAATTTCTTTAAATATAATACGGGGCGATAATATTTGGTGGCAAAAATTTGTAAAGTGAAACGGACACTTATAGTGAAACAGCGCAAAATGTCGTTTCGAAAATAATAGCCCTTCTGGGCTATCACCCCTTTGGGCTAATAAATTAAATTTACGGTAAATAAAAAAATATCTTATGCAGAACTAGGAATAAATTTAAAAAGGAATCATTATAAAATACTAGCACGATTAATTATTACAGATAAATACAATTTTAACATTAGAATAAATGTATAAAAATTATTAAGGTGTTAAAAGTGTTTATTACTATGATGTATTATGAAATATAATTGAAATAAAATTCTTTATGGAAATTATGCTATAATATTCATATATAAGTTTAAAAAAGCAGCACAATTTAGAATTTTAAACAAAAAATTTCAAAAATTCATTTTTAGGTATTTTAGTACTTTTTACTTATTTAAACCAGTAAAAAGCGTAAAAATTGTAAGAGAAAATTGCTTGTTTGAAATTTTTTGTTAGTTCAGATTTAAAATAATATTTTCGAAAAGAAAAGTTACAAATTTCGGTACAGCATAGGAAAAACTGAAAAAATATACAAGCCTGAAATTATGCAACAGCTTTATAATTAATCTGAATGGTAATTAAACTTGATAAAAAATAAAAAATAAAAATGTGTAGAAATTCTAATTTTTTAAATGAGGCGCTACAACCAGCTTTTTCTTGACAATTATACACTCTGCAATAGCCAACCATTGTTAGATTTCTGCAAGTCGTCCCTACTCCTCTGGATCTGGTCAATGGGACAGCCGGGAATGCGTCAGACGAGGGAGAAAACCCATTTGGGTTTGTCTATTTCTTATAAGGTTCACGCTGGTCGTCCTGTGGCGTCATACGCTTAGACTTGACGCAAGCGCTCTATGTCTCAGTTTTTGAATGCGCAAACCTTTTCACTTTTCACTGTACGGGCCTTGGTCCGAGCCCTTTGGCGTAATTTTACTACATGTCAATATCTTCAAATTTTTAGTTAATTCTTACTGTTTCATTTACCGCCTAAGCAGAGACGTAGTTTGTTATTGTCGAGTTGACGCATTGTAAATTTTTAAAGAGTGCAATAAAGGTAATTTTAACCCTTCTTCTGGGCAGTTACTACACTTCCAGTTTTTACACAACAGATAATCAAGTAGACCTAATGCACTGCAAACATACAAATTTTATGAAAGCAGCACATCCTTTAAACTAGTAATTAACATGAATTAAAACACATGAACAATGTTTTTAATTAAAAGCCACAGGCGAATAATCGTTCTCGCTGGAATGATTGAACAAATAGGAAGTAATCTCTTTGACCAGAAAAGTCGTTAAGTCCCCTCCCTTTATGTATTCCATGATTATTTCTCTAATTTGCTTTTCAACTTTAGCGAAATAATCACTGTTTTGATTCATATTTTCGAGTACTTGAATTCCTTAATTTAATTTAGAAAATTCTTCCGCTAATCCTTTTCTAATAAACTGTCTGAAGCTTCAAATGCTTTACTTCTCCATAGTACTCTACTACTCACAAAATAAGTAAGTAATGAAAACTAAACTATATTGGCAAAGGTCACAGACCTCATTTTGCGCGGCAAAAAAGTTAAAAACGCGGCACAAAACGTCGTACAGGAAACAACTTAACGGGACATTATCGTCGTACAAATCATTGTACAGGAAAGAAAGCAATGAGAAAAATCGTAGTTTTAAATCATAAAGGCGTATAATATCACAGCAGAGAATAAAAAGCAGTTCGAAAACTTCGCAGCTTAAAACATTCTAGTATAAAATAGCGTTTTAAAATAATAAATCTACAAATCATCGCAAAGGTTAACAACAAGGAAAATTTCATAAATCTTTAAACGATTCTAATATTTAGTCATCTCCTTTTAATTTTTTTTGTATTATATTTTTCATGAAAACTGCCAATAAAACTTACCATTTGTAAAATATCTTAGTATTTGTAAAATAAAAACTGAAATTTAGAATGGGACAACATTGTTTTGGAACTTGAAATAGGAATAGTATAAATTAACAAAGTAAAATTAACTTAAATCCTTAACCAAATATTTGGATTTTCGAATCTAACCCAATTCCGTTCTTTTATTTCTTCTCTTACTGGGCAACGGAACATTACGGAAAAACTGCCGAAAACCTGCTAGTGTTCCTATGTGCTAATAGTGTAATTATATCTTTTAACTTCTATTTAAATATTTTTGTAATATGAATTTATTATTAAGATGAAACAAAGAAAATTAAAAGAAAGTAGTAAAATTTAAATAAAGCTTGTTAATTAAATTACAACTTTCCAAGCATATTTAATAACTGAACGTGATACAGGAATTATTGATACTAAGATATCGGACAGCTATATTGCATATTCCCCAAATAAAAACGTGCATCCTCTCACACCCAATAGTTAATCTAACAAAGGTATGAACAGTTATTTTCAAATTTTTACTAATTGATAAATTCAAAAGCAGACAGACATAATCGGGTAAATGAACTGAACAGAACTGACATTACTGAACAGTAATGTTTTTCAGTTTATGAGTACAGAATTTCACTCATCTTATATAATACGTTTTATTATTTGACACAAAACTGTAACTTAATTAAATTTTCTGTATCTTTCGTGGTGTTATCGTTAAAGGCACAGATTTTTTTAAACTTTCAATATCTAATGAAATTTAACACTGAGATAGCAATCTTAGATTTAGAATGCGGAACATGATCCGTGTTCAACTTGTCAAGCATTCACACAAAGCGAGAACAGGCATTCATTTAAATTTGCCAAGCTAACTAAGTGCACTAGTGATTAATTAACTCGTTTAAAAGATGCAAATTATTTAGTGAAAGTTTTAAAGCAAATAGGTTGAAATGTTCATACTAAAGTCAGCCTAAAGCTATGCCCCATTTAATGATTAATTTTCGGGTTGTTAATCCTTTCTGGACAAAAGACATGGACTCCCTTCTCCGTGTCACCCCTCGCCTTTCAAACCTTATTTGGTTTAGCATAACTCAAGAATATTCCGGTTTTTATGGTTTTTCAGTTTATAATTTTAATGGGTTTAATTTTATTTAGCTCTCATTTTACGAAGTAAAGCATGTATTGTAATCGCGAAAAATTTAGGGTATCGTATTTAAACGAAAACATTCGTAAGGTTTATTATACGTTTACTAACAGTTATTTTAAGTTTTGTATCTTTCCTGTCTTATTCTAATTTCGGCTTACAATTTCCTGTCAATTCTATGTAAATTCAGAAACGCAGATAATGCAAATGAGAAAGAGTACTATTTAAGTCGTGACTTAACCGACCTCAAGAGAGTCTGATTCCCTGACTAGCGCGCGTTTGCTTTCTAGCTACGTCTCTCCTAGCTATTATTACGCTCGGCCTTATCTTAGGCTCTTGCTAGGCTTCACCGATTTAATTAATACTTAGGGGCCAACTAGTTAAAGGATATAGCCAAAGCTATCAGAATCTAAGAGCTTTAGTTAAGCTAATCTTAGTTCAAATTATTAGTATTTTAAGTTCAAGCCCGAGTGGCGGCTTTATGTAAAGTTCCAAGTCAGAACTGACTTGTAAATATACTGAATAATAAAGAGTTTTAAACCCTTCTCAAGTCTCACGTGTTCTGTTCGCACTTAAGTGATTATTCGCTTGTTAAATGTTTGTGGGGTTCGGAGTTAGAACTTTTAAAGAGAAAACCTTACACATTCATTTTGACAGCGCTCTATGCATTTGAACTACTTTTTTTTTGCATAATATTTGTATATACGTTACAAATTAAGGACTCCATTTTCCGAAACGGATCATAAAATAGATTTAAAACGGTTTCAGAAGAGAATTTTCCCCTGATGTCTGTACGTACGTGCGTATGTATGTATTTCACATAACCCGTAGAACGTTGAAATTTTGTATATGGGACTGGTATAACATTTAGTTACATACCTTTCTTTTTTGTTCAGCTGCACGCACGCACGCACGCACGCACACACACACACACACACACACGCACGCACGCACGCACGCACGCACACACACGCGCGCGCAAATTTACATTTTAATATGCCGAAAATTTTCACTTTATTCTCAATTAGAATCTCAAATTTTAATCGCAAAATATTAATGGAGTTTAATTAAAATATTAATGGAATAATAATTATTAATATTAAAGAAGTTTCTTTTCAGTTTTTATGTGTTTTCCCCTTGCAAGTGAGAACTAAATTGATTGAATGAGAAATATATCTCTAATGAAAATCGAGGAAAATGAAATGCAGCAAGCAATGTGTAAAATTTAATAGGCCATACAAGGAAGTCATCTGGTGTCACATCCGATATTTTATATTTCTTTTTGTATTCTTATCAACTGCATATGATTGTTACAAATAAAGTCATAAACATTACGCTTTTTATTATAAAGTTCAGCAAGGCATAAAAGAAATGACCAACATCAGTTTATCAGCACTCGTATTTCTTTTTATGTGTTTGGGAAATACAACCTGTCCTGACTGGACGGTGAGTTGACTGCAAACTATGTCCTATGGAGTAGTAAAGACGACAAGATGAGAAAGGTTAAAATTACCCTTTATTTTTTTCCTCGTTTTACAGTCGCTCCCGCACTTCGGGATACAAAGACCAACCACTTATGGTCTGAACGTAAAAATATAAGACGACTAACTAAATAAAATTTAAATACGAGCTAACTTTAAATATTTTACACAGTTGACAAACACTAAGACTGGCTTTTTCAATTACTACGTCTGTAGTACGCAAACAGCGGAAAACTATAATACGTCTTTGGCTTTCAAGAGGATTAAAACCTTTGGCCTAAAAGGCGGACAGTAACTGATGGCAAGCTCGCGTGAAGACTCGTGGCAAGATGGCTTACTCTCTCTCCTTCTACTACTATCGTGGCAAAAAGCCACAACTTAAATGCTCAAGCGTCAGCAGGTACAATTTGCATAAACATATTCACGCTTTAATTCTGGCCGGAAGTGGAAAATAAGAAATGATAGTAAAGTTTCAAAATAAAATAAACGTTAGTCAAACGTAAGATCCTTACAAGTTTTTCAGAAATCTTTGTATTCCCCCAAGGGCTTCGCCTTAAATTCAAAGAACTACGATAAAATATTTATCAATTAAAATATCATTCTGTCTCTTTTTGAAAGGGGGTGAGAAATGTAATTTCTTCATTTACTGAAATACATACTCAGATATAAGGAATAATATTAAAATTGCAATATCATTTGTTTAACTTCTAGTAAGCAGAACTCGTTTTAATAAATATGATCTTTATTATTGGTCGAAGTCTCGTATAAAATTAAAAGGTAAAATCAGTCAAATCTGGACAATGCACAGTTTCTGATAGTAGAGTTTTCGAAAACGATCGATACCAGTTCTTAAGAAAATTAACAAATGCTCATGTTTCTACATAAGAGAAAATAAATTTAAAAAAAAGCAATAATAGATGTATTTTCATGTGTTTTTCTGCCGAACTGGATGTTACAGCTATTGTGCTGCCATTAATATATGGTCTACCGAACAATATCGGTTAGAAACTAGTGGTAATCGAAGGTTTCTAAATCTGATGTTATGCATGAGGCGGAATTTGCCATCCTATCTCTGAGATTCTCTGACGAGTCGCTAAAGTAACATGTGGTCTGGCATTATGATCATACAGTATGATATCCATCCTAATGAACATCTCCAGCCTCTTTTCTTTGACTGCCTTTTTAAATCATGCATTTGGTGACAGTATCTCCCCGAAAGATACAGCCTTTCTCTAGGTTTTAAAAGTTCGTAATGTATTGGCCCTTAGACCTTCCATCATATACAAGGCATTCTCTTACTCAGGCTCAAGCTCGGTTGAGAAGTGCAGGAGGCAGCTTGTCCGTGCTCACAAATATGCCTTTTTCTGAACGCTGTTTTCTATGCACGTATACGTTCTATATAAGTAAAACACATTTCATCACCAATTAGCCGGTCTCGATTTTGTTCTGAGTAAGCAGAGATGTGCATATGACGACTCAGTCATGCAAATCTTTTTCACTTAATTCATGACACACACATCTGGAATACTTAGACCAATTTCAGTTCCTAAATGTGGTCCTAAATAATTTGTTGAGCTAAGTTTAGCTACTCCGCAATCTCCAGCGTTATAAAGAAAGGATTTTGCTCTATTATGATCTTGTTAATATCGTCACCTATCAAAGATGGCCTCTTAATGTGTGTATTACTATTGCCTTGTTTCAAACTTTTCGAACCATCTCCTGCACATTCTGTCCGAAACTGCATCTTCACCAAAAACGTTTTCTAAATTTCGATACATATCTATAGCATTTCTTCTTGTTGGTGTTCGTACAAAATACAGTGTCGTAAATGAGCTCATCGGTAGCCACGTTCACGCGGTCGTGTCTCACTCAATAATGACACGAGACACATGTTTTCAACTAATTTAGAAGAGCACATGCACATAAATGCAATAATAAAAAGAACATGTCTGTCTCAAAGGAACACGTGCATATATGTTAAAATTTGAAACAAGATTATCGGACGAAACTTTCCAGAACACCTAGTGAGCTAAAGGTTAAGTTAATTACAGGCACAGTGAGGTATTATTACTGTGATAAAAAACATATTTCAAAAGTAAAATTTTAGGAGAAAATAAATTTTAGGAAATAATAATTTTCTTTTAAATAAAAATATAAATATTCATCTGAAAATGGAATTTTAATAAATAAGTAGCTTGCAAAATGCTTGGGGATTTATATTTGAGTAAGTAATAGACTATAATATTTCTAAAAAGGCTAAAGCTTTTGATACTATGAAAATAAGGAGAACTTCTAATTAAGCAAAATTCAATCTTTGACTTATGTTGAATTCAATTAAATATTGCATCAAAAACATCAAAATACAGTCCGTTAAAATACACAATGCATTTACATAAAAATCAACGGGACAGCGTCAAATTTTATCTATAGATATTAATAATATTAATTATTAATAATGGCATGTTTCTCTTGTATTTATAAAAGCATCGATTCTCCGAAACTATGGTGATATGCGTTTACATATTGGAGTTTTGTAATTTCTATTAAAATATTTACCTGCTGCGTACATTTGTGCTGATAACACTACATCGCATAACTTTGCATAGGAAAATGTAGCTAATTAATTTTTGTTTTATGACTATATGAGTATCTAAATGTTAGTGCTGTTTCGAGTTCTTCAAGAAATATAATTTTGAAATAGATGTTTCATTTGTTTTCTGTTCTGTCAATATACTTAATATTAATTCAGATCTCATTACTAAACTAGTTAATCGGAAAAGTAAACGTTTCAGACGGGATGAAATGATTCCATATAGCTTTCACAAATGTTTTAAATTTACCTTTCAAAGAGAATTTCTTTCATCAATCATTCTCAAATAAAAGAATTTCATAAATGCAATAAAATTAAATATTTACCTAAATCACAGCCACTGAATTCTCTTGCTTTTTTCTCAAAACTTATTAAATGCAGTTTTATGTTTTTATTTCTATTTATTTATTTAGTGGAAAAGGTTGTGTGATTATAGAGCAAGTTTTATTATCATGCAAATCTCGAGGCACAGAAATGAAGCACTAAATTGGAATGCGGTTTGCGGTAAAAGAGAGTGTAATGTAAAACGATATTAGTTATAAAAATTCGTGTTGAAGAATTTTAGTGTACATTCAGTTATAAAGTATTTCTCTCGCCTTCTTAGCATGCCTTCGTCGGGTAGTGATCAGCACGCTCGGCGTGTATTCGAAAGGTTTGTGGTTTGAGTCCTAGCGAGGGCATTGCTCATTTTTCACATCTCCTGCTTTCAAAAAATGCCTAACAAGAATGCCAGCTATATTGGTGCTTAAAAAACTCCTTTTAGTGTTATTGTAATTTCCTCTCTTCGTATTCTAACTGAGCTCGACTTTAACTTGCTTGACTTAGGATAACTTAAAGATCTAATTTTATGTCATGTTCAAACCCTCGCATCTACACTCGTGTCCATAAATTAAGGATAATTCAGAATCACACGGAAATCTAACTCTAAAATAAAAATTTTACCTGTAGAATTATCGCACACATCTTCAAGAATAATATCAAATTACAGGAAGCCAATAGATGACGTCAATAGTACGACACAATGACGAGAGTGTAAGAGAAGTGTATATAAGGAATGGTAACAAAAAAGTAAAATTGTTTACCAGTGTTCTGTAAGCCGTTTAGTGCCACAACCGAATAGTTATGACACAGAGGACGCATGTAGATGATTTTTTATTTGGTAGAATTACCAGCTGCTGGAATGTAGGCGTACTCAGATGGAAGTATCCAAAGAACTTAGAATATCCCAAGGTATCATAGGCTATAGGCTTTGGCAGCGATCCCAAAATAATGAAAATGCCAGTAGACGTTAGGTCGCCCCCGAGTTAAAACGCTGAATGGCGACCGGTATTTGGCAATAACTTCCAAAGGAAGCAGACGGAGCACAGCATCAGACCTATCTCTTTAGCTATCTTCAGCCATGAGTACTAACTAACTAATTTATACCGCCGTCCGTTCAATTAAGAACACTCGGGGATAAACGTCACCCGTTACCGATGACCTTGCACACCTGCTGGGCCCGAGGTCCCACATCCTCGAGACACCAACAATTTTATCAGGCTCCCTCTGCTAAACGCTCAACGTTTAGCCAGCCCACCGCTAAACACGGACCAGTCAAGGCCACCGTCTCGGCCGGACCGAGACCACGGTGGGGTGGGCGATGACAACTTGGAGCGATGACTGGCCGTTGATTAAGGCTACCTGCCAGCACTACACGGGATGCCCCTCTCCTTAGGCTTCACATGGAATACCAAGGACATCAGTGACCAGACTCCCAATGGTCCAGTTTGCTATTTGGCTACCAATACCCTGGTGGAGGGGACTAACACCACCCGGCTCATGAAGAGCAAGTATAGACTTACCCCATGGACCATCGGGAACTGCCAAGTTCATAAATTTTATACCCCCGTGGCCGAGACTGCCTAGGTACAGATCCTAGCCAGTAGCTTCGCATAGTACTCTGCGTCGACCCCCGGGGGGAGCCATGAATACGACAGTTTCAAGCCAAACCGTGTACAGACTTTGGACAAATTAGTCTCTATGCTCGCGGGCCTGTCAGATGTGTTCCACTCACGGCAACTCACTGTCGCCATCGGTTAGCCTAGAGTAGAGAACGGAAATGTGGGCATCGCTACAGTGGACTCGTGTGATGTTTTCCAACGAGTCCAAGCTTAGCTTGTACTTTGATTCACGTCGGACTTTCATATGGAGAACTCCAGGTACCCGCTAAGACCAAGACAACATCACTGAAAGACACCGGTACGGTAGTGCAGGATTGCTCGTTTGAGGTGGAATTATACAGAGCTCCAGAACAAGACTGCATGTTCAGATCGGAACCATGCCATGCCATATTTATCGGAACAACATGTACGTTTTTTATGAGTACCATGGAAGCGGAATTTGTGTTTATAGATGACAACGTCTCTCCTCACCGCGCAAACACTGCAAAGGAATGCCTTCAGTCTGATTATATCACCCGTGTGGAATGGCGAGCATTCTCACCTGACATGAATCCGATGGAGCATATGTGGGACATGCTTAGCCGACAAATTGCAGCCCGTCAAGCCCCTCTTACGTGTACACCGAAATTTCAGAGAGCATTGCTTGCTGTGTAGAGTAATCTTCCCCAAGATCAGTTCGATAATTTGATACTCAGCATGCCCAGGCGTTGTACGGATTGTATTTCATCGTCTGAGAGACCTGCCATGTACTAACCATCATATCAACCCTGTAATCTTAAGTTTTTGTTAGAGAGATGTTTTTTGTAATTGCTTCTGGGAGCAAATGTCGTAGGTTTTATGAATGGTACCATACATACATCATCTTTTTCGTTCTTTATCTTTCATTTAATAAATGGACTTTATGAATAAGTCACGCTTGTTTTGTTTCTGAACTAATTGCATAAACTAATTGTTTGCCGGAACTAGCATTATGTTTAATTTATGAACGTGAGAGTGCATTAACAGCTTATTCTCAAAATATATTTTATAAAATACTAAGGACAATTAATTTCTACAAATCATGTTTTTTATTTAGAATATGATTTCTGCATAAGAACGTTTTCGCAGTAAAACAGCAACTATGTAATGTGTAAAAAGTGACTAATGTAAGCTGTATTGTGTAATGGAAAACTAATGTAAATGTGAAAATGTTTGCAAATTTTGCATAGATGTACAATGCGATTTAGAAGACTTTCACGCTTTTATTCTAAATACTATTTATCTGCAGCTATGCTTTGTTGACGTGCTCGTTTTTAAAGTCGGACAAGAGAAGGAAGTCAGAAGATTTTACCATTGGAAATGTTTTCGGAATTCGATCGTTAATTTTAGAAATGTTATTTCTTAACTTGATTGGATATTCCTTTCACAAATCTAGAACTATAAAATAATCACAGTAATATACTCTCTGAACTTATTAATTACTCAATGTTTCCTAAAAAATAAATACCTTTACTTTAAAACTGCCATTTTGAACAAAGTTGTTATGAAAACATACTCTGAAAGGCTGTTGATAATACTATTTGTGTTTCATTTTAAAACATGCTATATATATATGTACAAACACACACATAAATATGCACACTCACACACATCTATAAATAGCTATTTATTGCATTTATATTTCTTATGTCCGAATTTTATTTGTTACGCAAGTTGCGAACGAATCCCAAACGAATGCTTTAAGAAGCGTTAGAGTTTGGCACAGACTGCTTTCTAAGTTCGGGAAAATTTAAAAAACAGAAGACTGAGGCTGTCGACTAACGAAATTTAGAGCACTAACATGAAAGCAGCTGTATCCCACTTATTCTACAGTACGGGAACTAGAAATCTGTCGAATATTTACAAATTATTTATTTTTAGGTACTAATAAATTTTGGTTACGAAAGACGTATGTAAAACTGTATATATCTCTTACGAATTCAATTGGAGGCTGAGTAATGTATTTTGTACTAAAACAAAATGTGAGTAAAACGTTGCCTCTATATTTATAAGCTGTATATTTATTTATATTTATAAGCTATATTTATAAGCTGTATAAGCTGTATTTATTGCTCTGTATTTTCTCATTAAATTCGTTTCTAATATATGCGTTTTAGTTAAAAATAGAAAACGTGGAAGAACGGATTGCCGATTATCTGAAAGTTAAGAGTACAAAGGTATCTTAATATTTACATTTAAAATGAATGCAGATGTAGAACTTCAAAGAGATACGTCTCAGCATCGGTGATAGGTTTGATAGACGTGGAAATGTGAAAGAATATATTTCTTTAGTGAAATTGCAAACATTTCCTACTACCATTGTTTCTCTTGCAATCGACTGCAGCTCAAACTATTTTCATTACACACAGACTTCTGGTGTCACTAGTGAAATCTGTAAAGCAAACGGCAATCGTTATCTATTCAGTTTCATGTAAGGGTTTTCAGATTCTTTTTTACGTCAAAAAACAAACATACGTTCACGGTAAAATACTATCTTCACAGTTTGAAATGTAGTCATCTGAATCCTTTTTATGTCGTCATTTTGTCGCTACCTTTCTGGTTCTATATCGTATGATGTATGTTTGAGCAATGATGCGTGCACAAGGCAACGGTCCATTAATGGTAATTCCCATGCGCATCACGGAGAGAGGGTTTATGAGCAGTGGCAATTTTCCTTTTAACACATCTAAGAAAATCTTCTTAGAGGTATTACACTTTTTACTTTAAATAAAAATACACCTGATGTAAAGAGATGTTGCTGCTAGTCGGCGAGTGATAAAATCTTTTTTTAGCTATTATAACAGAATTTTGCTAAAACAGTATAGTTAAGAGTGACTTTACTTAGTTTGCTTAACAAAATTTTGCAACAATTTTTTTCATACCATCAAATATCATAAATAAAATAAATTTTTTCGATTGGAAAATAAATTCTTAACTCTTAAATGCTTTAATATTTTCCTATTTATATAATTTTACATGCAAGAATGTAAAGCGTACTTTGGAAGCATTTAAAATTTAAACTAAGTTTGAGCTAGTTTAATTTTATTTAACAGTAAATATTAAATTTCGGAAGTTAATAATAACAAATACCATTTTAATCTAAGAAGTTTTTTCAGTTATATTCAGTATAATATATGCATTGTGATTGAAATAAAATTCCTTAAACTTATAGTTAACTTGGAGTTAATTACAATTAAAAGTTTTTCTTGTATAAAATTTATATTTGACGATACTAAATTCGTCAAGAATCGTTATGCATTTGAATCTATCACTGAAATTTTTGTATTTTTAATTTCAGATTATTACAGATTATTATTTTAATATAATTAATTAATTGTTCTCTCCAGTTTTTTTTATTTTATTTTTTTATTTTGTAGACGCCGATGGACCTTATATTACAAAATGTTATTCTACAGAATGAAAATTATCCTGTTAAATTTTGAGATAAAGTGTCCAGTTTTAGGGAAATTATTAATTTTGGCTGGTGTTTATCGATCTAACCTCTTCTGCAAAATCAACGGCAGCTTTTGCGAAAGGCATATTTCTAAGTTCGCATATCGAACTGAGAGAAAAGAAGGGAAAAAAATCGCCAGCCTTGGCGATAGTACGCCAAAGTCTGGGTTCAGTTCCATTTCATGCCCAAACTCCTGCAGCTCATTCCTATCCCACTTTTCCATCCGGTTTTGAATGGCGATGGTCGATCTAGTATATAACAGGTCTATGCTCGGCCCCGGTGTTTAGTCCCCTTCGTACTCATTTTATCGACCACCTGAAGGAATGAAAGGTTGAGTCAACCTTATCCAGCCCGAGGGTCAAGCCCCGGACCTGTGGTGCTCTAGCCACTGCGCCACCGGGCCTCGAAGGCTACCTAAAATATAGAAATATATTTTTGGAGCAATGAATTTTTAAAAAACAATCATGCTCTTGGCTGGCCTAGAATCATAGCTGCTAGCTGGATATACTACCACTTGCGCTACGATAGAATTACAGGGTATTCGGTAATTCTTATATTCTGATGTATCTTCATTTTCTGCAATACAGAGCCATTCAGGAAAGCTACCAAACAGGTGGAGGCTATACTATTAGCTTTCGTTCTATTCTCGGTTTAAGTAACATATGCAGTATTTCAGAAAAGTTATCGGATTCCTTTGACATCTGAAATATTTTTTGAGGTATACGTTTGTTGAGGGCTCCTTTTTTTATATGAATAATGTTTCCGAAAACTAAAAGAGAAAGCTTAAAATCAATATTTTTTACTTAATTGCTTAATTAATAACTTACGTCACATAGCACACTTAATATTCTGTTGAAGATACTAAAGCAACAAAAATCAGCGTTTAAATTTGTAACGCTTCCGAAAAATTTGATCCGTCAACGGATGATGTTTTTCTGAGAAATTTTGGCTGACGAGAAATGGAAAATGTGATATTTTAAAAAATATTAGGCAATAGAGAATTTATGTCCTTCGTTTGCCCCTAACAAGTATCATGCTTCTTACTCCGACATGTCAAGCCTACATTAGTTATTCTATGTATATTAAGCCTGACAAGGAATATTATGTATTAATTAGTTCTTCTACATGGTAAAGCTGAGCAAGAAAGCTAAATTAGTTTCTTCTAATAAATATTAATGCGTTCCAATTTCAAAATTTTCTATGTAATAAATTTTAAGAAATGAAACTGAAGTTTTCTTTTCTTTTATTGGAGCAGAATTTTTAACTTATCATAGAAGTCTTTACCTGGTTCTTGCATATACGGTTATTACGGTAACAACACTTTTAACAGTTCTTTCAATGAAAAACTGAAAGATTGAAACAAATCTATTTTCTTTGGGCAGATTTCTTCAGCTGCCGACAAGCAAGTAGGGATTTAATTAATTCAACATGTGTTAATATGGTTTCCATTTCTTAGTTAATAAAGGAATACTTTGCTAAGCGTTCAAACCGATCCTCTTTCCAAACCGACTTAACTATAATTACTGTTTTATTAACACATCTTTTTAATTTTAGGAATAAATTGTGTTGTGATGAAGCATTTCGTTGTAAACTTTCCAATTTTAGTGACATTTCATTTTTTTAGTTTGGTAATTACAATGTATATAGCACTCGTCCCACACACAATTGAATCATTACGTATTAAACATAATGCTTTGTCATTTAACTCTATGGTGAAATAATTCACACTCCATTTTGCTTTAAAAGCCCGACATTCAGAATCCAGTTTTTTCTTTTTATCTGGTCTGGAGCGGGACATGGCAACGGTGCTTAGTACATAAAATCAAGTAAAAAGAGCAAAACATCACTGAGTGCCAATAGATGTGACAGACGTGTACCGCTATAGCAAAACAGAGATTAGTGGCAACGCATCTGCTACGACAATAACAGACAACAAAATGCAAATATGCTACTCCAGCAGCGCCACAAGCAATCATCTTTCACAGCTTCTCAACTGACATATTGGAAGTTGCGTTAGATTATGTAACTTGATTTACTTTAATTTTAAAATTTAAAAAATGCAATATTAAGCCGCAGGCCGGATTGAAACAAGTAGCAGGCAGGATGTATCCCATGGGTCGTAGTTTCTCGGACCCTGCGATGATTAGCAACGGTATACCTTGAGCTGTAGAGCTGCTGTACATTTGAGTCCATATTTGAGGCCCAGCTAAAGCTTGGTTGTTTAGAAGTGTATATTGTATGTGAGGCATGTGATATTTAAAACATTGGGGAGCTGTACGTCCTATCGAAAACCTCAGTGTTAGGAAAAGAGGAGTCGCACACCCCCAGATCTACCGCCCTGGGTGTTCTGCATGAAAACGGGGAATAAACATTCTCCCTTTTGTGGGTTTAAAATCCGTCTTTCCCAGTGGTATAACCTGCGTAACATTCTTGATGACGAGGCGGGGCCTTTGTCCGCTTGCGTGATTACCAAAATGTCCTTACAGTTGTGGAAATACCTATTTGTTAAGTTCTGCTTCGTGTCTCCGAATATCCAAGTTTCAATTGTTTTATTATTTTAGAAAAGCATTTAAAACACGCTTGATAGCATTTTATTGCATGAAAAAAATTTAAGTTCTTCAAATGAACTATTTCAGTACCTTTTCAAACAGATTTCTCTTTTCCCAGTTTTTTGAATTAAAAACAAATTTCAAAATTGATTTGTTGTCACTTATGCTTGGGAAAAGGAGCTAATGTGATAAAATAAAAAATAACATCAGTTCTAAGGTGACTTTAGTGAAGAATTCAGAAGGATAATTTTTCAGATGTTGTCCTTATATGTTTATATATATATATATATATATATGTAAGATAAAAGTATGTAAATCAACTTTAGAATTTAATGAGTAATAGCCTTTTAGTTCCTCTTTTTTAATTTCGTTATTTCCTCTAGTTCCTCTAAAAATAATAATAAAATTTCTGGACTGCTTCATTTCTAGATTAATCTATGCCACCAAGCTTGCGTAACGCTGATGACGTAGTTATTTCGAAACCTAAACTCTGAGAACTGAAATTTTTCAAAAGTAAACTAATATCATTTTCTTTGTTTAACTGGCAAATTTAATACGTGTTTACTTTGCTTGTATCTTTGTTGGTGCTTGGACGACATTTCATTTCGCTGTGTTCGCTTCCTTTCGCAATAGTATTAAAAATGTAACCGTTCTGAAAATAGGCACATTTAGAGTGCCAAGTGAGCTTTGGCTATGAATGTTAATATAAATACAAATGGAATTCAAACCGCCTCGACTGCCAAGTTTCTTAGTCATTACGAAATCTGCGTTCTAGGAATTTACGCCATCAACATTTGCTACTAAGTCTTTTTCTCTTTCTCATCTCATATATATAGTATATATGTGTGTGTCTCATATATATAGTATATATGTATGTTTAGAAACAAGTTGGCTCTCTGATATATATATATATATATATAAATTATAGTAAACAGTAATTATTTAAAATAGTAATTTTAAAATAAAATTATTTAAAATAGTAATTTCAAGATAAAAATTATAATTTAAACAGAAATTGTGTAAACAAATTAATGCTAATTATGAACTAATCTATAATATCATTTAAATTCAGTAGCATAAGTAAATCAAGTTCAATTTTTACTAATTAATAAAAATGAAACTAAATTTTATTAAAATGCATACATGAATGATTGCTGAGTAGGCCGGAGACAGACTTATCAAGGGGAAGTTGCCTCCAAACCTAGCTCCCCAATCATTCAATTCGTGTTTCGTCATTCATGTATTCAAGGGCAATAGTTAAAACCAAAAGTAAAGAACATTCAAAAAAA
>KK116747.1:89490-108017 GCA_000611955.2 Stegodyphus mimosarum | reverse complement strand
AAAGAACGAAATGCTTCTCTTCATATGCACGAAGAGGAAATCAAATACAAAGGCAGAATGTTATTGCGCTGGTGGTATCGATTGGAAGAAATCGGAAATAACAAGAATCTGTAAAAACCTAGGTACAATTTTTATTTTTATTTATTACAGATTGTCTTCAGCTATAAGAGAGATTCGCTAGAGGTGTTTCGATTTATGCACAGCGAATGGAAATTAACGCATTTTCTTTTATTTAATGTATCCAAAGTATAATACGAATTCATATGAAATTAACAATACCTGGCAAAATTTAGTTTCCGGTTTCTCAAGAAATATTGCGTTTCGAGAGAGAAACGGGATGTCTGCACTCTTTAAAGGCTTCTGCTTCTGACTATAAAGTCTTGATTGACTTTAGAAATATCAATAACTTAGTCTAGCTTAGTCGTTCTAATTCTGTTTCAGTTGTTACATTACGCCACTGAGCATTAATATCTACGTGGCCTGATAAATAGCCATTTCTCGAAAATTTGCCATTCGACTTAGTACGCAATCTTTATTTTATCTTTCAAATTACGGCTATGTGTTTGCTTCAGTAATTGAGGGATTAAAAGCAGTTCAAATCAGTAATTATATCATAAATCAGTAATTATATCATAATACTCAGTAATTTATATCATAATTTTACCTTTAGTAATATATTACAATTGGCAGAACTTACCATAAAATTAATTAATTGAATTTCCCGCACATTAACTCATGTAGCTCATAGCTTATCAAAATGGTAATTTTTATTGAAAATTACTCCATTATCTTAATTAATGAAATAATTTTTAACGAAATACAGAATAATATCTGCCCCCGTTCACAGCGAGAATTTGCACGTTATTTTAAAATTGGAAATAATGCAGCAGTAACATAGCTTTCATTGATAATACTGAATACATTGTACAGCCGTATGTCATAAAAAGCATTGATAGATAGAATAGTAATAACTACACTTGGCATCCAAACCGCTGAAATCATGCTGCGTTGTGCACCTGCAGTCAATGGACCCAAAAGCTAAGGTCTCAACACATATAAATTTAACTAAATTAAATTAATGGATCTTAGAGCTTCCATTCCAGAACATACAAAACCTATCGTGCATTACAGTTTAATGGACATTTCATTTCAAAGTAATCCTGATGCAATGGGAATATTTCTAGTAGCTGTAAGTGTAAATTTTAATGCCTGACATTCAAATGTCATTTTCTTAATCTTTTTAAGTATTTCCTTCGGTCTAAAAGATCAACATTCTAAATAATACCAGAGACAATATTCACCACAGAATCATGTTTTTTTTTCTAAACTAAACTAATTACAAATAACAATATTATTTCATAGTACAGTAAAGATAAAATGATTAATTAATATCCATGCTGGTTTCAATTCTCTCGTTTTGATACACACATACATGTAATCTAATTTGAAAGATAAAATTTTTTATCGCACAAAATTGGTAACAGCTTTCTAAATTGGCAAGTTTGCCATCCTTGGTGGATTTATAAAGACGGAAGTCTATCTCAGTTTTACACAGATCAGCTGGGCTTTTAGAATATTGGCTGTCAAACCCCCTTACTGATTAGTTCCAACCATTTTTGATAGATAGCCCCATCGAACACATCTTAAGATCTTCTACCCTCTCTTCCGCTACCATTGCTCTCTCGAAAGGATTTTTATTTCGATAGTAGTTTAAGTACCTTCACGCCGCAAAAATACTCTACATTTACAAACATCCATGCCTTCTTCTTAATGTGTCAGGACTGAGTGTTCAGTGCATACTCTTGGCGAACATATTCGTGAAGTACACCAAGTCCTGATCTTGAAGAGGGAGCTGAATGCAGCTATGTTCTGTGGCAGAAAACTGTGGTTAAGTGGTAGAATGATTGCACGTAAGAAGGATTTAAAATCCTCTTTTATTAAACCACAATTATATACAGCCACTTCCCAACTCGAGAGGGATACAGAAAATAATGACCGCACTTGGGTCTAAACTGAACAATCAAATAATTTAAACTAAAGTTAAATAGAAATTAAATAATAGTTGCTCACAGAGCTATGAACGCGAGGTTGGCCTCTATGTTAAATGGTGCGTAGCAAGATTTAACTAATACTGACGCACTTAGATTTACTTCAAAAAGTAATAGAGTAACAGCGCTAAGGCTTAGAATTTAAATACTAACTAGTCAGGTGAACGTCGAACAGAGCAGCAGTGATCTGAGACTAAAAGCTCTCTTACACCGAGAAGTTCCTACCTATCGCTTAAATACAAACTTGTCTCCACTTCGAATTAGCATAAAGCTGAAACGCGCGCTCATTTTAACGGGAAGTTGAAATAAGAAATCGTAGGAAAGTAAAAATTAAAATAAAACTTTATTAGTTTAAACTAAAATCTTACAAATGGAATGCGGGTTGCTGTGAGACTGTGAGTAGGAGATTTCATAAATCCATATTTGTAGCAATAAAAAATAATAACTTGTCTTCATCCGCAAAATGAGCAACAGTTCTCAAATCGGTAATTTACCAGGCAATTAATTTCGTTGGCAATTAATTAACAATTAATTTCGTTGTAACGCAAGAGAGAGTAACCTGCAGTAATATTACGCGGCAAATAAAAAAAATAGTAGACATGTTGAACATGATTTTCATAAATTTTCAGAATCTATTGCGAATATAAAATTCCAGATCCTTGCAAACACGCTGACTAGTGTCTGTCAGAAAGTAGTGCTGCACTTAGGTGATTGATGAGGAGAAAAGTTTTAAGTTTAAGCTTAATTACAGCCATCATGATATTCGGTCAGGTTACAGTGTCCCCCCAATTTTCTTTCGAGCTTTGTCATTACAGATTAAGTAAACATTGCTCTGAAGTTTATAACAACTTACAAATATCTCATCATGCCTTTGAGCTTGGAATAAAAAACAGTGTGTCTCGCGGATCAGTTTAACGATATAAGTTAATATTAAAGAAAATCTAACTAATATTTAACTTCGTATTTTAGAAGAAAATTTCTTTCGAAAATAATTGCAACTCGCTAATTAATGCAAACATTTTATACGAAAAAAGTATGAAAGAAGTCAAATGCTTGTATTCAATTCAAATTCGAATCAGTTTTGAAACAACATGCAATTATGATAGAGATTATAAATTAATTTGCATCCATTCACGAAGCAATATATTTTCACTAATTACTAGCATTATAATTTTCTTATTTATAAAACTTGAGAACTACTGGATTATATTTCATCGAAATTGGACGCTTTTCCTCACTTCTATGTATTTAAAAGGAACTGGAGTAAATTTTCCAATTCTTCTTTGGTCAGATTTAATTAATTTTTAACGCTTATGAATATTTTAAAAGGCCTTTATCTCAACAATATTTCAGACATGCAATGACTTTCTAATGATGATGCACGTTTACATTTAAATTTGAGATAAAATGTGAGTCTGAACTCAGATCATTTAAGTCCACAGTTAACTAATAGTTAAATTATGATTGTGAGTACGTATTTTAATTTTTAACATTTTAGTGAAATTATACATATTTTGCCTTACAATGTTCTAAAAAATATTTGTAGCAATGTGAATTAAAAATAAAGTTATTGCTGATATAAAGCAAAATAAATATTTAAAAATTATATAAAACGGCAACCTTATTTTTTGCGTACATGTTTGACTAAATCAATTTTGAAGACAATCAGACATTTCTCCTCCAGTTTAACAAAAATTATTTTTTCTGTGTACACGTACACACACATTATATTTAGAGAAAATGCATATATTGTTTATCTCAAAGTTTAAATGATTTAAATATAACTTCGGACACAAAGTACATTGGTGACTTCAGGAATAAAATTTAGAAATATTCTAACAGAAATATTCAATCTTTTTGCTTGCAGTTCTCACGAGTTTCTTTAATTACTATTATAGAAATAAAGTTTCAAAGCTTCAGTCAGTTGCTGAGTTGCTTTTTCAAGCAAAAGTGTATTTCGTTCGAAATGCATTAATAGCTACTTCTGAACTACATCGCTCAAAATTAGCAGCATACCTAAAAACTGTTTGATTGCATATTTTGGAAACGAGTATTGTTAAATTGTTTCATAGATAAGAAACTCATTTTAATTATTTAACATATGGTTAAAAATTTGAAATATGTGCACGGCCTTGACCTTATTCTGTGGAGAGGAAATGGCTGATTAATCTAACCAAATTAAATCAATAATTATCTAACTATACAATCAATTAATTTATCCAAGATTCTGATTCTAACCTATTAAACCTGAAAATAAGGAAATTCTTCTTTGATGTTGGGCATATTAAGAAAGTTATCTCTCTTAAAATGTTACTTCAAATCTTTATTAAATTAAAAATACATACATCATTAATTAAATTAAAATCGTTCAATTACTTCAAATCATCATGAACTAAATACACAACTAATTTCTTAACTTTCTCTAGAGATAGCAATATGCTCATTTCCGTTATTACACAACCTCGCAAACACCAGGAAAAAAATATAACAATCAAACAGTTTCCCATAAAATAGGAAATTCACTTAGTTTAAGAAGTTAATCAGAACCCTCAAAGGATCACATATCTCCATAAACAATACACAAATATTAAGTGCTTAACACATATTGTTATATATGTATGGGTTCGTAATGAATAGCGTGCATATAAATCTGACGATAGCTTGATAAAATTTTTCCAAACGAAACACTGTAGAGTTCTGCAACACTCCAAATGAAACGCTCTACTTCCAACGAAACACTCTACCTTTTACAAACGAAACACTTTATAGTTCTGCAACAAATACTCGTACAGCTCTTATCAGTACGACAGAAAATAGTCAGTAGTTACCACTTGAAATTACTAGTCATGTTAAATACAACTCAACGCAAATCGCAGCTAAAGAGCGAAGCTCGCACAGAGATCTCTCAAATATCCGAAGATAACTCTAAACTAAAATCTGTAAACTGACGCTTTCTCTAGTCTTATATAGTTTTGGCTTGTCCGCTGAGAAATCTCTTGTACCTTTCACTACTCTGAATTACTGGAAGACATATATGGTTAAAGTTATATATAAGGGTCCGCTACAGTTATAGTTACAAATATCGTTATCAATTGAAATTATTCGGTTACAGTACCATTAAAATTATACAGAGGCCAAACCAAAATTGTGCCAAATTGTCGCTAAGTTTGGCGGCTTTTGGAGATTTCTCACCAATTTTAGGGACAAAACGTAGTCTCCCAAATCCAACACCACCTTAATGATATCTCACCGGTTTAGCGACATAGACATGTACCTCAATATTAAATATACGCGCCACCAAAATTTAGCTTTGGGCAGATGTTTAATGT
The DNA here is from genome assembly GCA_000611955.2 of Stegodyphus mimosarum. Lineage (NCBI taxonomy): Eukaryota > Metazoa > Arthropoda > Arachnida > Araneae > Eresidae > Stegodyphus > Stegodyphus mimosarum. Next base: position 102,640 of record KK116747.1, on the reverse strand, counting down.
TACATTATAAAAAGTTCGTAACACTGCCTCCTTCGCAAAAACCGCACGCCACGGTAAGTACAGTGGTGAAACAGGAAGAAATACATATAACTAAGGAAAATCTATGAAATAATAAAAAATAATTTCAATAAATAACACACTATAAATAAATATTAATCAATATATAAATGCATGGATTTTAATTTTATATACATATCGAACCATGACCTTTGTATATTATTTATATTATATACAATATGAGCACTACGTACTGTGACCGTAATAAGGAGCTAGGCTGTCGTAATGAACGAATTTAGGCTTAGAATTTGATGACTTTACAGCCCGAAAGTGCGACTTCATTCAGCCTGCTTAGGACTGTGTAAGGACCGTGCCAGATTTGCTGTAGTTTAGCAGAAAGTCCTTTCCGTCGAATCGGATTTCAAAACCACATCTTGTGACCTTCGTTGAATCGCTGTTCTGTAGCTCTTGTGTCATATCGGGTCTTCGTTTTCTCCGTCGCCCTCGAGCAAAACTCTCCATCATTTCAAAACTTCCCTTGAGATCTTGAATGTACTACTCAAGCTAGGAAGGCGTATCCCGAGAGTGACAGAACAACATATCGTTAAGTTAGACGGAGGTCAGGAGAAGATCATCTGGAATGCAGAACAGCCGGTAGTCTCGTGAGTAGCACTGCGGTTGGCCGATACGAACAAGGGCAGCTTCTAGTACCAGTTCTGTTGATATTGAAATCAACAGCAAGAGGTTACTAAGGATAGGGCGATTAAACCTCGCTACCATGACGTCTAATTGTGGATGCAAAAGTGTCGTTTAGGTTTTGTTTATGTCGAGGTGTTTGCGGAGTTCTTTAATTACAGCTGAAATAAAATTCCTCCTTTTATCGGGATGTAGCTTACGATGCACTTCATACGTGGAAATCTAATTAAGTATCATTGCCTCTGCTACCTTGACCCCTGTGTACTAGGGTTAAGATACACTTCAGGCCACTTTGTAAAATAATGAACTAAAATGAAGATGTATTTGTTACTATCAGTACATCACGGCAGAGGTCCCAGAATGGCAAAGACAATGCGATCAAAAGCCGCTCTACATTATACTATTGCAACATTCCTCGGGTGCTTTTCTTTGGTCTCTTCCGTCCCGCAGAGGCATCGCAAGATAGCACTTTTGCACGCTAGCTTTTGCGTTACTCCAGTAGAAGCGCTCTCGAGCTCTATGCATAGTCTTCTTTATTTCACTACGGAAAGTCTTCATTACATTCATTTGTTCTTTAACGGCCTCCTTCCATCTCTTACTGGTCCGCTTGAATTTCTTCTTTAAAGGCAACAAAGCTGACAGCATTTGTCTCAGTTGCTCCTCTATCGCTCCTATCACTAGCATTTAGCCTATCTTCTGACACCAAAATTTCTTCTGTGTACGTATTCGTAATGGATTGAATGCACACAGAGCTGATATCAGTTTGATAAAAATTAATCGTCCCATTCACTATTCCAAAGAAACATTTTACAGTTCTCCAACTTTCCCCAAAAGTACTCGTACAGTTCTTCTTAGTATGACAGATTACAATCAGTAGTTACTACTTCAAACTATTAGGAATGTTAAAAAAACGCAACTGAAGAGCGAAGCTCGCATGAAGGTCTCTGAGTACTTCCGAAGTCAACTCTGAACTAAAAACTGAGAAATGATTCTCTCTCCGTTCTTATATAGTTTTCTACGGGCCGCTGAGAAATCGCTGGTGCCTTCCATTTCTGGAACTTACTGGAAGGCATATACGATTAGAGGTACATATGAGGTTCTAATACCGTTATATTTATACATAGGGATATATTACAGGTATTCAATTACAGTACTAATTACAATTATACAGTCAACAGAACCAAAATGCAACTTTTGGCGATTTTCGCCAAATGTAGAGACCAAAATTAGCTGCCAAAACTATAGCCAGCTTCTCGCCAATTTAGCGAGATAGCCATTTTCCCACTGTTAAATAGACTTGACCATATAACCTTATCTTTCCGGTAGAACTTCACTCTCTTCAAATGTTTACTATTACATTAAGCAAAATTTATAACATTATTTCATATAGGTTTTGCATTTCATACATAACCCCAAATACGTAAATGCCCATGTTTCTAAGAACCTCATAGTTCAAACAAATGGAGTAACTCAAAATAGACCATAAAATAATAACAAAAGTAATATATGAAAGATTTGACAACAAACACATTTATTTATTATTCTAGGTTAAAAATAAACAAGCAGCTCGAATAACTGGCCAGTCCCTAACAAGCTTTGAAGAAATCTTTGTTCTCCGCCGATATACATTCTACAAGCTCAGAGGTAAAAATCAAAATTGTCCTTGATCAATAGGATGAGTTCTCCCCTCCAAACCATTAGAAACACAACTGCTGTAACAAAGACAGTCGCCTTGACACCTGCAAAATCAATCACAAAAATACGGGATACAAAATACCCATGCGAACGGTTTGGTTTAGTTTATTGTGGCAAAGTACACTAGGGCTATCTGCCTCAGAGGAGGAATGCTTTCGTGGAAGACTTTCTAAAGGAAACTAACTCGTATACACGTTACACATGGGTGAAACTACGAAAATTGCCATGGAGTCAGCGCGTTCGCTTGGATTCGAACCCAGGTTGAAACTACTAGTGTTCAGCGATTTTACCGCTCTCCCGTAACAGCGATTTGAAACCGCTATTAACTTCCAAAAACAAGGAGGCTCCTACGCCGTGAGAGAAAGTCAATCTGCCCTTTTATTTCCAGCTCGAAAGAAATTCTTTCTATGCCCAACCCATCCATCTATCATCTGTGACTTTCGCAGAAACGAAAGTAAAACAAAGCCGATAATTATTTTTTTCGCACGCCCAGTAACAAAAGGCCCCCTGGCAAAGTACCTCTATGTAAAGAAGGAAAGGCTCCATAGACGTAATGTAAACCACTTTGTCTGCAACGCCGCTACAAAGAAAAGGGAACATTCGCCAAGGAATTTGGCGACGGAATCTGTTGGCGAGAATTTCCTCTCCGTGATGTGCCGGTTCTTTGATACCTAGCCGACATTTTCCCCCTCAGCGACGTGTATAGGAAATTGAGGAACACGGGTTAAGATGAATCGTTCTTTGACTTGTCGCCATAATTTAAACTCGGAAATGATGAAATATTAGGTGAAGTTTCACTTTCACTGGCTGTTGAACTTCCATTGTCCATTATCGCTACTTGAAACCAAAGAACCTATTCTTTGTTTAAACTCTTGCTAAACGTAACGGTCGAACCTGTCCAAACCAACTTCGACATTCAGCATCGAGCTTTGGCGCTTTTTGGCGCCAGATATTTTACGCATGCGCAGTTGTTTCCCTTTTCGTTGGAAGGGAGCCACTTCTGCTTCTGCGAAGTTCTCCTTTTTAACAGTACATGTTCTTTGCCCCTGGCTCCTCCGCTTTTAAACGCGCATGAAAGCGCAATAACAGAAGCTTTCCATTCTCAACAACGAAATCCAGACGACCAGATAACCTTAGCTGCTCTTATCACCGTTCAGGTAGAATCTGGTTGGTACCATTGACAAACTGCTAGTTTAACCCCAGTTTCCGTCCCCTTGCTCAAAAGAAAAAAAAACACCTGTACATTATCAGCAATTTAAAAAAACGAATGCAATGAATCTCTCAACCTAATAAAATGACTATTATCAATAGTGCAAACCAGTCTAGCTAAATTGAAAAAATAATCCTTAATAAGAAGTGATTTAAATTTGAGACACAACGTAAACTGCAGAATACAAGACGTTAATCAAAATCAGTTTGTCTGCTTTACTAATGCTACTCTCTAGTCTTTCATCTGTCCTGCCTCTGTACAATGAGCTGATTACATTAAAATCTTTTGAGAATACACTTATCTCTCGATCTAAACGGTACTCGGTTTTACACGGTTTAAAAATTAACGGATTTCAAGAACTTGGTGAAAGGTATATTCTGCTTTATATACGCAGATACATATATTTGAAGCCATTTTTGAATCTCGTTCCTTTGGTAACACTGGTGGCAACAGTAAGGATGGGGATTCCCAGTGTTGTAAAAGAGGAACCCCCGTAGTATGTATATGTATTTCACAACAATAAAGCTATTTGATTCATGTGAACTCTAGTGCGGTATCAGTATTTTAGCAGTAAAGTTTACATCATTTTTCTCTACATATTTGAATGTTTAATGGTAAGTTTTTAACATTTATATTTTTTGTGGCATTTTAATAATTTGCGTCAATTTTTTAAGGTTTTACAATGCTAAAAGATTTTTAAGAAATCAAATAAAAAGACAAGTTATTTCTTTAGAAACAAAATCAAAATATTTGATCGTCTACCTAAGAGAGAAAGAGTAACAGATGTTGCTAAATTTTACTTCATAGAAGAATACAAGCCACAAGAAGGGCAATTAGAAGAAATGAAGGCCCTATTAGAAAAAGTGTAGTAGTTGGAACTTACAGCAGTAAGAACACAGTTGTATATATAAGAGATGATACGATGGAAAATATTGAAAAGGCAGTGATATGGATAAAAGAAAAATATCAAAAAAGGATTCCAATTGATACTAATACTATTACAAATAAGGTTTTAAAGATTTATAAAGACTTAAAAATAAATCACCGAACAAAGATATTCTTTTTATAATCTAAGATTGAAAGGAGAAAGTGCATCTGCTTATTCGGATACAGCACAACAATATCCAGCAAAATTTTCTGAAATCATTGCCGCCAACTGCTACACTTCTAATCAGATCTTCAATGCTGACGAGTTCGGGGTGTTCTGGAAAAAGATGCCTGAAAGAAAGTAGCTAAAGCTTGCAAATCAGCTAGCGGTCATAAGGTAGCGAAAATCGTATAATAATTCTTTCCTGTTGCAACGCTTTAGGCGATTATATAATGAAACCATTGGTTATTAACAAATCAAAAACACCACGCTCATTCAAAGGAATAAACATAAATAACCTTCTCGCTTATTGGATGGCTAATAAGAAAGCATGGGTCACTGCCATAGCTTTCAATGAATGGTTTCATGACATGTTTGTCCCAGATTCAAAAATTATTTACGTAGAAAAGGATTGCCTTTTAAGGCTCTTCTATAAACCGGTAATGCATTTCATCACCCTCAAGATTTACAATAAATGTAGAAGTTGTCTTTTTACCAAAGAATACAACTTCCTTATTACAGCCGTTAGATAAGGAATATTTTCGACTTTTAAGGCATTGTATATCAAACCAACCTTCAGGCATATTTTAGAACAAATGGAGAATGATGAATCTCTTACACTTATGGATGCTTGGAAGAAATTTACAATCTTAGATTGTGTTAAGCATGTTGGACTATCATATACTCAGATTAAACAATCAACGTTCAACCCATGCTGGAAAGCAATATGGGCGAATGCTGCTAAAAGATGAGAATGGTAGGTTACTATTAGAAGCATGCATATTCTCAGATCCCTAAATTGACCCAGATTATAGGGGGAGAAGATTTTGAGGATTTACTCAAGAAATTGAAGAAATAATGGCTGATAAAGAACTAAATGAAGATGAGTTAGTTAACATGATTCATGAAACAAATAAACATGATGAAGACAATGATTCTGATGAAGAACAATCTGAATCAGTTGCGTTGACAGCAAGAGTCATCAGCGCAGGACTTAAATTGGGAAGAAAATTAGGTAATCATTTTTTACAATACGACACGAATGTTGAACGAGCTTTCCGATTGCAACGAGAGCTTAGTAAGTGCTTAAATCAATGTGAGAAGGTTTACAAAGATTTAGAGAAAATTTCCTAGGCAATTGTTAATTACGGATTTCACAACAATGTCTTGTCGATCTGACATCTTCCCTAATTCGTCAACTATTGAAGCAGAATCTTATCAAGAACATTCAAGTGATGAAAGTGACATCATACCAATCAAGAAGAAAAGACTAATAGTTCATGCAAGTGATGACAGTGATTAATTTTTTTAATGATCTTGTATTTTCCTAATGTAAAATAAATTAAATTGATGCTTCTATTACTAACATATATTTGTTACTTTATCAACGTAGTATAACTTTAATTATTTTAAGATATCTTACTTTTGTTTTATATAAATAAATGACCAAATTATGCACATTTAGTGTGTCTTTCATAGCAAAATTCAAGATTTCTATTTGTAGGTTTTGTGCGGAACCTATCTTCCGTGTAAATCGAGGGATAGGTGTAATTGAGGATTTGTACGCTGCTTGGCTGAGGTAATTTTTGTTAATATAGTATCGTTATTTTTTAGGAACTGTAGTTGAATGCTGAACGTTGTAGCACTGAAGGTAGACCATGTTTTTTTTTACTTCCTTGCACAAAGTAAAAAGGAAGTATTGTAATCCGGAAAATTTAGGGTATCATATTTCAACGAAAATATCCATTTTGACCACTTTCGAATGCAATTTAAAGATGCTTTTACGTGACATCTGTGTGTAAGGACAGAATAAAGAACTCTTTTCCCCCAAAAAAAATATAAAACTGATTTAAAGTGAATTCTGATAGGAATTTTTCATGCAGCCTGTGCGTACATACGTAGGTATGTATGGTATCCTACCTTCCTTGCCCACCAGCGGTCGAGCGGTAAGGACGCTGAATATTGGTAGTTCGGTCGGTAGTAACTTACCTTCCTTTTTAGGAATGTTATCCTACCTTTCCTGACTAATAACAGAAAAATTACTGTAGCATTGAAAATAATAAAAGATACAAAAACTAATGTAAATAGAAGCATTAATATTAGATACAATCTTCATTATATTACCCCTGTTAAAAGAAATTAAAAGCAGTTTTATTTCCCTTTATATCACCTTTCCTGAACAAGAGAAACATTATTAGCTTTGAAAAATGGGTATCCTATATCAACAGTACACTTTTCAATGATTTCACTGAGTTTAAAAATAAAGTCTATCAACAAAGTAACATATATAAAGTATACCTATGCGTTAAAATTATTCAGTAACAATCTGTGTTCTCTTCTTTTTTTCCCAAGAATTCAATTTCATACAAAACTACAGAAAGCCAGACAAATTTATTTTCAGGTACACTGCGAAAAAAAGGGAGGTTCAGTTCTATATCTCTCCTACTGGGCCGAATGACGAAATTAAACTTGCGTTTCTCATGTTTCGAAAGCGCGACTTAGGATATGTACTAGATTTATATATAGCATTGTTCTAATATAGGTATTTTGACCCAGAATCGGATTTTTCATGAAAAGACATGCCAAATATTTTTCCATATTTCGATTCTAAGACTCAAATTATGCCAATCTGCCAAGTTTTGTAAAAATCGCACGAGTAGTTTTTAAAAAATTAGCTTTCAAAATTTTAGCTCCTCAATGTTAATTGAATTTGATATTTATTTATTAATATCTCTTTTTTTATTAAACGTACTTGATTCCTTCTTTCAGAATTCGAAATTTAGGCTTAATAAGCATAATTTGCAAAGTTTTTTATGATTTTTTTTAAATTTGTTTTTTAAATATTTTTTATAAATATCTCGAAAGAATTTTTATATTATAACCAATAAAATATTTATTATCATCTTAAAGCAGAGTATTTCTAGGAATTAGAATTTAAAATTAGAGTTTTTATTCAAAATTTCACAATGTGAATTTATATTTTGGCGCATTTTGAAATTTGGCGTAATTATTATAAGCGATAATAACGAAAATATGGCTTACGCACTTTGTTAAAATTATTTGAAAAAATGAACGATGGACATATTTTCCGCTCGTGCATCAACGAAAAAAAAAGTAAAGGAAGTAGGTTACTACAAATTTAGAATTTCGCGGAGTGAATTATTCTTGCGGCAAACGGGAACAAATGCGTCAAGATAAATTTTAAAATTGCTCTATAAATTTCTCTCCAAATATTACAAAAATTAAGATCTAGGTATAATTTGAGTCGTAGAATCGAAATATGGAAAAAAATATTATGTTATTTCAGAAAAAGTCTGATTTTGTGTCAAAATACTTAGCTTAGAACAACGCTATATATAAATCTAATATATATCCGAAGTCGCGGTTTCGAGACATAAAAACACTATTTGAATTTCGCCAATCAGCCCAGTAAAACGGGAGATATAAAACTGTCCCCCTTTTTTTTTCGAAGTGTATATTGATGACGCTATAATATTTAAAAATTCCAAACAAACTGAAACCACCATTAGCTGTCTAAATTACTTAATAAAATTGATATTAATAATGTTAATTATTTGATATTAACTTAGCCAACTTAATGAAATTAAACTATTTGATGTAAGGAAATATTCCAGCTTCCCAGAATCCACCCATATGTGGCGCACCTGGAACGTTTAGATGGCATTTAATGCGATTATTAACCAAATATCTGCTAACGTTTTGGTTATAAGTCGTCGATCTAGCAAGCCTTTCAAATTCCATAAGATTGCGTTTTGCTCTAACAAAATTGGAACCGCAGTCGCTATATATATCACTGCTTTCGCCCCTACGGGAAATGAACCTCTTAAGGGCTGCAATAAAAGCATCTGCTGAAAGATCAGTAACTAATTTATCACCATTTTTATCCAGAACTGAATGGTGCGGAAGGTAAAAACTAGAATTAGCTGAAACATCAATTTCGTTTTCTGGAATCAATTCCATATGACCAAGTTGTTGACAGTCCTTCATAAATTTGTGGTATTGACTGGAAAGAGATTCGTTCCTAATAAATTGACGTTCAGTGTGTTTGTACAGCAACATCCCTAGATGACCCAAGTTCACTGCTAGACCAACGAAATATAAACTTAACAACAAATCTACCTGTTGAATCACGAGAAACATTCTGCTTTAAATGATTTTCACACTCAATTTCTTCCTCTGTGTAAAACTTTGTTTCTGAAATTTCTTCTAATTTCCAAAATTCTCAAGCTGAAATTGTACATTGGTACAACTAACATAATTAGATATAATTGTTTGTGATACACATTTCGTCTTGCCGTTAATGACCCAACTGAATATTGATTCTAAGGCTGTTAACGAATGTCCCGGAACAGTTAAACGTCCATGAAGCATTATCTCGCCAAATACATCTGCGCCTTAAAAAATATCTATTGGGTCATGCTGGAAGCAATTTGTATCTACCAACCTCAAGTGTTTAAAAGCTGTCAAAACAGACTTATCAACCTGACATTGAGGAAAGCCGCATGTGGTCATGGGTATAATTAATGCATTAAATGAAATGCTTGCGTTTTTATGAAATGGAGATGTTACTTGTAATTGAACTGAACCTGAAACCTTACCAATTTTTTGCGAGCTCAAACATTTACACTTAAGTTTGCACTATTGCGCTTTAGCTGCAATAAATTTACACTGTGCTCGCGAATAAATGGAACCTGGCTGCCTGAATGAATTAGGGTCCTGCATTTTTTTAAATCGCCATTAATATCTTTAAAATAAACAATTGCAGTAGGCAACAAAACTCAAAAACAGGCACCGTGGCGTTATTGCTACTAATAGTAGAAGCGCCGTGTTCCGTGGGTGTATGACATTTTTCCTCATTTGAATTTTTGGATCATAACGCTGTATTATGTGGCTTTGAATAAGAGTTACACATGCCTGCACGACATTAGAAAGTGGGATGCGTTTTACTATCTTTCAAAGAATTAGCGCAAAATTTATTCCTTTTAATAATATCCCATTTTTCTTTGATAGGGAGTTTTAAAAAGCTATCACATTTAAATAATTGAGAATGAGAATTACAATGAAAGCACAAATTACCCATAAGTTGGGACGAAACAGCGTATCTGCCACCTGAACTCTGAGTTTTAGTTTCAGAAAGCAAACCCGTCTTCTCCCTCTGGCACTTTGCCAACAAAACAATAGCATTCCCTCTGTTTAAAATAGAGTTTGAATTCAGCGAAAGCAGAAATTTTTTTATTTATTTGCTCCATCGTCCATTATCTCAGTGTTTCATGATCAAGTTTTCCTTTTAACAGAAAAATAATCATAGTATCCCAATGATCTTACTGGCTGTTTAAGGATTTTTACTGTATCAATACACTTCTGTGTTATATTAATTAATTTCCGCAAACCTGAAGCTGGCTCCTGTTTTAGTACAGGCTGAGAAATTAATTTATTTAATGCTGCGTTTGTTATTTCTATTTCGTTTTCATAACGTTCAGTAAGTGCTTTTCACGCCTTTTACTTGTGAGATTAAACGAGTTAACTTACCCTTGGTGATTTTGCTTTAGAAGAGGTTCCATATTTCGACTGCCGTTCTCACACCCAGACACAAAATATAATCCGTTTTCTTTGCACGAAATATCCCGCTATTTTAGAATGTTCAAAATGTCTTGACACGTCGTCCAAAGTATTGCTGCTGGCTCTCGATGGACCATGTTAAGGTGGATGGTAAGTAGACGCAGACGTTTGTTATTGCGTTTATTGGCCGTGAGAACAAGTTGGTATAATAGATATAGTTCGGCGCTCGCAGACGCCTCCTTACAGAGAACAAAATCAAAATTTACATAAGACTCGAACAGGACGTTTTTGCATTATCTTCCTTATCAGAAATGATAATCATAATTTCATTGTTCAATCATTTTAGCTTTGAATATTTATTTTAATGTACGATTTTGGAATATTTACATCAACATTAATGCCTTTTCCAGTTGCATTCTTTGCAAACCGGTATGTCAACTCTCTCGTTTGCATGTATCCCCGCGTGGCTACGAACAAATATAAAAAACACTGAAACACCCTTTTCCAGTAGATCTTCGTGACACAACTCTATATTAACAATAGTAGATTTAAATCATGAAGTATATTTTAAGGACTCCAGGGAAGAGAGAGAAGGAATGCATATTAAATAGCTGGTAATATTTCTATTCTGGTTTAAAGCCCACTTAATTGTAAAACTAATACAGAGAAGTTGAGAAGAATAAACTAAACATTCATGTCTAATATGAAGTTTGTGACGTTCAATTTCAGTGCCATCCTCGTAGATGACATACGCAAAACCAGCTCTACCATCATTTCCATTACCGTCCTTTTAGTACGCAACTGAGAAGAAATATTCCTCAATATCCATACTATCCAGAATTGTGTTTAGTCTCTTACAGATGGTCAAATTTCTATTTGACTTAAAAAAATTCTGAAAAGGTTCTTTTTTCATTTTTCGATAAAAATACTTGATCAAAAGTTAAAAAAATATTTATTCCTCATTTACAATTCATCCTGGTGTAATTCAGAAACTCAACTCTGTTTGTAATTCTTTTGACTGCTCCTTGAAAAACGTGAACAAAAGAATTACAAACTAATCATCATTTCTAATTTAACTTCCTCTTGTACTCAGGATTAATTTCCTACTTTGTTGTTTGTTTGTTTTCATCACGTTATGTGAACTTCCATTGTTGGTTGATAAAAATTAAATCAAATTTCTATTATATATATTGAATATTGAAGGCACTGGCATGGCTGCGATCAAAAGTAAAAGGGATAGTAACCTTGAATTTTAAAACCTTCTGTTATTTCACTTTATTCGTGGTTTTCTAGCTATTTTTTATTAGTTTTCTCTCCTCAAGAAGAGTGTAGTACTCTGGCTTTTATCAGAATAAAATTTTTAATTTAACTAACATTTGCGTGAAAGTAAGATTTTCTGTATGACTGGAGTTGTGTGAAAAATTGTTAAGAATGTTACTTAAGAAAATGTATAACTAATTAAGTTAGAAAGTATAGATATTTGTTCATTTCTGGTAATATATCACTGCATTTTATATTCATGCACTTTAAACATTTCTTTCAAAATATGTAACTTTTTTATCTTTTTCTATTTTCAACTAGATTAATTTATATGGTTATTCCTCTTCTGTAATTAAAGATTGTGTAAAAGGCAAAAAACAAGGAAAATAAAAAAAATAAACCGTCTAACGTAAAAGCGATTATCGAATATGAATAAATGATGTATGTTAGATGAAAGAGAACATCTCTCAAAACTGCATATCAATGATTTATTCAGTGTTTTGCTTTGGAACATCCATTAATGTCTCTGTCTACTTTTGGCAATAAATTGTAATAGAAATACAGTATTTATTTCAGAAAATAAATGTGAAAGAAATGAAAAAGGTCACTATAACGACGCAAACAAAGTATCAAGTTATAGAGAAAACTGGAAAAACTAGAAACTAAATGCATATTTCTTTTTTATATTTCCAGATGGTAAGTTTTTATTCTCCTGAAAAAGCTATTGTCTTGTTTTTTATTTGATTTAAACTACTTTTCGTGATGTTGAGAGTGAAATTTAATAGTGTTCTCTCGAACTGTTGTTCTGAAATTAAATTTCTCTGTTGTTTTAAATGAAAGAATTTTAAAGCTTTATGACTAGCTTCCAGATACCTCATTAAATTATTTTACAACATACTATTGATGTGATTCTACGAGTACTACGGTAACATTATTGTATGATCTTTCTCAATTAAAAATGTCTATTTGCTGGTAAAATTCAAGCTACCAAAGTTCAGATTAACATTACACAATAAGGCTTTCACATCTTAATGAGCAATCAAACTTCATAAATGTGTCAGTCAAAATAAATATCAAAATTAATAAATCTGAATTGTTCGAAAATTAAGAATTTTAGGAATTCTATTTCGGGTTTTTTTACTTAAAAGTTCATCTTCGAACATTTCGTAAATAAGTACATAACTCCAAAACCATGGAAGTTAATTTTCCACTTTGCTTTCAAATGTTATTAATATCAGGGTTACTTTAAGCTGTAATCACAGGGTTCTATAAAATGGTAATAAAATATCAGGATACATTTTCTTTGGATTTCACTGATTAATTCGTAATATAATATAAATAAACAAAAATATGGGGCTCTACTTTATTACTTTCAATTTGATGAACATAGTATCACTAAAGATAGAATAATGATTTCTTCAATAAATTTCGTATGCCTTATCAAATTAACAACTGTAATCAAATATTCGAATGTCAAATGTTATAGACTTTGTATCTGACACGAATAAAATGAAATCAAACAAAATGATTGCTTTGCATGTGCATAAATATTGAATAATGTACCCAAGTATACATATTCATGTAAATTTTCATGCTTTGTATAATGAAATGTAAGTAAATAATTG